>CM060693.1:161958889-162358889 GCA_030686995.1 Artemisia argyi
ACCCATTGTCACTGTCTGAATCAATCATTTGTTCCTAATCCATAGAAATCAGTTCATTAAAAGGGTGTTTGGTTTAACTAAGTTTTGTGGGTTTCTGTTGTTAAAATGCCTTGTTATCTGTTTCATTAGCTTACACTAGAGTAATATTAGTTATCTAAGTCATTAAATTGGTTGCTTAAACTCAAAAAGTCAAAATCTTGTGCAATCATCACTATTGAGATCACTGTTAGGCAGTTAGGGGTCTTAATCCTTGATTTTGTTGCATAAGTATTTGCTTTAGCTTATTTAAGTCTCGTTTTAGCTTAATATATCAATTTCATTCACTAGGATTTAATCAAACTTCATTTAAGTCAAAGTTTCAAGAAACATGAAAAAGTCAAAATTGCATTATCCTTCAAAAAGTCATTTTTTGGAGCAATTGTTTTGAATTTTGTAGTAAGAATTAGAACTTAAACTTTTGAGGAATTGTAGCCTACCAGCTAATCTCTACAGTCCAATCTTTGGTATATTTTTGTGATTTTTATTGTGGGCCCCACAATGTCTCAAACACACCTGCAGGGCAAGGGTATGCCCTGCTTCAGCTTAGCTGTTTCAACACCCCAACTTATAGGGTCTCTCCAAGCCTCATTAGTGGGACCCAGGGCATAAGCCCTAGCTTTTTGGAATCCCCAATAAGCTGGCTTATTGAATCAAGTTCCATCTTAGTCCCTTGTTCACCCATGTGGGCCCCACATCACCCTGCAAGTGACCCTTATGGCCTGTTTAACTGAGTAGTTTTTGGATTAGCTTATTGCTTATTTCAAGCTTATTTCCTGTGCTTCTTTGGTTCACTTGGCTTAATTCTAGTTCCTCCATATCTGTTTTAGCTTAAATACCCATGTGGTAGCTTATTGTAGCTTATTCAAGTTGCAAACAAGTCCTAATAAGCCATAATCACAACCTGTTAAGGATTTGGGTTTGCACACTGCTTATTAATAAGCTCCCATCAAAGTGTCTTCATAAAAGTTGCTTATTATCAGTATTAGAATAGATTTGTAAAAGAAAATTCAGAATAAGCCAACTTTAATAGAAGTGATAGCTTCTATTTAAGCCATTTGGCTTATTCTCAGCTTATTTCAAAAGCAATTTTCATTTTTATAATTTTCATAACTTCCTGTAGTTATAAAATAATTTTAGAAAAAGTTTCAGATTTTTCTTTGTTTATTTAATATTTATTAGAATTTAATTTAGTTTTTAATAATTAATAAATAGTTAATAATTAATAATAATTAGATAAAAAGTCTTAAAAATATATTTTCTATTTTAAAATTAGTTTTATATAATTTTAGATTTTTCCAAGTTTAAATTTCATTTTTCTAAGTAATTTTCATATTTTCTTGTATTTTAGTGTATTATTAAATAAATATAAATAGTAATTAATTAATAATAAATACATAAATAGTGTGAAAAATATAATTTTTGTTTTAAAATAAGTTTTATAATATTTTAGATTTTTCTAAGTTTTAATTTTATTTTTCTAGACTTATTTTACATTTTCTTATTATTTAGTGTATTATTAAATAGTTTAAAATAGTTATTAATTAATTATAATTAATTAAATAGGTGTAAAAATAATTTTAAATTTCCAATAATTTTCTTATATCATTAGGATTATAAAAATATAATTTTCATATCCGTAGGCCTTTTATTTTTTTAAACTCACGTTTTATTTCGTACGTTTACGTTTATTTAAATTTAAACGTACATTTTTATTTCTTTTTACATTTTTAGGTTTTCTTAACTTTTAATAAGTTAATAATTATAAAGTAAATATTTTAAGTCTGTTTAATTTGCATTTAAGCCCCTAAGGCATGCAAATTCCTACTTTAGTTAAAATCATTTTGTTTCGTAGGTTTACGTTTAAATATTAAACGTACGCGTTTTAGGTTTTTTATCGTTTTTAAATATCTAGCTTTCACGTAATCATTCTCCTAGCTTATTTAAGTTATTTTGTTTTATAAATCCTTAGTGTAATCAATCACTCACACTTATACCCTTTCCTGTTCATAATCACCCGATCACAGATTCGTTTTTAATACCTTCGCACACCTCGTTGGGACATAATGACCTGGTGATTTCCTATATTACCCGGAGATTGACTCTAGGCTATTTAACTTTGTTGACCATTCCTTGGTCAATATAAGTTGATGGTTTAGGGCAAATCATGTACTACTTTATTTAACTTTATGAATAAACATGTTGTCATTGCTCAATTTTCTCATTAATGAACTAAATATGAATCGGTTAATTTTTGTGGCATTTTATTTTTATCCCTAGCAGCATTAAGTTATGCCAAGCAGCAATAAGTTCTGAGTTACTAGCATTCACCCAAATTCCAATCCAAACCCGGAGTTGCCCATAAGATAAGTTTGACAATCTTTGACTTTTGCAAATGACAATCAAGTTTGACAATCTTTGTTTGACTTTTAACAAAGCATCATAACATAGTCAACTAAGCAACATAACATAATCAACAAAAAGATAACTTGATCATATAGTAATATATTCGATAACTTGATTAACAAAGAAACATAAGATAAGTTTTCTTTGAACACAAAAACATTAAACTTCAAAGAAACTACATAATAATGATTAATATCATCTTACATCAGGGTTAATTCAATGAAAATTATACAAACTATTTTGAATGCCTTTGTAAATATCAACAATGTTTCCACGGATTTCTTCTATTTCTTGATTCTGAACATTAACTTTGTTCTGATGCACCAGTATGATATCTTGGTCTTTTTTGTTTTGTTCTTCCAACAGCGTGATTCGTTTGTTGTAAAGTTCAACCAACTGTCGTTCAGTACCATATTGGCCTTGAGAATGGCATTTGTCCCAGCACTCTTGGGTTAGGCCGTGGATTTTATATTTTTCTAGCATTGGAAGAGGAGGAGGAGGAGAAGTATCCCTTGAACGTTTTGTTTTCTTTGAAGCAGGATTTGAAGATGATGAAGCCATTGCAGTTCCAAACAAAAATTGAATACGTAATGAAAAGATAAAAGAAGTTGGTTGTAATTCCTTTGTATTTATAGGCACACAAGAGTCGCAATGTCACAACGTTTAAGTGTCACAACGGTTTACGGTTACTTTTTTACAGTTACACCGGTTCACAGTAATTTATGCCTAGCAGCATTAAGTTATGCCTAGCAGCATTAAGTTCTTTATTAATCAGGCCATAACAGTGTTGAAGTAAGTTTGCCAATTCAGGGAGTAAACACTGTCACAAACACAAATTTTACACAACTAATAACTAGATTAATACCATTATGTTTATTCTTACTATATTTTCAAACATTTGAAACCACTTACAATGCTTATTACCATTTAAAGTTTAAAAATAGAATTATAGAATGTTTAGGAGCGTGCATTTAATGTGTAAAATTAAAATGATTACAATTAGGCACGAGTAATTAGTGCATTTCACATGCTAATGTGACGTTAAACTTGGTAAATTGCAATAATCTTTAATGTTGAGACTTTCAAAATTCCCTAGGCGTATAGTATGTCGCATCCCTTTTTAAGGCCATCACTTAGCTTTTCAACACACACTTTTTAAAACAATCTAAGATCGAAGTTATGGCTGGAAACAAGAAAAGGTGCATTTCATCAAAGAAGAAGCGTTCAAAGTAAGTACTACTAATTAAACTTTTGTACACGTAAACATTCAAAGTTTGTAAAGATGTTATGTACGTACATGTTGACTTGGTTTTTTTTTCTAGTAGAAGTTAGTTAATCCATAATAATTTTGGTGTATTAAGCTTTTATGAATTTATAAAAATGGTTATCAATTGGTAGCTAATTAGGTAATCAGTTATGAAATTGTGTTAGAATGTTACATTATATACATCATATAATTAAGAATACCAAATTAAAAGGATAATCTGTAAATTTATCATCTATTGCTTATTTGATTTCAGGAAACCAGAGAAGGTATTTAACATTGAAGAGTGGTATGAGTCGTGGAGTTTTCGAAGAAACAAGGCAAGAGCAAACCAAGTTTGCTTCAAATTAAGAAAGATGAGAAGGAATACAAGCGATCAAAGCTGCGGGTTGGTTCAGTGGAAGAGGATGCGGCTGATGTTGGATTTTTGAGTGAGGAAGAAAGATTCGACTCCATTGACTATGATAATGTGCATTTGTCATTTGATTCGGAGAAATCTCCGAAATTTAATTGCTAAACTTTTTATATGTATGAGCTGCTTTATTTTACTTTTGTTATATATGGATACTAATGTTTTTTTTTTTTGGTTTATTATATATGAATTTTAACTTTCTTGCTTCATTAAAGCTTGATTAAGGTTGATTTTTCATCTATTCATTAAGCTTGATTTATTCCTAGCAACATTAATTTATGCCTAGCAACATTAACTTATGCCTAGAAGCATTAATTTTGAATGTGTTGCACATATTTTGAATTTTCGTTACACTTAAATATCACATTTTGCTAAAATAATAGTCACATAAATATCACAATGTGACTATTTTGAATTTATTGCACATATAATACCCTTATAATGTGGCAATAAACATAATTTAGATACACATTTGTGATATGGTGTGACTATTGTAAAGTCTATAATCACAGGATCATGCTACAATTAAATGTGACTATACACATTAGGTTGTGGCAAGCAAACACACACTAAACTTTAGACACACATATTTACTTATGTGACCATATGTATCGAATTTTTGTTACACTTAATCATGTTTCTATGGTTTCGTGTGACCATATATGACATTTGGTCACACTCTTCAAGTGTGTGACATATATATTTGTCACTATTAAATGCATATCGTGACTAACGCTTCAAACTTACTTTTTAGTTGTCACACATTTCAAACGCTATGTGGCTAAATATTCAGCAAAGAATAGCAGTCAAGTTTAAATAATGTGTGACAAACTTGACTATATAATTTAGTCACATACACAATTACTTCATGTAACCATATATCTATTTTGGTCACACTCTTCAATTGTGTGACATATATTTGTCACATATGTATATCTGTAGTGTGACTAATGCTTAAAGCTAATTTGTATCGGTCACACGTCCCAAATTAAACGTGACTACATGATCGAAAAATATTTACCAGCTACCCTCTAGTCACATAAATACACAAATGTGTAACATATATCTTCCGAAATGGTCACACAAGTCGAATCGAGTGAGGCTGTTTATTTTCTTTTCATACATTTAGTCACGTAACTATGTTACAATGTGACCGTTTGAAATCGACCATGTGTGACGAAAGGCCATTTTTGTACCAGTGAGGACTTGGGTAAGATAGTAGAGCTAGGTAGAATACCGAGCTCAAGTCAAGGTTGTACACCCAAGAGTCTTTCTAAGATTTGTAAAGTGTATGTCAAAGATGTGGTAATGATTTGGTAATCAATTGATGTGTCAAAGTATGTTTTGTGAGTTATTGAGTCAAGTTATAGGGGTGTTTGGAACAAGCATGATATTACCCATTTTGAGTTGTTAACAGGTCAAGTAATTATGAAACAGATTTAATATCTTAAGTTAATGATTTTCGTTAAGTTTGAGGTGTTGTGGAAGTCGTATGTGTCTTATGTCATGAAATGGGTCAAAATGGGTATAATAGACGCCTATTTGTAAAGTACTATACCAAAGTGTTAATTGGGCAATGTTGTTGAATGGAAATGATGTTTATGATGTGTTTATAAAATCTGGAAAGTTTCGTGGGTTAACGAGTATTGGAAGTCGGCTTTCCAGAATTAGAGTAAATATAATCTTCTTTGAAAATTTTGCAGTAGGCATATGGCCATATAAAAATCTCAAAATATGGCCATATGGTTGCTTCAGAGATTTTGTAAAGGGGCATATGGCCATATAGAATTTCAGCATATGGTCATATGCTCTCATCAGAAAATAAATAAGAGAATTTTAGTTTTTGGTAATTTTTGGAATTTCATATCTTTTAAACCGTAAGTCGTCACGGGTCACGCCACCCGTCGTTTCAAAGGTAATTGAGTCTATTTTCATTTAAAAATAGTCTCATGATCTGAAAGTATATGGATTTTTATAAATAGTTAAAAGAGTAACATGATGTCTGTTAAAGTGAAGTCGTTTCCGCGTTAAAGTTTTAATTTTTGTCTAAGTGGGCACGGGGTCTAACAACTTGGTATCAGAGCTTCGGTTTAAGTGAATTAGGTTTCCACTATAGGTTGCCTAGTCTTAAACCACTCGTAAGAGCGTTGAGCGTAAGTGTTAGTGATGCAATAAGTAATTGTTAAGTGTGAAACGGATTATGTTTTATGCTAGTTGAACTTATAGATGATAAGTGATGGATGTATGATATAGTGTTGATGTGTATGAGATGTAAGTCCGTGGAGGACTTGAAATGCTTAAATGATTAGTTAACCATGGACCTCGGTTGGTGCCGGTGATTATGATGTGATTATGTGATAGTATGGTAATAGAATGTGAGTATTAATGCTAAACGGTATTAGAGATGGGCTAGTAAGTGGAGTAAGGTTTTATGATGCCTTAGTTATAAGGTAGACTAGTGCTTGCGGCTAGTTAGAATGTTGATGCTTAGACATAGTTTGATTGTTCAATGTGATGTATGAGCCATAGACTATATGATTTTATTATGATTATGAATGTTTTAACACTTGTTAGATAAGTGTTAAGTGTTATTGTTTATGTGACGTTAAGTCTATGGTAGTAGTTTATTATATGTCTAAGTTTTATGTGATGTGTTTGAGAGCACGATTCACAGAAGTGTATGAGTTGAGATAAATGCATTGGAATGCATATTTCGTGAGACATGAATGATTAGATGTAATAATGAGTAGATGCTTGAAGCATAAGTCTTACACGCATAATTAAAATGAGAAAAGTTAAAGTATATGGTTAAGATGTGACAAGATCATGTACATATAAAACATGATAAGTAAATGGTTAAGCGTGATGACTAGAAGTGATGAATGAGACATAGATTGCACTTGAATTCATAAGTGATAAGAAGTGCGCTAGAAGAATTGTAAAACATGAGTATAGTCATGTTTATATATAGGATAGTATGTGATGAGATTAATGAAAATGTTATGGAATAAGCCTATGTAAGGCTTATATGTGTAAAGTTGAGTAGACTAAATAAAGTGATAGTATGAGTTGTGAACATGGTCAACAAGGGTTGACGGATAATAGTAAAAGTGTGTGGTAAGGACACATAGAGAATGTGTAAATTGTAAATGGACAAGCATCATATAGAACTTGTCTAAAATAGAGATGCCACGTAGTGAATATATGAGTCAACTTGGGGTTGACGGATAAATGATAAGTAGCATTGTGAGAATGCAAACATAATTTAACAAGTGTAATATAGCAACTTGTCTAGATGAAGTAAACGTGGTAGCGAATGTTGAAATTGCTCAAGGCAATGAGAAGTGTTGAAGTGATAGCGTGTACTTAATGATAAAAGTACATGAAAGATAAAGTGAGTAAAGATGATAAGTTAGATATAGCTTGGATCCAATTCTCTAGTTTTGGTATCCTTCGGGATAGCCCAGCTTGCCTTTATGGCATGTGTTTTCGGCATCCTTTGAGATGGCCTAGCTTGCCTTTCATGGCATGGTTGTTAGCTTGCCTTCATGGCATGTGTTTCGGCATCCTTCGAGATGGCCTAGCTTGCCTTTCATGGCATGGTTGTTAGCTTGCCTTCGTGGCATGTGTTTTGGCATCCTTTGAGATGGCCTAGCTTGCCTTCATGGCATGGTTGTTAGCTTGCCTTTATGGAATGATTGTTAGCTTGCCTTTCATGGCATGGTTGTTAGCTTGCCTTCGCCAGCATGGTTTGCCTATATTCTTGGCATGTATGAAAGTATCCTTTGGGATAGCTTAGCTTGCCTTTCATGGCATGGTTGTACAGCTTGCCTTATGGCATGGATGATAGTTATGGCATTCTTCGGGGTGGCCCAGCTTGCCGCAAGGGCATGGATATTATGGTATCCTTCGGGATAGCCAGCTTGTCTTTATGACATGGATGAATAGTTAGTGAGATTGGATCCAAGGCTAGAAAAGAAGGAAAGTAAAGTAAGTATAATTGTTGTGTCGGAAGTACATGAGTAGGAGGATTTATAATCTCCTTATTTAAATGGATTGGGACGCCTCTTCATTTAAATAAAGAAATTGTAAATCACCGAACCATAAGTTTATAATTCCTTACTTGCATAGATTGGGACGCCTTTTTCTGTAAGTAAAGAGTTATAAATGAGTGGGCTTATATGTATCCGATATGACATGAATACGGGTAGAGATATGAGAAAGTGAAAACTAAAAACAAGTTAGACGTTATAAAAAGAGATTAGATATAAAAGCTTGTAGCGGCGTTAAGGTCCTATATGAACCTTAAGATAGACGCCTAGAATGAGTTTTTGCTTTAAGTTGATAAGATGATGGGTGGAATTCCCATGACTTAACAAGAAGATTGCTTTAGTAATGCGTAGATTTGGTTTTTGGAAGTGCCGTTTATATGGTACTATGTATATATTGCGAAATAAGTTACCGGTTTTTGAAAGTAAATAAGTGTTGATATTGTGTAAAGTGTAATTTTGGCCGGTATATGACTTAAGGTCATGTTAGTGCATTTGTGAATGAAGTGATGATAGTGTGAAGTTTGACTTATATAAAGTCAATATAGTTAATTTTCCATATGACTAGTCGTCAATTGTGGGAAATTTTAGATGAGCTTGTGATAAAAAGTTGTTATGTTGAGATTTAGTTTTGGATAGTAATAGACGAGAGATTTCGAGGACGAAATCTAAATAAGGGGTAGAATTTTTAGACCCGTTTCCTAGATACTTGGACCCCACCCTAGATGAAATGGACTAAGGGCCTTTCGTGATTGGCCAGTCAACAAATGTTGCATTGCGGTCAAACCTGGTAGTCAAGTTTACGGTCAAAGTACGACTAATGTAGTTATAGACATATGAAGCATAAACTCAAGGGACTAATGTTGCCTAGTATTAAAGAGTTATTAGTAAGCATTGTGGCCAATATAGAAGAGAAAGGATGAGGGACCAAATATGTCATTTGGTACATAACTTTGCTATGAAGATAGAGTATTCTGGATAAGTTCCAGGATTATGTATGTATGTATGTAGTGTCGACAAGAGAGAAAGAGAGGGAAAGAGATGGGTCTTGATGGTCCAAGAATGGAGAAGATTAAGGTCTTATGCTAGGGTTAAGTTCTAGCAACAATCAATCAAGTAAGTACTCCCCATCTTGATTATGTTAAAGTTATAGTTTGTGATTAAAGTGGGAAATCATCATATGATCAAGGTATGATCATATGATGATTTAGAAAGGAATATGGGTAAGTTATGGTGGGTTTTATATAAACCCTTGTTTATGATTATTGATTGTTATGTTGTTAGGTTTGGCTAATTATGAAGGATGATAATGATGATGAATAGTGATGTTGATGGTGTTTGCTTAGCTTGGATGAGCAAGGTAAGTAACTTGATTGATATGTGTTTAAGATGATTATTTACATATTATGTGACTATGAGTATGGACCCGATGTGTTAGTCTTGGTATCCTTCGGGATAGCCCAGCTTGTCTTTTATGGCATGTATTTGGCATCCTTCGGGATGGCCTAGCTTGCCTTCATGGCATGGTTGTTAGCTTGCCTTTACGGCATGGTTGTTAGCTTTGATTTAGTGAGTGTGGCCTTGATAGGTGGTTTACCTAGTTAGCCAACTCAAGCGATAGATTATGAGTAGGGAAAGGCTAAGGTATGTTGTGATGTTTATGTGTTTATTGGTTGAAGTATTTATGTTTCATATATGTGGATTAACATGTTAATCATGTGTTAATCTAGTTACTTACAAAGCGAAAGTTTATTGTTTAGTTGAAAATGTTTTGTAGATTACTCATGGGTGAAGCTATGGCTTGGATAAGGACTAAGGTTGGATATGTGATGTAGAAGGACTTGGGTAAGATAGTAAAGCTAGGTAGAATACCGAGCTCAAGTCAAGGTTGTACCCCCAAGAGTCTTTCTACAATATGTTAAGTGTATGTCAAAGATGTGGTAATGATTTGGTAATCAATTGATGTGTCAAAGTATGTTTTGTGAGTTATTGAGTCAAGTTAAAGGGGTGTTTGGCACAAGCATGATATTACCCATTTTGGGTTGTTAACAGGTCAAGTAATTATCAAACAGATTTAATATGTTAAGTTAATGATTTTGGTTAAGTTTGAGGTGTTGTGGAAGTCGTATGTGTCTTATGTCATGAAATGGGTCAAAATGGGTATAATAGACGCCTATTTGTAAAGTACTATACCAAAGTGTTAATTGGGCAATGTTGTTGAATTGAAATGTTGTTTATGGTGTGTTTATAAAATCTGTAAAGTTTCGTGGGTTAACGAGTATTGGAAGTCGGCTTTCCGGAATTATAGCAAATATAATCTTCTTTGAAAAATCTGCAATAGGCATATGGCCATATAAAAATCTTAGAATATCGCCATATGGTTGCTTCAGAGATTTTGTAAAGGGGCATATGGCCATATCGAATTTCAGCATATGGCCATATGCTCTCATCAGAAAATAAATTAGAGAATTTTAGTTTTTGGACATTTTGGAATTTCATATCTTTTAAACTGTAAGTCGTCACGGGTCGCGTCACCCATTGTTTCAAAGGTAATTGAGTCTATTTTCATTTAAAAATAGTCTCATTGTATGAAAGTGTATGGATTTTTATTAATAGTCAAAAGAGTAACATGATGTCCATTCAAGTGAAGTCATTTCCGCGTTAAAGTTTTAATTTTTGTCTAAGCGGGCACGGGGTGTAACAGTAAGCTTACCTCGGAAGTGTTGTTTAGATGGTCTACGTACTTTATGTAGGATCCGAACCATGCCCTTCTCGTGGCTTGGGCTTTGGTGATATCCGGATATTTGTTTTGTTAGGTCGGGGCTCAATAGTGTTACAATACGGTCCAGGCCCAGTAGGCCTGCTATCCGTATTATATGTCATCAATATGTAAGACAACCACATGATGAAAGGAAAGCTCCTCAAAAGGACCGTAATGATAGATATAGCAAGGGTGATAAAAGATGCTTTGGATGTGGGGATCCACGACACTTGGCAGGAGATTGTCCACACCAAGCAAAAGACAAAACCCAAAAGGCATACGTGAGCTGCGCTTGGAGTCATAGCGACGAAGATGCCAAAAATGAAGCTTGTCTAATGGCTGGATCTTCAAGAGAGATATGCTTGGGAATTGACTTGGAGCCCGACGAATGGGTCAAGGATAGTGGATGCACTAATCACATGACGGGAAATCATAAGCTATTCTTATCATATCAACCATGCAGTGGAGGTAATGTCACTTTTGGTAGTAAACTCAAGGGTAATATCATCGGCAGAGGTACGATCACTCAAAACTCCCTTACTATTACTAATGTAGAACATGTAGATAACCTAGGATTTAATCTGTTAAGTATTAGTCGAATATGTGACAATAAGTGTAAGGTAATATTTTCCGAAGATGGTAGCGGAATCATAAAGGATGGAAAAGTAATTATCAAAGGGATTAGGAAAGGTGACCTATATGTCATGAAGATAAGTAGTAAACATAGCAACAATGTATGTTTAGCTACGATTAGTGATAATTCAACCTTATGGCATTGAAGATTAGGCTACACAAACATGCATCTATTACAATCTTTAGCTTCTAAGTATCTAGTTAGAAATCTTCCTAAACTTAAGTTAGACCAACACTTCTGTGATGCTTGTAAAGTAGGAAAACAAGCACACTCTAGCCATAAACCTAAAAATATGGTCTCAACCTCTAGATGTATAGAACTTATTTACATGGACCTCTTCGGTCCATCCGCCGTACGGCGTTACGGAGGAAACCTTTACACCCTAGTAATAGTGGATGATTACTCTATGTACACATGGACTAAGTTTCTTAAAAACAAGACCGAAGCCTTCGAGCAATTCAAAACCTTGAGCAAGAAAATTCAAAACCAACTAGGATGCTCCATAGTTTCCATTAGGACATACCATGGTAGAGAATTTGATAATTAAGTACAATTCAGAGCCTATTGTGATGCTAATGGTATTACTCACAACTTCTCGGCTACACGCACTCCACAATCAAATAGGGTAGTCGAAAGGAAATTTTGACCCCTACAAGAAATGAGTTAAACAATGCTTAATGAGCAATCCATTCCTCAAAAATTAATTGGTGCAACGCAGTTGATAACTCCACACACATACTTAATAGAATTCTCATTAGACCTTTCCTAGGAAAAACCCCTTATGAAATCTTGAGAGGTAGGAAACCTACTCTAGATTACTTCAAGGTATATGGAAGCAAGTGCTACATCCTAAACACCAAAGATTATCCCACTAAGTTTGACCCACAGTCTTACTAAGGTGTATTCCTAGGATACTCGCAGAATAGTAAAGCCTATATTGTTCTAAATAAGGAAACAATGGCTGTCGAGGAATCACTCAACGTGACCTTTGATGAGAGTCCTCCCCCACCTAAAACATCACCTTTGGTAGATGATGATTTAGATGAGGAAAATGTTATAGTAGAGAACATGAAGAACTTAGGCATAAGTCATGAAAAGGAAACCATAGAAATAGATGAAACCACAAACATTAAGGAATCAAGAAATCATCCTTTAGATAATCTCATAGGAAACCTTAACCAAAGAACCTTTAGGTCACAAGTCCAAGACAAAAGTAACTTCTTTGTTTTGTTTCTATCATAGTACCCAAGAATGTTAATGAAGCATTGAAGGATGAAAATTGGATCATCGCAATGCAAGAGGAACTTAATCAATTTAAGTCTAATGATGTTTGAGAGTTAGTACCAAAACCTAAGCATGTAAGCATTATAGGAACTAAGTGGGTATTTTGGAATAAGTTGGATGAAAACGGAGTCGTGTCTAGAAATAAAGCAAGATTAGTAGTACAAGGCTATGATCAAAAAGAAGGAATTGATAATGACGAAACCTATGCACCCGTAGCTAGACTAGAGTCCATTAGGATATTACTTGCATACGCGTGTGCGTTATATTTTAAGTTATTCCAAATGGATGTGAAAAGTGCATTCCTAAATGGTTTCATCAATGAGGAGGTATATGTAGCACAACCTCCAGGATTCATTGACTTTGAGACACCAGAGCATGTTTATAAACTCAAGAAAGCTTTGTATGGTCTAAATCAAGCTCCTAAAGCTTGGTATGATAGGTTAAAAGCTTTTCTTATTAAACATGAATACTCAATGGGAATGGTAGATAAAACTCTTTTCACTAAGAAGAAAGATTTAAACATCATAATCGTCTAAATATATGTTGATGACATTATGTTCAGATCAACTTGTCAAGACATGTGTGATGAATTTTCTAAAATCATGCATTACGAGTTTGAAATGAGCATGATAGGCGAACTTAACTTCTTCCTTGGACTTCAAATTAAACAATTAGAAGATGGAATATTCTTTAATCAATCTAAGTACATTAAAGAAATGCTTAAGGAATTTGGGTTAGAAGACACAAACCTATGAAAACCCCTATGGCTACGGACACAAAGCTCACCAAGGACAAAGAGGGAGAATCCGTAGATAGTACTAAGTATTGAGGTATAATAGGAAGTTTATTATACCTAATGGCAAGTAGGCCCAACATCATGTTTAGTGTCTGGGTTTGTGCTCGCTTCCAAGAAGATCCCAAAACTTCTCACCTCGAAGCGGTTAAGCGTATCTTTTGATACATTAAAGGCACTACGCACTTAGGATTATGGTATCCTAAGGGGACCAGCATAGAAACCATAGTATATGCTGACTCTGATCATGCGGGAGATTATGTGGATTGAAAAAGCACTAGTGGCATTTGTACCTTCATGGGTTGTTGATTAACTTCTTAGTTCTCCAAGAAACAAACGGCACTAGCTATCTCCACAACCGAAACCGAATATGTAAGCGATGGAAAGGCATGTCAAGAAGCACTTTGGATGAAACAAGCTCTCGTAGACTATGGCATCACACTTGATGACATCCCAATCATGTGTGACAACAAAGGAGCCATTGATTTAAGTAAAAACCATGTGCAACATTTTTGTACAAAGCACATAGAAATACCTCACCATTTTCTTAGGGATAATGTACAAAAGGGTAATATTTCCATTGAAAAAGTTCCTTTTGAAGAAAACATAGCCGACATCCTTACCAAACCTCTTAAACGGGAACCCTTTTTCTATCTTCATCTAGGATTAGGAATGTTGGAGCACATTTTTTAATAGGTTTCATAAGTCTTCCTTTTTCTTCTCTTCTGAGTCTAGGATTCTCTTGAGCACAAAAATAAAATTGGGGAAGTATTTCTTTAAAACTTATTTATCTTAACAACAATTCTTGCATAATTAAAACCAAACCCACATTCGTTTTCGTTCATTAAAAACCCCAATTAACTCTTTTCAAAACCTTCTCATGACTAGGAAAACCATGTTTTCCTGCATTGATTAATACAACTCAAAAATTTCTTCTCATGCATACATAATTAGCTCTACATTCTCTATCGGATCACATAACAAATATGTAATCCAAAATGGAAAAATGAGCAAAATTGAACTAAGGAGACTTTGGATTATCTCTTTGGTTTTTCTTTCTTTAGAGTCTAATCACACCTCCACATATGTTTTGTGTAGGCGCACACTAGTACTTTCTTTCTTCTGAAAAATTTTGAAACCTACTGGTGGCGGTCCCTTATCACTTGACGGTCCCTCATAATTAAAGGACCGTCACCATATTTACGGGACTGTCCAACGTGTCTTGCTTGTTGCCTTTATCTCTTCTATTACCTTGATTTTGTTGCCCTAAATTGCTTAACTGCTAGTCTAACCTACATTTCCTTTAATACTTAAACATAATTTGAATTTGCAAACCATAAAATGCATGCTAGCTTTGCCTAAGATAGCACCTCTCATTCCTATTTAAACCATCATTTTCTTCCTCAGAAACTCATGGCATAACTTCATATTCTTACCTCTTAATAATTTCATCCCGTAGAAAACCTAGAATGTCGGTCAAACCAATTTGGAGGAAGAAACAAACCTTAGGCAACTTCATGAGCAATTCAAACACTTCAACAATCACAATCCAAATTACAATCCACCACCTAGCTCCCACAAGGAAGCATCTTCCTCATCTTTCTCCTTTTTTGCTTCTCAACCTCAAAATGAGTCTCCATCCATTCATAATGAGTCTCCAAACCTTTCTCCTCAAGATCATTCAATACCACCATCATATACACCTCAAATGACAAATCCTAACTCTCTACACTCAATCAAGGCTCAAGAATTTGCTCATCTTGTTGAATTGAATCTCCTAAATATCATCCTCTCTAAAAAGCTTCATCCTCCTACCATGTCTCATCCCTCTCTTGACCAAGTGGAAGCCCATGGGGGCAATTGTGTTTATTGCATGTACAAATGCAACCACTTTCAAAATATGAAGAATGATCTTGACTTTATCATATCTCTTCTCTTGTCACCCGAGCATTCACACCCTTTAAGCAACACTCATCCACCACCTTATCTTCGCAAGTCTTAGACAAAGTATGTGTGCTCTACAATAAAACCGGACCTACTCTTGAAGGCTAGACTAGAAATAGGACTAGCTATGTAGGATTTTGTTATAATGGTCACTCTTTATTATGACTTTCTTATGACTTATGAATGAAAACCTTTATGCATGCTTAGTTAAAATATGTTCTGTCTAACCTTCTTCCGACGGTCCCCAAGTAATTCGACGGTCCCTTAAAATTAAATGACCGTACCTGCATTTAAGGGACTGTCCCCAGTGTGCTTCTGTGATCTTTCTCTTCTTTATTCTCCCTTATTCTGTGTGTTGCTTATACATATAATCTTGTATCTATGCACTAACTTGGTTTTGTAGCAAAATACCATCGATCAATTCCCCGGTGCCCTCATCTAGGGGGAGCATTTAGCAAGGGGGAGTCTTCATACCATCGATTCTTTCCTCTAGTTACTTCGACGAAGCCTTTTTGATTCTACAAAAAGGGGGAGAAGAAAAAATGTAACTCATTAAAAACTTGTTCATACATAGTTTTATCTAAAATGAGTTTGTATTTTGTAATCATCAAAAAGGGGGAGATTGTTAATATAAATTATGTTAAAAATGTCATTTTCATTATTCGGTCTCTACACGTTTTGATAATCACAAAATATAAATACACGTTATGTAAATCTGCGTCTAATAAGTTTTTAGTCGAGGAAACTCGTTTTCGGCTACAACATCACTTAATGTATGAATAAACTTCTACCATTTTGTGTATGTGATCAAAGGATTTATTTTTCATCAAAACTTCACATTTTTATGTGACAAAACATTTTTACAAAAGTATTTTTGTAAAATTAAAAGAAATTTTTTATTAAGAAAATGAATTCAAAATTCAAATGTGTAACAACCATTTTTCCCGCCTAAACCCGACAAAAATTTTCACCACATAAGGACAAAAGGAGGAGCGTCTGTCGGGACGGTCCCATAAACAGGGAAATGGTCCCTTAGCAATAAAGGATCATCCACCTTTAAGGGACCGTCCCCCGCTCCTTCTAGCGCCTATAAATACAGAACTGTTCCTTTCAGAAAAACCACCTCTTTGCACACAAAAACTTTCTGTATTCCAAACTCTTTCTAAATCTCATTCTTTGATCACATTATCGGGTTCTAAGATTGTTTACAATTGATCACATCTATCCTTCCTCCAAGTGCAAGAGAAGAACGTTCGTATTCATCAAGAAACGAAGTGTTGAAGAAAAGTCTTCCATCTGCTGTTATCAATCTCTTCTTAACCTTCATTCTTTACATTAATTCTTGTGTGTAATCCGATTTGAGTGCAAGCTCGGAATTGTTAATTGTGTTGATTCATTCCATCATGTTGGTACGAGTTGCGTAGCCATGTGGGCTTAGGTGTAGATTGGTTCTAGCTAGGATTTGGACTCGACATTCCGCTTAGTGACGTTAAACATTTTGTAAACTTTGGTGTACGGTTTGTTCCACCATAAGGGAGCGTGTTGATATAGTGTTTATGAAACTCTCGAGTGTGAGACTCGAGGAGTGGAGTAGGGCGAAGAGCGAGCTTCGTAGCCTAACCACTAAAAATCTCTGTGTCCCCAGTTTGATCGTTTCTTCCTTTCTCTTTATTTACTTGCATTCTTATAATAGTTGTTGTGTTGATCTCACATAAGAAGTAGAATTGAAAAACAATTTGAAAAACGAAAAGAATTTTCTAAAACGTAAATGATAAATGGTGAAACTATTCAACCCTGATAAGGAGAAATTTGTTACGCTTTTAGGGGGTCATTTAAGCCCTAAATCGTATTTTTATGATCAAATACTGCCTTAGACAGTTTCTTTTGTCATTTTAGGTACTTGGGACATGAATTCTGGAAAATGGAGCTTTTTGGACGTTTTTATGCTCATGTATGAAGAAAACAAGGAAGTCAAAAAAAAAAGTCAGGAAATCACACCTGACAGCGTCAGGCTTTACATGTTGACGCCGTCACCATATACTGGAATGAAGGTGGATTATTGCAAGAGACGCCCTAGGAACTAATGTCAGGTTAACACCTGACGGCGTCAGGTGTTGCAAAACCAAGGCCGCCCCTCTTTAGCCCTACAATAGACGGCCCAGAACTCCTATAACGGGACGGCGTCAGAAGTGGATCTAGGTGATCCGAGAACCCTAAACACGGCGATCTGACAGCGTCAGAGGCCAAAACCTGACGCTGTCAGAGTTGTATATCTATATATATTTTCGATTTTTCATTCATTAAGTGTGTGACTTTTGGGAGATAAAACCTTAGATGAATTTTACTGCAACTTTAGGGTTTCCAAGCCCTCTTTTCCTTCATGTTCAATTGAAGATAAGTTTTCTTCTTAATCATTCAATATGTCTATGTGTTGTTTGATTAACCGTTTATCTTGTCTATTCATTAACATGCTAGCGTAATTTTCTTTGTGTTTACTTAGATATAATGAAACCTAGTTGTTGATTATTGGTTGTTGGTTTGTTATTAGTTGATTTGGTTGATTGATTTTCGCGTTAAGCTTAAGAAAACTAGCCATACTCCTACATGGTAATAGGCTTGAACGTCTTAAGAAACGTAATCAGATGTGTACTATGATGTTATTGGTTGTATTTAATGCATAAGTAACTGTTTACGAGGCTTGGATAGGAAGAGATAGAAGCTTATAGATTGGGGAAGGACGTACACAGCCGCATGACTGGTATTAAGGAATACAACCCTTCATCCAAACAATTATACAAATCAATTAACCGGTAAGAGATAACTAGGGAGTAGTGAAGTCTAAGTAAATACATTTTTTCCCATTATAAGAGTTCACCAATTTACTTTTCTTGTTATTTTATTTTATTTGGCATTTGTAGTATTTTTTGGTTAGTTGACTAGCAACTAATTCCGCCTACTCTTCCAAAACCTGAGATTTTTACTTGCTTTCATAAAAACATAAAAATACAAAGAGAATCATCCCTCACCTCTAAACCTAGCTTAGGTAGTTTTTAATCCTAACAACACTATTCCCTTAGAGAACGATCAATCCCCCGGTACTTGCCATTCACTATACTTCATCAGTCAGGTACACTGCCTGGTGGGGATTACAAGCTTCTCAAGATCCCTTGAGAAGTAAAACCTTTTGCAAGGTTGCAAAACCACGCATCAAACCCCCCTAGTTTCTACAGGTTTCCCAAGTTCGGTAAGCACCCCAAGGTGTGGCCGGAATCATGAGTTGGGGTTATGCTCACATGTCTACTCAGTCTTTTGGGTTGTGTTTCAATTATCCAAGAGAGAATAATTGACTTGGATGTGGTTTTGCAAGGACCGGCTTGGTGTGTCTAGCTTGAATGAGCTTTTGCTATTTTAGGGAAATGATCAAGTATTTATAAGCAGTCTTTAAGGGTTGTGAGGAACCCATAAAGGTAATCTAATGGTCATGTATGATCTACGTGGTGATCATCGCCAAGTATGCTGCTTGCATGGACACGTTTATCAGGCAAGTTTTGTCCTAAAGTTGCCTAGAGAAGCATTTCCCAGGCCTTTTGTCATAATCGATCCTTGTTGGGCTTGTATTTGAGCCATGTTTAGAGTGTATGGGCCTTAGCCAGCTGGGTTGAAGGTCATATACGCTATCAAGTCCCACCAGTCCATTAGTGTATTTGATTATTTTTAGGAAAATGCGTTGATGGTGTGACAAATCGCATTTTTCAGGTTAATATTTAACCATAAAATTACAACAATTTATTTTGAATACTTGAATTCATGCCTTTACGTATAACCGTTAGGTTAACCTGCGTAAAACGGAAAACAACTTAGAAAAAATACCGACACTAGACTAAGTTTAGTCTATGTCAACTAAGTACTTTGCGAATCTTATAAACATGTTTTATATAAGTCTATACATTTGGTTTTACAAGTTTTACGTAAAACGTCTACGTCTTGCATCATATCACATGCATGCATGCAATAACCAACCCAATCCACCACCTTTGTAATATATACATACTAACTGATGTGTCTGTCTTTGTCTATATTTTATTATCAATTTTTAAATTTATATTTTTGCAGAACTAACCTATAGACTAACACTAACGGGCAGTGTACCCGATTAATATAGCTAGTGGGGTAAGTACGAATCATTCGCTGGAGCAGTGTTGTTTAGACTAACCTATTGAATTTTACAGATTAAAGGGATTTTTGATTTGAGATTAATTATTCTACCAAAAACAATTAATAAAAGTAAACTAATTAAACTATGCTAAGTTGTGATCAATTAGAGAACATAGTGCTAGCCATGTTACTTCTACTATATTATTTAGTTATCCGTTTACTCATGCAATGAATTGACGTATGAATTAGTGATATCAGAAATGTGTAGACAAAACATTTCTATCTAAGAAACTAACCTAGATTTCTTGATCACTTAGTCCTATGCATGTAACCTATATCCAAGAAACAATTTATCAGTCTACTCAGTTACAAGCACACAATAAGATTTATCAACTAATCTATGTGATTTATCTATGTACCCCATTGGTCCTGATGATACCTACTCTTCTCACGCGATCACTCTATTGAGGAGCACTATACTAACTTAAGTGTTTTGGCATTATTTGTCTAACCTCGGATTCATACTCCTCGAGTCCTAAGGAAGGGAACTAATGAAGCCAGGTCAAGAGTACCGACCATAGTGATACGGATCACTACATAGGTCAAATGTTGCACTATGGTGACCTAGGCAATAAACATCTATTGCTTAAACAAACAATGAGTATATTATTCGAACAATAAACACATAAACTATCTATAACAATGTATCAAATCTTCATAAACGAAATAACATAAACACAATAGTCATAACATGGTTAACACCTAAGGGTGTTAGCACATAATGTATGTAGAGTTACACAAAGCAAATATAACACAAATCAAGGAAAAAATTTCAAATCTTAAATAATGAAGATTTTGAAAAGACAAGAAGACAGACTATTGACAGCTCAAAAGCGAATGTCTCTAGTCCCAGGCTGAACGAACATTAAATACGTAGCAGGCCTAGGGACAGATAACTCTACAAATACTTAACCATTGCAATTATTGTGCATGGGTACTCGCATTCAAAAGTTGCACGCGCAATAAATGGGTAGCAGACCTAGGGACGCAATATTCTCCGAACATTTAACCCGTGTAATTATTCACATGGGTATTCACATTTCCAGGCTTCATATACATTAAAAGAACGCCAACGCCGGAAAACGTCTTATCTAGACTTTAGAAACAACCCAGCCTGAAACATAAGTCAATCACCATATCTCAAAAAGATCAATATACTAATAGACTGGGGGACTTGATAGCATATGGAAAATCTAGCCCAAATGGCTAGAGCCCATATACCTAAAACATGCCAAAGACAAGCCCACAACAGATAGATACCATCACACTTTGTCTGGGAAGCAAGTTCTCACACCTGATGGCAAATAAACCAAGCCTGGATAACACATCCAAGCAAAGGCCAAACTGGGATCTTACCCCAAAGGGCAGTTACAACAAACAATACATGCCACTACCTCATTGGCTAAAAGGTTATGCTGCAAACATCCACTAATACGTGCATGGTACATCCCCAAGCACCGAGAAGAGCCAAGAATGTTATGCCATGTGTCATTACTGTCTCCGCCATTGGATGTCCGCTACATGGACCATCCTAACGATTAGATTGCATTCATGGGTGGCACAAAACCCTAAATGCATCTCTATAAATAGAAGTTAATTTCCACGAAATGGACCAAGTCTCATTCACCGTAAAGGTAATTAATATTCACACACTACAACACACACTTCATAATCGTATATGAGTGTTACAAAAACTCTTGATCATCTATATAACTTGAGGTCCTTGCCGAACGTGAAAAACCAAACATACGATTATAATATAATAAACTTATATAAGCCAACAAGTCTCAAAATAAACTCAAATGAGCTTTTCATAAGTTTAACCAAACATGCCCTAAACGCATTTGAGAAAAGTGTCTAATTTTTCAATTTGCTCTTTATATTTATCTCATTCTTCAACTATCTCTCGTATTTTTTTATTCTTTAATGCAATAATACATTTGGCGTGAATTTCATTATTATTGACGAGAAAACTAGGTCATGGGTTTTAATGATGCTACATTGCGGAATTCCGCGTGTAGCTTATTCAATTAGGCAACCGACAAAGAGATAAATCATACGTCCGTAATCAAAGCAACCTAAGCCACTGTCATGCCCCAGATATCTTCATCTTGGTTTTATGTTGGATTCTTTTTGGTAAGATAAAGATTTTTTAGACTTGTGTCTGTGATGGCACAGGCTTAAAAGTGTTTAATAAATACAAATATTTTTTTAAATAATTTAGTTCTTATTTAGAATATGAGTAATTTTGGTAAACATAATAAATATAAAAATTATTATTATCAACTAATATAAGAATATTGTGATTTGAGTTTATTTAACGTTTTTTAAATTTTTACTGTTGTGACACAATTTAGAAATTCACAAAAATAAAAGGCCAAACGTCAGTCGGCTATGTTCGTGAATGTGAATTGTTTTGTACGTAATTATTTTTTTATTAGCACACGTCATTTTATACGATTAGTTTGTTGTACTTTATTTATAATTTTTTGAATTTTGTGTTATATTTTGATGTGTGCAAATAAAAAATCTATATATGCCAATAACTTCCCATTATGAAATAAGAAGTGATTGATACACTCAAATAATTGATTTGCACACTCACATTACAAACAAATAAAGCTTAGTGTGAATTCTGTACAACCAGTTAAAGGATAAATAAGAGTGTCTCAATAAATTTTAAGAGTGTGCAAATCATTACTCTTGTGAAATAATCTTGTTTATTGTCCATAAAATTTAATAATACATAGAAATTCATTTGCTCGAATTTGGAATCAACTCATCTAAAATTTTGCTATGAATCGTATCATCAACTTTGTCAAATGTGTATGTCAAGTTATTTCCTTTGGAGCATGCTGCAAAAACAGTAGTGTGGTTCGCATAGTTTGACATAAACCAATAAATTAAACCCTATGTATCAAATAGTAGCATACATTATTACGTACTAAAAGACTATCTAACAGAAGTCCTTGCAAGGTATGATTTTCGCCACAATTTTTGAATGAATCATCACTCATAAGGATGGTCTCGTTATAATCTTGGGCGTATTAGAAATGATTTATAACAATAGTTTCGACATTGATGTTTTGTGCCATAACCGATTAAACTACACGATTGAGTTTTTCAGTCTATACTTATCATAATCGGTTTATATTGAAAATAAATATGAAGAACTTAAAGTCATGATAATAAAGTACATCTTTGGATTCAAAAAGATAAGATATTCGTTTTGATCAAAAGATGATGATGATCTTCAAAGCGAAACTATTCCCATGCACGGAAGTGATGACTCTCTTTTACTAGCCTTTTGACGTGATTCACATGGAAATTTTTTCCATCACGATCTCTTTACTTCCTTTTGTTGTGCGTTTACTTGATATATTTTAGTACACCATGTAACCTTTTTTTTTTTTTTTTTTTGGTTGACTTCGTGTGGCATCTTTAACCTAATAAGGATGAGGCATCCATCCCGGATATAATAGAGATTCATAGGTTTCATCCTGAATTAGACTCATCAGGGGAACGGCCCCAACTTCCTACAAGTGTGGTCAGTGCTGTCATGTCGAGTCCCCTGCTCGTGGTATGTACTACACCTTCGCCCGATATAATAAAGGTTCACTGGTTTCGTCTTGATTTGGACTCATTAGGGGAACGGCCCCAACTTCCTACAAATCTGGTTAGTGGTGCAATGTCGAGTCCCCTAATCGTGGCACGTACTACACCTTTACTATTGGGATACTCCAACAAACCAACAGGATAAACTAGGAACCTCGCATTTAGCACGCTTGCAAGTAGAACCCAACCTTTCAGAATTTTGCGCTTCATATTCTCCCACCACCAATTCATGCACGACCTTGTGTATGGTCATTCGCCTCATGAACGACATCTCTCAAATGAGTTGGCTTTATGGTTTATTAGGACATTTGACTTTGGACTTCTTGGGTCCCAGGGTACAACTACTACCTTTCTTCCTGGATTAATTTTTACTCATTCTGGCGACTTAAGAACCATCGAGCAACGACTATCATCCCCATTTGGATTACTCCATTACTCTCGTTTGCTTCTATCGAATGTGACATTTTCTACTATACACGACATCATGTTATCCTCAACAACATCCCAGGGGATCTCTCCCACCACAATAGAGTCATTCCTTCGACCCCGCATGGCGTCCTTAAACCGATAAGGACCAACCATCCATCTCGCGTATGATAGAGACTCACACTCGTACAAAAAGTTGTATTGGTCACACCAAAAATGTGTGACGATATGCCTATAGTCACACACGTTTTTTTCGTTGTGTGTCACTAAAAGTCCCGCCACCGTAGGTGGCATATGGTCACATTGTTGAGTTCGTGGCCTTTTTCATCGAAAAAGAGTGACCAAAACCACGAATATGTGTGACAAATTAGTCACAAGTTTTGTTGGATTAGTCATTATCAGTGACCGTAAACACCTTATTGTCACACGAATGTTTTTGAGAGTGACTATTGTTCGTCCTTTGGCCACATAAATATATAATATATGTGACATTCGAGATGATATATTCAAGTAAATGTGTATTTAGTGTGACTATTGATAATCCAATTGCCACATGAATATACAATAAATGTGACGTTTGTGATGATTTAGTCACATAATGGGTGTTATTTTTTTGGAGTTAGTCACATACAATTTAACACAAAGTGGCCAAAAGTATGAATAAGTGTGACCATATGCTGTTTAAAGTGAAGAAATGTGTATTTTGTGTGACTATTGATCATCCAATGGCCACATGAAGTTTATGTTTGTGTGTCCTTTTGTAATATTTAGTCACACAAAGCATGTTTATTTTTGGGTATTTAGTCACATACCATTAAGCAAACAGTGGTCAAAAATGTTAGTAAGTGTGACCATATGCTGTTTAAAGTCAAGAAATATGTATTTTGTGTGACTATTGATCATCCAATGGCCATATGAATTTTATGTTTGTGTGGCCTTTTGTAATATTTAGTCACACAAAGCACGTTTGTTTTGGGTATTTAGTCACATACCATTACGCAAACAGTGGCCAAAAGTGTTAATAAGTGTGACCATATGCTGTTTAAAGTGAAGAAATGTGTATTTTGTGTGACTATTGATCATCCAATGGCCACATGAATTTTATGTTTGTGTAGCCTTTTGTAATATTTAGTCACACAAAGCATGTTTGTTTTGGGTATTTAGTGACATACCATTAAGCAAACAATGGCGAAAAGTGTTAATAAGTGTGACCATATGCTGTTTAAAGTGAAGAAATATGTATTTTGTATGACTATTGATCATTTAATAGCTACATGAAGTTTATGTTTGTGTGGCCTTTTGTAATATTTAGTCACACAATGAACTAAGCAAACAGTGACCAAAGTGTTAATAAGTGTGACTATATGCATCTTTTAGTCACATTTAAAAAATCAATATATATCAAAACAATTCAAATATATATCAAAACAAATTCAAATACAATAAAATTGGAATGTATATAATTGAACCAAATATAAAATTGGACATCCTTTTATACACCAAGGAGTCCTAGTCGGCTTACAATAGTTTCCTAAGTATCTATAATCTTCTCCATAAGCAACTAGCAACTTCGAGCGGTCTTAATCTCTGAGTAGTACCAACTTTCACTAGCAGTCGTAACTTTTGTACTAGCAATAGTAACTTTTGTTCTAGCAATAGTAATTACTTTTGCACATCTTCTTTGAAGTTCATGAGAAGAACTAAATCCATCTAAGCAATATTAACACAAACATGATCAGTAGTAATTCAAACAACACCATGAAGACTTTTAATCCAAAACAATGAACATAATAATAAAATTTGCAGTTAAACTTACAAGTTTTTCTCCCACTGATCTAATCTAATCATCTGGATATAAAAGCCTTGAAAACGTAGGCTGCTACAGATCAACAATAACCACATCAGGATTAGAGCAGAACTAGAACATGTCAAAGCTCACAACATAACAGAACTAGATGAGCATACTGGAATAAAGTTCTTGATTAGATGCTAGAAAACCTTCCTCTGTAAAAAGTATGTGGTTATATATATTGTTGACGGGTGCATCTATTTTTGACATTTGACAGACACACTATTGTCTTTTGTCAGGTGCATCTAGTTTGTTAGGCGCCACTAGTTCAAATATCTGCTCCTTTTGTGGTTTTGATTCGCTTGATTCGCCACTGATTCAACTATCTGCTTTGGTGGTTTTGAGTCGCTTGACTCGCCACTGATTCAACTTTCTGCTTTGGTGGTTTTGAGTCGCTTGATGCGCCACTGGTTCAACTATCTGCTTTGGTGGTTTTTAGTCACTTGATGCGCCACTGGTTCAACTATCTGCGCAAACACGATAGGAATAAAACGCATATCAGATCTTGTAACTTTGTCCCAACCACCCAATTAAAAATAAGGTATAGATTAAACTCTAGGAATGGTTTAAAAAGGTACAGGTAACTTTGTCCCAACCACCCAATTAAAAATGGAAAAGATAAGCTGAAAAAATCAAATAGACCAACGCGACTACTTGATTAGAAACAGCTATATTTTTGATAATCAGATCTTGGTCTATTTCCGATTTTAGGCTTTCTTACAATCAATTCTGCATCTTTTATTTGTAACTTTTATTCAACCTTCCAAAGCTATATACATTTCAGATTATTTTTTTCAAACTAGAAAAAAGTAAAGATTCCAAGGTAGCATTTGCTTTTGGCCAGTTTGGTTATGGTCAATCTAGTTTTTAAATCAGTCCCCGCATAATGGGTGCTTAAAAACATCTAAAAAATGAATTCAAGGATAAAAAAAACCATTTCAGATGTGAATGCACTTTCAAAAATAATAAAAGATAATACCACATAAAAATGGCGGGCTGGGTAACATGTCATGAAAGACATTTCGAGTTGTTTTGCAACCTGATGATGTATTAATAAATTAAGGACTAAGATATGCACCAGATAAAGATGCCTGAATGCATCAGAAGTGAGTAATCAGGTATTCACAAAAAATCTTGTCATTATAAGATAGCAAGGCGGTATATGAACCTTGAGATTATTTCAAAGCTTCATTGACAGCATCATCAACCCGGTTTAATATCTGCACACATTACATATAGCTTTAGTGAAATCAAAATCAAAGAGCTTGAACCACGTAGTTCAATAACCATGTAAAAGCAAAGTACCAATCAAGAACAGGGCAAAGTTGGAGTGTTCCTCGCCAGTAATTAGGATCAACCAAACCGGTGAGCTGAATACCGAGCCGGACTGGACCGACAAACATAGTGAGCTGAATACCGAGCCGGACTGGACCGCCAAACATGTCATTGGATCGGGCCTTAGCGGTGGTCTTTGTGCGAGTGTGGTGTTGGTGCGAGCGGTGGCGTTGGTGAGGAGAGTGTTAAGGAGATAGAAGAAGACCAGATCTAGATTTTTTGGATATTAATTGGGAATGAGTATTGAAAAACATGGGCGGGTCAATGAAATATTTGGGTGGGGGGCAATTTAAATTTGGGGAAAATTTTAAGCGGGTTAGGGAAAAGTTAAAATTTAGGATGGATTATTCAAACTCAAGCCTATCAAATGAAGTGGTAATTATTTAATGAGTTGAGCTCAACCTTATAAAAGTTCGACTCGAGTTATTATTGAGTTTTCGAGCTTGTAAGTGATATAGCATATGTTATATATATATATATATATATATATATATATATATATATATATATATATATATATATATATATATATATATATATATATATATATATATTGTATGTACGCGCACTAAGTATAAATAGTTAATTATAAATGAATCGAGCATGGTTGTCAAGATCCCGATCCTGATCTTAGGATCTTATGATTTTACGATACTGCAAAGCAAAAACGATCCGGATCTTATGTAGGATCTTTGGAACGCTTAAGATCGTATAGGAACCCGATCCTGACCATAGGATCTTAGGATCTAATCCGATCCGATCTTACTTTTCTCGAACTAGCAAACTAAAAAACTACAAATTTATGAATTGTGTTTTGTAAAATTGAAAAAACAACATGTTATAATCTTCTTATACATTTCATAACCATAATTTAGGACAACATTTCAATGAAACATTTATATAATTTTGTGTTTATGTATATAATAATTTATAAATTTGTATAATATTACAAAAGATACTTAAAAATGCATTATGGTAGGATCTTAAGATCCCGATCCGATATTACGATCTCGATCTTGCAAAGACAAAATCGATCCTAAGTAGGATATGATCCCGATCTTGAAAACCTTGGTATCGAGATTTTTGAGCCGAAGGTGAACCGAATTCGATTATTAGATTATATTTCAATTTTAATTTGTGTAAGACACACACCTTTACAAATAAACCGAGCTTTTCGAGTGATCAAGCTCAAACCGAGTTCAAACTTTCTCGATCCCTGATCACATGATCGGGAGGTCCTTGCATACTTGCTTCTTATTAGTTTCTATGATAAACGGTACACCTACCAAGCCGGTGTAACCCATGCATGACCGACTTTAATAACTTCAAATACAATTCATATAACATTCAATTCACACTATATATAAATACTATACACCTACCAAGCCGGTGCAACCCATGCATGACCGGTTATAATGGCTAATTCACATGGGTCATGGGTCATATGCATTAGGTTGTCACTGGTCACATTCAATAATGGGTATTTGACATATCATATGGGTCATATGCATTAGGTTATCACTGGTCACATCCATGACTGTTGATCATTGAGTAATTAACATGGGTAACGGGTCATGTGCATTAATATTGGGTTGTAGTGGCATGTCACATATGTTATCGACCAATACATGATTGGTGATCGACAATGGGTAATTAACATGGGTCATGGGTCATGTGCATTGGATATCGTTAAATAAGACAAATACTATACAACATTTTATACGTTTTGTATTTTTTTCGTTTTAATCCGTTTGTAACGTTTTTCATCCCTTTTTGACCGTTTTCAATCGATTTTGATCGATGTCGCTAGTTTTCGACCGACGTTGACAATTTTGGACAGATTTCGACGGATTTAGACAGTTTTAGTCCGACTACGACCGATTGCGACCCTTTTCGACCGATTTCATCCATGTTGAATGTTTTCGGCAATTTTCGCTCGTTTTCATATGTTCTAAGCTTTTCTGAATGTTTTCATCTGTATTAAAACGTTATGAAACGTTTATTACGTTTTCGTACATTTTTGTACAATTTTTTCATTTCCATACGTCCTTCTCCTTTTTATTCGGGTGATTCGGGTTGAAAATATTTGGCTAACTCGGGTACGGGGTCGGCCCGATTGACCCGAATAAGGATTAATGGCCGTCAATTTTTAATCTTCTGTTATACATACGGCTAATGATTTGCACACTCAAAAAAGTTATTTGCATACTCAATGTACAAGCGGTTGAAGCAGTGTGTTTAATACTGTACAAGTATTTAATGCACAGATGGAGTGTCCCAATCAATTTATAAAGTGTGCAAATCAATTCCCTTTCACATAAACCCTAATTTAACACACTCTAAAAAATCATAACAAATCCCAAATCAAAATCAAACTAACTCATGTCATTTTATCTTTTTGAAGATAATTGCAAATGTGACAGGCCAGCAATGGTGGTAACATCTTGGACACCATCCAACCCTGCTCGATGTTTCATTTGCTGCCAAAATCGATGGGTAAGTTATCAGATATGTTTAGTTTAAAGATTATTAAGTTTAATGTTTAATATACTACGTTTTTGTTTGATTTTAGAAACCGGGTACGAAGAAATGTGAACAATTTGATTGGTATGATCCAGAGGAGGAATGTGATTGGTACAAAATGCATTTGTTTGAGATGTATAGCAAACTGAATCCCAGACAAAGGCGTGAGGTTCAAATTGAAGTTAATCGTCAAAGAAGGATTGAAGAATTGGAGGCAGAGTTGACAAATGCCTTAAAGAAAGTCAGTTTTTGGAAGTCAACACTTTGTGTTTTTGCAGTTGTGTTTTCTTTGGTACTTGCACTGAAGTAGTATAGTGTTTATGGCTAGATTGTGTGGTTTGTAGTGGCTCATGTACCCCATCTTTATGGTGAATGGTTAAGTGTTTGCTTGTAAATTTAACTGATCTTGATCTTTTGGCCACTCGATATCTTTTGGCAGTAATTACCCAAAATGGCACAATTTGACTATCCTGTTTGGCCTTATGCAAATGAATGTACAGGCACAAAACTACCAAAAATTACCCAAAGTGACAATCATGATTTGCTATTAGTTATATTTTGATAGTAATTAACCGGAATTGCCCAAATTCACTTGGAGACTCTTTGACTTTTGCAAATAACAATCAAGTTTGACAATCTTTGTTTGACTTTTAATAAAGCATCATAATATAGTAATCGATAACTTGATTAACAAAGAAACATAACATAAGTTTTCTTTGAACACAAAAACATTAAACTTCAAAGAAACATAACATAAGTATTCTTCGAGTCACGGTCAAATAAGTTGTTTCGAGTGGAAACTGACTTAGTGTTGCTAAGCATATTTTAGTGCTACTAAGCCTAACTTAGTCCGGCTAAGGGTTGTTCTGCTATTTTTGAGAGTGCAGGGTACTGTTTTAGAAATATGAATGGTTAAGGGTTTGTACACTTCAATCATTCACAGTTTCACACAAATGTTTTTATCCAATCAAAACTCTATCAAACATAAAACCACTGCTTGATTTTATCAATTAATTGCAATTCCCAGCAAAACCCTACACAAATTTTCAAATTTCACAATGTCGACTCTGTCTTTTTCCAACAAGCATAACATGATTGCATTCTTGCAAAAGCCCACCAAGGAGAATGAAGAGTTCACTGAAGTTGTTGATTTTCTCAATGCTACTCATATTAGGTATGCATTAATAGTTAACCCTACTGTATATGTTTCCAACATCAAACAGTTTTGGGCTACTGCAAAGGTCAAAACTATTGATGAGGAAGTACAGATTCATGCCCGTGTGGATGGGCAGAAGATTATTGTTACAGAGGCATCTGTTAGAGAAGTTCTTCATCTATGAGATGTTAATGGAATTGAGAATCTTCTAGACTCCACAATTTTTGAAAACCTTCAAGAGATGGGGTATGTAAGAAAAAATGATTCTTTGAAATTTAATAAAGGTGGCTTTCCCCCACAGTGGAAATTCTTAATTCATACTTTGTTATAGTGTCTTAGCCCAAAGACTACTGGTTGGAATGAGTTTAGTAGTAACATGGCTTCTTCCCTTATATGTTTGGCAAAAAATATAGAAAAATTCAATTTTTCAAAATTAATTTTTGATCATGTGGTTAAAGCCTTGGATAATTCTTCAAACCAACATTACTTATATCCAAGATTTCTGCAACTTCTTATGGACAAAAAGTTTACAAATAAGAAAGTTCACGACAAGGTTTATCCTGTTCACTCTCATATTAAAAAGGTCTTTTCTAACATGAAGAGAAAGGGTAAGGACTTTCCTGTCATAGGTAAACCATTGTTTCAAGCAATGTTGGAACTAGGTCAACATAAGAAGGGTGAAGGTTCAAGAACTTATAATGAATCAAGTTCCAATTGAACTGATTCAGGTGAAGGAAACCGCAGGTGCCAAGAAACCAAGGGGGACAATGCTAGTGATGAGGATAACTGTAACAATTCGCAATTTCAGGTTAATTACTATTCCTGAAAAATTTCACTATTCACTTTTACTATTCATTTTCCCGAAATTTGATTTTTATTTCATATTCTCGTGTGATAAATCATTTCTATGACAAATTAAAAGTTTGACACTCATCAGATCATTTTTGCGAAAGTTATTAAGGAACTAAACGTTTTAGGGTAAAACGTCATTCAAAAATTCTACGCACAACGAAACTCGACCGCGTTAATTTTCCCCGCATCAAAAAAATGTTTGATACACTCATGATTTATTTGAGAATTAATCATGACAGAGAAAAATGTGACCAAATAAACCTCGGCCGTGAAAAACAGGAATTTTCGTTTGTAAGCACTTTTAATCAGCCGTAAACTTAGCCTATACCTGCACCGCGTTTCTAAGACGATTTGAGTTTTCACATTTTTGGAAAAAGTCAACATATTTTTCCCTCCTCCTTTGACCAAAAATCATTCCTTGATTTTATAAATCATTCCTTGATTTTATAAATCATTCCTTGATTTTTAGGCTTACGGTTTTATGTCTTAAAGACATTAAATGCCAACCGACACTAGACTGAGCCCAGTCTAGACATTGTAAGTCATTTTAAATCATTATCATCATATTAGAAAAGTAACATTTTACTTTTCTCAATTTTACACAATATTCGTACATTTTACGTATTACGCGTTTTAGACATGTGTTTCCAGTTTTAGCAGGGTTTTAGCGCCCCAATGGAACCTACCACTCATTTTATATTTTATTATGAAGTATATTGACATGTTTAACCATTCTTTCAAGTTCCACATTTTTACGATACCCGGTTTTACGTTTTGAGGCTTAATCATTTACGGTTAGCATCTCCCGGAGTCAAAAATAACTACATAAGTTGGATAATATCATCCTAGACCAAGTCATCCCCCTTATCCCATTGTGAACCACCATATAGGAGGGGATTCACACCCTTGTGTGTCTTGATCTCATGCTATGTAACCTTGGATGATTACAAGTGTTAAACTTGGTCTCCAAGTGTTGACTAGTCATACATGTAACCTCCTCAACTCACTATAAAAGCCTCCCCTCCTCCTCTTTTGTACGCCACACATAACACACACAAACACCATAACCTTAGCTCATTTACTTCCAATTTCATGAATGATTCAAGTGCTTCAACAACATAGAAACACTAGTTAGGTTTTGATTCATCAAAACTACTTCCAAACCCTAGAAACTTTGGTGATTTCTCTTGAGTTTGAATCCACTCAAGTCACCTCAACTTTCATCATCTCTCTTTCAAGAATACAAGGGTAGAAAGATTGCATGAAGTGAAGTAGGGTGAAGCTTAAGTCTATCAAAGTCCTTACCTTACATGTTAACTTCCTTTCTTATTTGAAAGCCAAAAGTTGTAAGCGAAACCCTAACATACTACTTGTTAAATATCATATTCATGCTATTTACATATCATTCATACTATATTTTGTCTTGTGATCATGTCCATGATGTATAAAAATGGGTAAAACAAACTATGATATATATATGTTAACTTATGATAAGTAAACAAGTAAACTAGTAACTTTCTTGGAGAACCACGACTAAAATAGTACAACTATGATATTGGATACTTACTTACTGTTAAAGAGGCCTTAACAAGGAAAACATAGCAATTTGAATCACCCAAAACGAGTACCCGAGTCAAAAGTTATGACCATTTGAAGTTACCAAAACTGCCTAAATACTTTCTGTGACAGAACCTTAAACACGCAAAAAGAGGCCCTTCTGGTCCGATTCATCAAAAGGTTAAAGCACGAAAGTTGTCCGGAATCACGTTTTCTTCAAAAACTCAGGTGCACGTATCCAGAAAACCAATAACGAATGAGATTTTCTTCAGTTTCTTAACAGCTATTTTATATACTCAAAATAACTATATTATAGTTATGGTTATATATAACCAAGAGGTCTAATGACCTAAATTCAAGACCACAACCATGGCTAAAGCCAAGGTTGAGTCTCAAGTCCATGGTAACAACAACCAAGGTCATGGCAAAGTCATGGCTAAAGACCATATAAACATACCAAGGCGAAAACATGAGCTAACGACCATATAAACTTACCAAGGCAAAAACATGAGCTAAAAAGTTGGCGATAACTTAAACATACAATTTGGATCTACTTCATCTAAAGAACCATGAGATATTACAAGTAATTGTCATACAAGATATAAGAAACTCACCCTAATAACAATCTTCATGTAAAAATAAACTTTCCTAAGGTTATTCAAATATTGGACATGTAACTTTTCGGATCAAAACTTATATATATATATATATATATATATATATATATATATATATATATATATATATATATATATATATATATATATATATATATATATATATATATATATATCAACTACTACAATAGTAGGGAGCCTCATGTGAGGAGTTCATTAAGTAAGCTGTCGAGATGAGTTGTGGATTTACGAATTAAAGTGTCCTGGCTCCACGAATATTTACTACATGACTTCTGAATTATGCCGGCCCGAACGGTAGTAAACGATATATAAACTATACATATTTCATGAACCATTTCTTTTCATATACTTACACTATACAAAGTACCACATCGTGGACTAAATGCAAGACATATATAGGCATTTCTTCATATGCTTTACTCCAATCCTAAGTCGCGACATTCTATTATAGGTTGCTCGTAGAAACCTCCACGATTCAACCGTTACATTCACTACTTGCTATTTAACTTAAGGTGAGTTCATAGCCCCACTTTCCATTACTTAATTGTTTTACAAACCCTTGGGGGGAATACATGCTATTTTAAACCGAACACAATGCTTTACAATTGTATGCTTGCCTGATTGTTTTATTATCACTAAGTACTGTCCTTGCTAAAACCAATATCCCTTATTATGAACCATTTAATCACTAGTAATAGTGAGCGCGAATATTGTGAATAGGCCTATTGGGATTGACGAATCCCATTTGTATTGACTAAGTTCAAACAAATGCACTAATATTTGAGATTTAGGTATGTTAGCAAAGTACCTACCGGGATAACTCTGCCGATTGATATTGGTACCCGTTAACGTTTTAGTGTCATAAGCTTAGTGTATAATACATTTTATGGGCGTATAATAACGTAGCCTACCAGTTTTGTTTTCCAACCATGAGTATGAGTCTAATTAACTCATACTACCAACATATTGTGTTCAACCATTAAACAAACTCTATGAATATCACTCAACCTTTGTGTTGACCTCTTAAGCATGTATTTCAGGTCCATGATGATCAAGGATGGCACGGAAGGGCACGGATATTCAAGAGGGCTATAAAATTTATTATCATTCAAAAACTCATTTAATGTAATTTGTAAACATGGAACCATCTGGGACCTCATTTTGTAATCTCTGATATTTATATAATTTGAATGATAAACCTTTTAAAACAACTCAATTAGAGTTCGTTTTCTATTATTGTGACTGTTGTGCCGTCGAGTAACACCCAGTTTGAATTCCGCTGCATCCATGAATTGGGGGTGTTACAGATTGGTACCAGAGCTATGGTTATAGAGAAAGGGGTCTAATTGAGACCTAAACTATAACCACAAGTACAAGCAAAAACATATTATAGCCTTCCGCTCTCCGTGTCTTCCATCCTCCAGACGATTATGGACTTATTAAGCATTTTATACTACCCAAACATGTTAGCATATGGATATATGTACCCTTAGCATAATTGAGCATTTCCCCGTAAGCATTTTATACTACATGAACATATTAGTATATTGATTTATATACACTTGTCACATTTTGAGTACTTCCCATAAACATTTGAATTGTTTTAACATAGTAATTCTTCTAATAGAAATCATGTGCGTACCCACTTCTCCCGACTATGTTCCCACTCTACCTAATAACTTCCAAGTCTTACCACCCTCACCCGTGTTCGGATTTGACTTCGTAAATGCCTTCGCTTCTGATGACGAAGAAGAACCTTTCGAAGATTCAACCGACGAAGAAGAGGAGGAACCAATACCAACTAATTTTGCGTCGAATACTTCTAATTATTTTGAACAAAATTGGGTTGAGGCAGACTCCGAGGAGGATAATGAGTATGAATATATATACTAGCGCCATTACCACCACCACTATCACTTTCCTTTGATATCCCTACATGTGATGATTTGGATCACTCATTATGGATCGTATCACGACCACCATTGATCCAACAAGAAAGTCAGCATGGAAACTACAGCCTCTCAAACTTCATTAACTCGTACCTCTACGACACACTAAACCAAGAAGTTTCCGATCAATCAGAGCTGCTCGGACCTTCTAACCCGCAATAGACTAGTGCGATGATACTAGTTATCCTTTGTACTACTAAACTAAATAGACTCAGTTCGTAAACTCTGTAGAATCCATGTTATAGCTAGCAGTAGTTGTAAAACGTTGTAATTACTAAACTGAAAGTATCAGTTAGTAGATTTGGAAGAAACTTGTAATAAGTTTCAATCTTGTAATCAATCAACATTTTATGAATAAAACTCTTGCTTTATGCTATCATGTGTTATGATTCAAACCTCCAACGTAATTATTCTATCATTTCCCATCAAAAATCATGCTTATTTCATAACTCTCTACTCACGACGTATCTCTTATATAATAAAATCATGGCGCCAACGAAGAAAACACAACACCATTATCAAAAACCCTCTTATCATATATCCCATGTCTTTTTACCCAGCTTCATCTCAAACCACTAAAACTCATCAAACCAAAATGAAGAACACAAGCCTCGTTCATCTTTTCACCATCATTATCTTCACAACCATTGCAACCACAAGCTCATTAACAGATCTTGATGCACTTTTAAAGCTCAAATCATCCTTAGTTACACCACAAGCACCCTCATCAGCTTTACAAGATTGAATACCATCTAAAACTTTTAAGAAACACAATACTACGTGACTAAACCGAACATCACATTATCGGTCCTAAATTATACATAGCCTGATCACCTATGTCTAATTCAGGAGGGATCATGTTATGCTGGGAGCAGTCACCTGTATGTTTTCTTAGAAACAAACTTCTCACTTATAATCTTAAAACAAATTTCTTGTGAGTATAAGCGATTCATAAGTATTCATACGATAGAGTACGATAATTAATCACTCTTACTCTACCTTTCCCACATAAAAGTAAACCTCATACTACGCCATACCCTGAAACGACAAATCAAACTACATCACTTTAGTCCTCATAAGTAAACCACACCTCTTCATCGACACCACTCCAACATATAACACACATAGAACTTCGGGACGAAGTTCCCCGTAAGGGGTAGAGACTGTAACAATTCGCAATTTCAGGTTAATTACTATTCCCAAAAAATTTCACTATTCATTTTTACTATTCACTTTTACTATTCATTTTCCCGAAATTTGATTTTTATTTCATATTCTCGTGTGATAAATCATTTCTATGACAAATTAAAAGTTTGACACTCATCAGATCATTTTCGCGAAAGTTATTAAGGAACTAAACGTTTTAGGGTAAAACGTCATTCAAAACTTCTACGCATAACGAAACTCGACCGCGTTAATTTTCCCCGCATCTGAAAAATGTTTGATACACTCATGATTTATTTGAGAATTAATCATGACTGAGAAAAATGTAACCAAATAAACCTCGGCCGTGAAAAACAGGAATTTTCGTTTGTAAGCACTTTTACTCAGCCGTAACATTAGCCTATACCTGCACCGCGTTTCTAAGACGATTTGAGTTTTCACATTTTTGGAAAAAGTCAACATATTTTTCCCTCCTCCTTTGACCAAAAATCATTCCTTGACTTTTAGGCTTACAGTTTTATGTCTTAAAGACATTAAATGCCAACCGACACTAGACTGAGCCCAGTCTAGACATTGTAAGTCATTTTAAATCATTATCATCATATTAGAAAAGTAACATTTTACTTTTCTCAATTTTACACAATATTCGTACATTTTACGTATTACGCATTTTAGACCCGTGTTTCCAGTTTTAGCAGGGTTTTAGCACCCCCAATGGAACCTACCACTCATTTTATATTTTATTATGAAGTATATTGACATGTTTAACCATTCTTTCAAGTTCCACATTTTTACGATACCCGGTTTTACGTTTTGAGGCTTAATCATTTACGGTTAGCATCTCCCGGAGTCAAAACTAACTACATAAGTTGGATAATATCATCCTAGACCAAGTAATCCCCCTTATCCCATTATGAACCGCCATATAGGGGGGGGGGGATTCACACCCTTGTGTGTCTTGATCTCATGCTATGTAACCTTGGATGATTACAAGTGTTAAACTTGGTCTCCAAGTGTTGACTAGTCATATATGTAACCTCCTCAACTCACAATAAAAGCCTCCCCTCCTCCTCTTTTGTACGCCACACATAACACACACAAACACCATAACCTTAGCTCATTTACTTCTAATTTCATGCATGATTCAAGTGCTTCAACAACATAGAAACACTAGTTAGGTTTTGATTCATCAAAACTACTTCCAAACCCTAGAAACTTTGGTGATTTCTCTTGAGTTTGAATCCACTCAAGTCACCTCAACTTTCATCATCTCTCTTTCAAGAATACAAGGGTAGAAAGATTGCATGAAGTGAAGTAGGGTGAAGCTTAAGTCTATCAAAGTCCTTACCTTACATGTTAACTTCCTTTCTTATTTGAAAGCCAAAAGTTGTAAGCGAAACCCTAACATACTACTTGTTAAATATCATATTCATGCTATTTACATATCATTCATGCTATATTTTGTCTTGTGATCATGTCCATGATGTATAAAAATGGGTAAAACAAGCTATGATATATATATGTTAACTTATGATAAGTAAACAAGTAAACTAGTAACTTTCTTGGAGAACCACGACTAAAATAGTACAACTATGATATTGGATACTTACTTACTATTAAAGAGGCCTTAACAAGGAAAACATAGCAATTTGAATCACCCAAAACGAGTACCCGAGTCAAAAGTTATGACCATTTGAAGTTACCAAAACTGCCTAAATACTTTCTGTGACAGAACCTTAAACACGCAAAAAGAGGCCCTTCTGGTCCGATTCATCAAAAGGTTAAAGCACGAAAGTTGTCCGGAATCACGTTTTCTTCAAAAACTCAGGTGCACGTATCCAGAAAACCAATAACGAATGAGATTTTCTTCAGTTTCTTAACAGCTATTTTATATACTCAAAATAACTATATTATAGTTATGGTTATATATAACCAAGAGGTCTAATGACCTAAATTCAAGACCACAACCATGGCTAAAGCCAAGGTTGAGTCTCAAGTCCATGGTAACAACAACCAAGGTCACGGCAAAGCCATGGCTAAAGACCATATAAACATACCAAGGCGAAAACATGAGCTAACGACCATATAAACTTACCAAGGCAAAAACATGAGCTAAAAAGTTGGCGATAACTTAAACATACAGTTTGGATCTACTTCATCTAAAGAACCATGAGATATTACAAGTAATTGTCATACAAGATATAAGAAACTCACCCTAAAAACAATCTTCATGTAAAAATAAACTTTCCTAAGTTTATTCAAATATTGGACATGTAACTTTTCAGATCAAAACTTATATATATATATATATATATATATATATATATATATATATATATATATATATATATATATATATATATATATATATATATATGTTATCAACTACTACAATAGTAGGGAGCCTCATGTGAGGAGTTCATTAAGTAAGCCGTCGAGATGAGTTGTGGATTTACGAATTAAAGTGTCCTGGCTCCTCGAACGTTTACTACATGACTTCTGAATTATGTCGGCACGAACGGTAGTAAACGATATATAAACTATACATGTTTCATGAACCATTTCTTTTCATATACTTACACTATACAAAGTACCACTTCATGGACTAAATGCAAGACATATATAGGCATTTCTTCATATTCTTTACTCCAATCCTAAGTCGCGACATTCTATTATAGGTTGCTCGTAGAAACCTTCACGATTCAACCGTTACATTCACTACTTGCTATTTAACTTAAGGTGAGTTCATAGCCCCACTTTCCATTACTTAATTGTTTTACAAACCCTTGGGGGGAATACATGCTATTTTAAACCGAACACAATGCTTTTCAATTGTATGCTTGCCTGATTGTTTTATTATCACTAAGTACTATCCTTGCTAAAACCAATATCCCTTATTATGAACCATTTAATCACTAGTAATAGTGAGCGCGAATATTGTGAATAGGCCTATTGGGATTGACGAATCCCATTTGTATTGACTAAGTTTAAACAAATGCACTAATATTTGAGATTTAGGTATGTTAGCAAAGTACCTACCGGGATAACTCTGCCGATTGATATTGGTACCCGTTAACGTTTTGGTGTCATAAGCTTAGTGTATAATACATTTTATGGGCGTATAATAACGTAGCCTACCAGTTTTGTTTTCCAACCATGAGTATGAGTCTAATTAACTCATACTACCAACATATTGTGTTCAACCATTAAACAAACCCTATGAATATCACTCAACCTTTGTGTTGACCTCTTAAGCATGTATTTCAGGTCCATGATGATCAAGGATGGCACGGAAGGGCACGGATATTCAAGAGGGCTATAAAATTTATTATCATTCGAAAACTCATTTAATGTAATTTGTAAACATGGAACCATCTGGGACCTCATTTTGTAATCTCTGATATTTATATAATTTGAATGATAAACCTTTGAAAATGACTCAATTAGAGTTCGTTTTCTATTATTGTGACTGTTGTGCCATCGAGTAACACCCAGTTTGAATTCCGCTGCATTCCATGAATTGGGGGTGTTACAATAAAAGTGGTGAGGAAGAGATGGAACTTGTTAAAGAATTGATGGTTAAATTTACCAAATTTAAAGAAGAGGTTCTTGGCCTAAAACAAATCACAGATACTCAGGGGGATGTAATTACAGGTTTAAAGCTGAGGGTTAAGCAATTAGGAGGTCAGAAGGGGTCAAGAACCAGGTCATTCAAAAGACTGAAAAAAGTGGGTACAAGACAAAGGATTAAACATGGAAACCCTAACACTAGTACAAAAATGGCCTTTCGTCACACTAGTATCAGAGCCACCTTAATCATATATAACCTAACGGAATATACTTTACGAGGATACAAGGGTATCCAGGATCAAACATGGAAACCCTAACACTAGTACAAAAATGGCCTTTCGTCACACATGGTCGATTTTGAACGGTCATACGGTAACATTTTTACGTGACTAAATGTACCGGAATAAAATAAATACCCACACTTGATCCGACTTGTGTGACCATTTCAGAATTCTATTGTCACACATTTGTGTATTTATGTGACTAGAGGTAACTGGTAAATATTTTTCGATCATTTAGTCACTTTTAATTTGGGACGTGTGACAGATACAAATCAACTTTAAACATTACTCACACTACAGATATACATATGTGACAAATATATGTCACACAATTGAAGAGTGCGATCAAAATAGATATATGGTCACATGAAGTAATTGCGTATGTGGCTAAATTATATAGTCAAGTTTGTCACACATTATTTAAACGTGACTGCTATTCTTTGCTGAATATTTAGCCACATATGAATTTGAAATGTGTGACAACTGAAAAGTAAGTTTGAAGCGTTAGTCACGATATGCATTTAAAAGTGACAAATATATGTCACAAACTTGAACAGTGTGACCAAATGTCATATATGGTCACACTAAACCATATACATACATGATTAAGTGTAACCAAAATTTGATACATATAGTCACGTAAGTTAATATGTGTGTCTAAAGTTTAGTGTATGTTTGCTTGCCAAATCCCAATGTGTATAGTCACATTTAATTGAAGCACGATCATGTGACTATAGGATTTACAATAGTCACACCATATCACAAATGCGTATCTAAATTGTGTTTATTGCCACATTATAAGGGTATTATATGTGACTAATACATTCAAAATAGTCACATTGTGAAATATTTATGTGACTATTATTTATTGCAAAATGTGAATTCAGTTACCATTAAACTTGATATTAGTCACATTGAGTGTTTGTGTGACTAAATTCAAGTTGTTATATATGGTCATATGACGTATTTATTTAGGTGTCTAAATCATAGAGTCATATTTTGTCACACATTATCTAAGTGTAGTCACAATTCGATACATATGTTATGGCTTGTGTTTTCTTTGTTTCTAGACTAACAAACCTGTTTGGATTGGAATTTGGGTGAATGCTAGTAAGTCATAACTTAATACTGCTTGGCATAACTTAATGCCGCTTGGGAAACGTTGTGACTATTAAATACTTATTGTAAACTGGTGTAAATGTAAATACTTAATTGTAAACCATTGTGACACTTAAACGTTGTGCCATTGCGACTCTTGTGTGCCTATAAATACAAAGGAATTACAACCAACTTCTTTCATCTTTTCATTACATATTTAATTTTTGTTTGGAACACAATGGCTTCATCATCTTCAAATCCTTCAAAGAAAACAAAACATTCAAGGGATACTTCTCCTCCTCCTCCAATGCCAGAAAAATACAAAATCCACAGTCTAACCCAAGAGTGCTGGGACAAATGCCATTCTGCAGGCCAATATGGTATGAACGACAGTTGGTTGAACTTTACAACAAACGAATCATGCGGTTAGAAGAACAGAACAAAAAAGACCAAGAGATCATACTGGCAGATCAGGAGATCAAACTGGCGCATAAGAACAAAGTTGATCTTCGGAATAAAGAAATAGAAGAAATCCGTGGAAACATTGTTGATATTTACAAAGGCATTCAAAATAATTTGTATAATTTTCATTGAATTTAACCTGATGTAAGATGATATTAATCATTATTATATTATTTTTAATGTTTTAATCATTCAGTATGAACCACTATGTTACCATTAATTTTTCTGTATAATTGTTATTTACATCGGTGCTTGGGTGAATGCTAGTAATTACTCAGAACTTAATGCTGCTTGGCATAACATAATGCTGCTAGGGATAAATATAAAATGCCACAAAAATTAAACGATTCATATTCAGTTCATTACTTGCATTAAATAAAAAAAAATAAACATAACAATAGAAATAACAAAACAATCTAAAAGCTAAACTTATGATCCTTCTCTTGATCATAAGCAAGATGAAGATTGTCATAGTCAATGTGATCCAAAGGATCATCATGGCTAACAGTTTCATCTTCTTCAAGTTTAGCTTTCTTCTATCTTCTTATTACAGCATTGAACTTGTTTGCTTTGTACTTCTTCCTTTGCTTCTTTTCATTCTTCTCCCAAGCCTTTATCTTCTTCTTCCTCATTTGGTCCATTTTTGCAATATACCACACTGCAGGATGTTGTGGTGTGGATGATGCTGCTGTAAAACATAAAGCAATAAAACGATTAGAAATGGACCAAAGAAAATGATGTTACATATATTTAAATACAGATGTTTGTAGAGATTTTATAAAACTGGTAAATATGTGTAAGGAACAAAAACCACAAACCTGCTTGATCTATTTGTAGATTAGAAAGTATGTGTTAATTAGAAATTGTTTGAGAATGATGAAATGCAGTAAAAAGGTAAAAGTTTTATAGGCCTAGTAATTCGACAGAAATTAATTGTAGAATTTGGAAGGTTAAAATTTGAACTTTGACCATTAACCATGTACACATTTATCCTTGTAACATAAATGATGTTGTTGTAATCTACTTTAATTAATTTAATCATTACCTAAATAGATTAAGTTAGTTGAAAAATGAATTTAGATAGGATTGTTTTATTTTTTAAAAATTTACAAAGATTTGCTTGCTATTTTAATACAAATTGTAGTTTTAAATGTTTGTAACAATCATTTAAAACTATAATGTAAAAGTTATCGATTTGATAGGGGATTCAAACCCTTAAGTGTAAATGTTACCAATCGACCCCTGCACTCGCATATCTAGCAGTACAAACCCAGCTGCAGTAGCGTTTTCTTAGCAGCAAAAACTTTTGATTAACATAATACAAAATATATCCTAAGTTCTTCTTAATGAACACAACAATCAAAATATTCTAACAATTAATGAGAAAATTCAGCAATGACAACATGTTTATTGATAAAGTCAAATAAAGTAGTACAAAAGGATTACACAGGTTTATTCAAATTACTTCCTAACTCAACTAATACATTTTCTTTTTACCCTTCCCTTTTCAACAAACTTTGGGCATTTTTGGTTCCCATGGTTTTATACCCTTGTCTTCACAAGTCTTAGCATTGGGCAGTCTAAACCCTCTCATCAAAAAGCTCTTTGGCACTCTTTTTTGGAGTTTTAACCTTCCTAGCATCTTCCTTTTTTGTGCGTGATATAAAATATCCCTTTGGAAAGTAGTCTGCCCATGTATTTTGAGGACCTTCAGGACTGCTTGATATGTGAAATAAACTTGAGTCACTGCTGTCAATGTTAATGATTTCTGCAAAAAAATAAAAAATATATATTAAAATTAAAATATATATATATATATATATATATATATATATATATATATATATATATATATATATATATATATAGTGTAAACGAAATAAAAGATAATGTTTCAATTCAGGGTGTGTCTGAAACAACCTTTGTTCTTGGAACTCCAATGGCCACATTACTTGGTAGACGGTTGGTTTTAGATCGTAAAAAAGAATGGAATGCAATAAACCAACATACGTAACCCTTCTAAGTTCCCCCTACAGCTCCTTTTGTCGTTTCAACTCCCTTTGAGCAAAGGACTGCACCAACCGCATTGCTAGATTGTTGAAAAAACAAAAGGAACTGTATGGGAGCTTAGAAGGGAAAGGTATGTTGAAATTCCAGACTCATTTAGATCATAAAAATGTTGAGTAAAGAATAGAGTTTAAGTAACATCACTCATCTTAAATGCGATAATGAAGGAGTGTGGCCTATCATGAACAATACACACTATATCATCATCGCATTGAAGACGTCTCAATGATCAGGCCAGATCTATCTAACGTTGCAAAATGGTTCCATTGCTTTATTTTTTGGACACCGTCTACTACCGTTTGTGTGGTTGATCTTGATCACAAGCTTTGGCACTTTCAAGATTGTATCTTCATTGTCGGGACAAAAGTTTTAATCAAGGTACATTATTGAAAGAGCCAAAGCTTGTGATCAAGATCAACCACACATACGGTAGTAGACGTTTTCCAAATTAAGCAATGGAACCATCTACAACGCTAGATAGATCTGCCCTAATTATTGAGCTTTAAGTTATTAGAAAACAGATTCTTACTATCATTTATATTGCTCCCTTAGATGTGACAAACATACATATTAATTATGTAGATTCTATGACATTAGAGAGCTAATCGTGCATGAATGAAATCATATTAAATTTATATTAACAATGCAATGAACTACCATCCTTTCTACCCTAGCCAACAACAACATAACCTACCAACATGCTGGAATACGAAGACAAAGAGCAAAGATGAATCAACAATGGATGAACAAAACCAAAACAAGTTTATGTTCATACTTGAAAGTGGTGTCTGTTCACCCATCATTGATACTTCTTCCATCTTTGATATTAGGGTGTTTTAGCCTAAATATCCGCACACACATCCGCCACTTTTCTTCCTTATTCTCTCAAAACAAATGCAACATAATTCTTATACCAGATAGTCAACCTAAGCCTAAGATAAAATAAGCTAATCCAAGCAAACCTTAATATCTCTTTTGCTCTAACTATTCGCAAAAACAACACATCATGTTCTTCCTTATTCTATCAATACAAATGCAACATACTTCTTATAACAGATAGTCAACCTAAGCCTAAGAATAAATAGCTCTGAGGGGGTATTTGGATTATATTAATTTATGATCTTATCAGCTTTTTGAGATTTGGGGATGCCAATAAGCCTATGTTATTTTAAGTATATAAGCTAATAAGCCAACAAACAATGAGCTTATTAACTTTCCCAAAACTGAATAAGTCGATAACCACACAAAATAAGCTAATCCAAACACACCTTAATATCTCTTTTGCTCTAATTATTCGCAAAAACAACACAACATAAATCTAATACATAGAGTAACAAGTCTCTAACAAATGTAAGACAAAACTGAGAATAAATTATCAAAATCCTAGATCCGTTTACTTGGTCAATTGTAACAGAGTGAGTTTTATAACTGTGAGAGAGAAAGAGAGGATTATGTGGAAGTGTGTGAAGCATATTAGATAAGCTTTGCATACTGTATATTATAAGTTTAAAAGTGAAGTGTGTTTGATACTCTTCGTATATATTATAAGTTTAAAATATAAGTTAATTATTACAAGTATAAAAACTAAAAGTAAAAAGTAGTAAAAGTTTTAAAACTAATAAGTATACCGTTTGTCACAGACACTATGAAGCAAGCCACCATCACCCTCTCGATCATGTTATCCGGGATCGAGAAAGTTTGAACTCGGCTTGAGCTTGAATAGAAAAGGTCTATTTATCTGTAAATATGTGTTTTCTTACACAAATTAAAATTGAAATATAACTTAAGAATTGAATTCGGTTCGACTTCAGCTCTAAAAGCTTGATGCATTCATAAATACAGCAACTATTTACACTTAGTACACTTACATATTTAAAAAAAAAAAAAAAAAAAAAAAAAAAAAAAAAACTTACATAAGATTGAGCTCAACTCATAAAACATTTAGAGCTCACCTTTTTCGCCAAAATTTCAATCTGTGGCTCAAGATATATCCCGCCACTTTTTTCCCCAAAATTTCAATCTCTGGCACAAGATCCCGCCCCTTTTTCACCCAAAATCAAAACACAAATTAACACTTGTCAGATATATCTTCTCTCTATTATTCATCTCTTCTCCTTCTCTCTAGAACCGACTCACACATCACCGCCATACTTCACCGTCGTATCTCACCATCGTTCCACCAACCATCGCTCCTCCACGCCATCACCGTCATCAAGACAAGGGAGGCAATGGGTGTGAGTTTGTTTGCTTCGGTACGTTGTTTGGTTCGAGATAACCACCACATCCACCTCCATCATATAACAGTCAAGCCTCCACCACTCTCTCGATTATGTTATCCGGGATCGAGAAAGTTTGAACTCGGCTTGAGCTTGACTCGAAAAGCTCGATTTATCTGTAAAGATGTGTTTTCTTACACAAATTCAAATTGAAATATAACCTAACAATTGAATTCGGTTCGACTTCAGCTCGAAAAGCTTGATGCATCATAAATAACTATTTACACTTAGTACACTTACATATTAAAAAAAAAAAAAAAAAAAAAAAAAAAAAAAAAAAAAAAAAACACTTATTTTATATTACTTACAAGCTCGAGAACTCAACAATAACTCGAATCCAACTTACATAAGGTTGAGCTCAACACATAAAACATTTGGAGCTCACCTTTTTCCCCAAAATTTTAATCTATGGCTCAAGATATATCCGGCCCCTTTTTTCCCCAAAATTTCAATATCTGGCCCAAGATCCCGCCCCTTTTTCACCCAAAATCAAAACACAAATTAACACTAGTCAGATATATCTTCTCTCTATTATTCATCTCTTCTCCTTCTCTCTAAAACCGACTCACACACCACCGCCGTATCTTGCCGTGGTTCCACCAACGATCACTCCTCCACGCCATCATCATCATCAAGACAAGGGAGGCAATGGGTGTGAGTTTGTTTGCTTTGGTACGTTGTTTGGTTCGAGATAACCACCACATCCACCACCATCACAGTCAAGCCTCCATCACCCTCTCGATCATGTTATCCGGGATCGAGAAAGTTTGAACTCGGCTTGAGCTTGACTCGAAAAGCTCGATTTATCTGTAAAGATGCGTTTTCTTACACAAATTAAAATTGAAATATAACCTAACAATTGAATTCGGTTCGACTTCAGCTCGAAAAGCTTGATGCATTCATAAATAACTATTTACACTTAGTACACTTATATATATATATATATATATATATATATATATATATATATATATATATATATATATATATATATATATATATATATATTATGTCACTTACAAGCTCGAGAACTCAACAATAACCGTAATCCAACTTACATAAGGTTGAGCTCAACTCATAAAACATTTGGAGCTCACCTTTTTCCCCAAAATTTCAATCTCTGGCCCAAGATCCCGCCCCTTTTTCACCCAAAATCAAAACACTAATTAACACTAGTCAGCAGATATATCTTCTCTCTATTATTCATCTCTTCTCCTTCTCTCTAGAACCGACACACACACCACCGCCACACTTCACCGCTTTATCTCGTCGTCGTTCCACCAACCATCACTCCTCCACGCCATCACCGACATCAAGATAAGGGAACTGTATGGGAGAGTTTGTTTGCTTTGAGATAACCACCACATCCACCACCATCACAGTCAAGCCACCATCACCCTCATCTCACCTATCCTACTCTGTTCAAGGGTATGCTCAAACACATATTTAATTTATATTTTCTTAAATGTGTAATCGAATATAAAATGATTTATATTGATTTTCGTGGATTAAAACTAGCCTAAAACATGTTTTTGATTATAAATTTGTGTGGTGGTAATCGTTGCAGGTAGACTTATTAAGACGACATATTTTTCCTGTTTATTGGAATGGAGACAATCGACGTGTTCTAAGAGGCCACTGTTTTGCTCGTAAAGGGAGTCTTACTTGGTTTCCACTCCGGGAGGATGTTGCTGAACAGTTGGAGTTTGCTTATCGCAGTTGCGTAAGTTATTTATCAAAAGATTAACATAACATCTGTTATATAGGAAATTAACTCAAATGTGGTTGCTTTTTTGTGAAACTATTTTATTTGTACCAAATGTTAGTGATTTGCTTGCTTGGTAATGTGTTTGAAATTTATTCGTTAAACGTTTGGCACTGCAGAAAATTGCAACCAATTGTATATTATTTGTTGCCCGAGTTGATATGCAACCCGTATGTTTGTTTTTTAGGCTAAACTTATATTTGGGCATCTAATGTTGTCATCTTTTATGTTAGCATTAATCACGTTATTTGTTTCTTGCAGGGGCTACATGCTATTTTCACGGGTGAGGATGATACATGGGATGCCTGGCTAAAAATTCCCTCAGCTGGATTTTCTGGCACATTTCATTTTCGAGGCGTGGGTATGCTCCATCTCAGTCACCAAAGCCAACCCATGTATATTTTTAATGTTTCATGGTTGGCAGATCTTATATTATGCAGCATTATTAGTGCCTTGGTTTCTTACATTTCTCATTTTTTTTTTTTTTTTGCAGAAAGAAACTGCCATTAGACTCAGATATAAGCCATTTTTTATGTTGTTAACAATTTTATTTTCTAATGATAACACCATTGTATTTCTTAAATTATATTGCAGGTGACCACTCCAATGGCCATTGAAACTTTGGAAAATGTACCAGTAATGAAAACAGTGGTAAGTAATAAAACATCCACCTTTGATTTTTTTAGTTTTACATACATGACTAATGTACCGTGTTTTATATATACATATAGGAACCTATTAAAACTATCAGACATACGAAAACGCTTAAGCCACGACAAACCGGTTCTACAGGTTACACCACCAACTATGATACCAAATATTAGTGAACAAAATACTAGACTAAAATTAGTACCAACGAAGCGAAAACATTTGGTCTCTAGTGAAACCTTGCAAAAGCAAGCTAAGGCGGCGAAGAGTCAACAGGTTTTAACTTATGATAGTTGAGAATTTAATTATATACGACATTACAATTTTATATATATTTGCTTTATTTATATACATTCGATTTTTATTGAATTTCAAATACAATTGTATATATATTTGCTTTATTTATATACATTCTGTTATATATATATATATATATATATATATATATATATATATATATATATATATATATATATATATATACTAGCAGTAGTAACTCTGCTCCAGCAGTACTAACGTGGTACTAGTATTAACTCTCCTATCATGTTTGTGCAGATAGTTGAACCAGTGGCTCATCTACTTCTGTTATGTTGTGAGCTTTGACATGTTCTAGTTTTGCTCTCATCCTGATGTGTTGATATGTAGCAACCTACATTTTCAAGGCTTTTATATCCAGATGATGAGATTAGATCAATGGGAGAAAAACTTGTAAGTTTAACTGCAAATTTTATTATTATGTTCATTATTTTGGATTAAAAGTCTTCATGATGTTGTTTGAATTACTGCTGATCATGTTTGTGTTAATATTGCTTAGATGGATTTAGTGCAGCTCATGACCTTCAAATAAAATGTGCCAAGTATTTACTACTGCTAGTACAAAAGTTACTACTGCTAGTTAAAGTTGGTACTGCTCAGAGATTAAGACTGCTCGAAGTTGCTACTTGCTTATGGAAAAGATTATAGATACTTAAGAAACTATTGTAAGCCGACTAGGACTCCTTGGTGTATAAAAGGATGTCCAATTTTATATTTTGTTCAGTTATATACATTCCAATTTTATTGTACTTGAATTTGTTTTGATATATATTTGAATTGTTTTGATATATATTGATTTTTTAAATGTGACTAAAAGATGCATATAGTCACACTTATTAACACTTTTGGTCACTGTTTGCTTTATTCGTTGTGTGAGTAAATATTACAGAAGGTCACACAAACATAAGATTCACGTGGCCATTGGATGATCTATAGTCACACAAAATACACATTTCTTTACTTTAAACAGCATATAGCTACATTTATTAACACTTTTGGCCACTGTTTTCTAAATGGTATGTGGCTAAATACCCAAAACAAAAATGCTTTGTGTGACTAAATATTACAAAAGGCCACACAAACATAAAATTCACGTGGCCATCTGATGATCAATAGTCACACAAAATACACATTTCTTCACTTTAAACAACATATGGTCACACTTATTAACACTTTTGGCCACTGTTTGCTTAATGGTATGTGACTAAATACCCAAAACAAACATGCTTTGTGTGACTAAATATTACAAAAGGCCACACAAACATAAAATTTATGTGGCCATTGGATGGTTAATAGTCACACAAAATACACATTTCTTCACTTTAAACAGCATATGATCACACTTATTAACACTTTTGGCCACTGTTTGCTTAATGGTATGTGACTAAATACCCAAAACAAATATGCTTTGTGTGAATAAATATTACAAAAGGCCACACAAACATAAAATTCATGTGGCCATTGGATGATCAATAGTCACACAAAATACACATTTCTTCACTTTAAACAGCATATGGTCACACTTATTAACACTTTTGGCCACTGTTTGCTTAATAGTATGTGACTAAATACCCAAAACAACCATGCTTTGTGTGACTAAAAATTACTGAAGGTCACACAAACATAAAATTCACGTGGCCATTGGATGATCAATAGTCACACAAAAGACACATTTCTTCACTTTAAACAGCATATGGTCACACTTATTAACACTTTTGGCCACTTTGTGTTAAATTGTATGTGACTAACTAAAAAAAACAACAACCATTGTGTGACTAAATCATCACAAACGTCACATTTATTGTATATTCATGTGGCAACAGAACGGGAAATAGTCACACAAAATACACATTTATTTGAATATATCATCTCAAATGTCACATATATTATATATTTATGTGACCAAAGGTTGAAAAATAGTTACTCTCAAAAAACATTTGCGTGACTATAAAGTGTTTACGGTAACTGATAATGACTAATCCAACAAAACTTGTGCCTAATTTATCACACATATTCGGGGTTTTGGTCACTCTTTTTCGATGGAAAAGGCCACGAACTCAACAATGTGACCATATGCCACCTACGGTGGCGGGACCTATGGTGACACACAACGAAAAAAACGTGTGACTATAGGAATATCGTCACACATTTTTTGCGTGACCAATACAACTTTTTGTCCCAGTGTAATTAGTGTTACCATAATTGCAAGAACTAGGGTTTTCTTAGAATTATTTTTATTGTATGCAAGTAATTTTTTCCTTTAATAGTTTAGCATTTCTTGTTACCTAAGTTACACACTTTTAAAATTTGAGGTTTTGAAACCCTAATTTGGGATTTTAAATTTTAAATGTAAAAAAATTCCTAAAAATTTGCAATATGTAGCAATAAGGTAAGAACCGTTATTTTTGGAGAATGGCATGTTGCATTGGTGTCCAATAGTACGGGTGAAACGCGTAGTTTGCATGTACTATTAGGATAGTCTACATATGTTGTGCATGTGCATATCTAGTAGGTCCTAGCAAACCATAGCTTAAGTATTTCACCTATAATTTATTAATATTACATTCCTGCTTTATTGTTAACCATGCATGACACATGGCTGAGCCATAAACCAAAAATATAAACTGAGTAGTTGTGATGTAGTTTATTTTGTTAAAATTTTTACTATTTTTTGGTATAAGGAAGGCATGCATGCCATTTTTATTCCCTCTTGCAATTTAATTTTAAGTGGGGTAGCTTTGAATTAAATATAAGTCAAGACAGACGTGACGCAAGTAATCTAAGACGAAGTAGGAGAACCTATAAAGTACGAAGAGATAGGAGATCCAGTTGAAGCACGGATGATTGAAGATAAACCAGGAGTAATGAGAAAATCACGGACGATGCTGAGAAGACACATAACCATAAACAGCCTTCTTGCCTTGTGTCATGTTTAACCCTTATAATAGATCCAAGTTGCAAGGTAGCTCTCAGGATCAACATTAGAATATGGCTTGGATGTGTCAGTTGTGTTATATTATTGTCTCATATGCATGCTATCTGTAAATAATATGTCAACCGATATTATTTAGAGACATAATAAAACAAGGCGTCTCTAATAAAGTCAAGGGAAAGGGTGTACTTAAGCACCAAGTCCATGACAACGAGTTCGCGTAATAAAAAGAGTAAGTCTATGAATTTAGTCAGCCTATCAAAAAAAGGTTGGGAAGGGTAAACTTGAGTTTAGACACTTTTTATTACAAAATGATTTCTTTCTATTAGACTTAACAAATCATGATATGAATTCATGCATAGTTCATACATAAAATGACTTTTTGAAGAAGATCATTTTAATAATGGATATAAAAAGATGAGATTGGTAAACGGATGGGTTTAAGGTCTTGCCGTATGTGTAATCTTAAACTAATGCGTCATACATAATTGTTTCACTCTCCTAGCTTAAACCATTCTGGAAGGTAAGGCCAAAGTCTTTTGTCTGTTACATGGCTGATACGGGATGAGGTGGCCATTGGAATTCATTAGTCATATGCCAAAGCAAAAGCCAATGAATTTGTAAAGCCACTGATGTGTTGTATGTAAACTTTAAATTTATAGTATACCGAATCCTTTAAACAATCACGAACTTACTAGTAGTGTACCCATTCATGTAATACAGTGCGTTGGTAAGACCGAGTCATTCGTAGGGAGTGAATAGATCCTAAATGTCTAGTATGTTTTAGTTTGTCACATACGTTTTAAATCCATCGATTATGTTTTTAATTCTAATTACCTAATAAACCAAAAATAAAATAAACTAATGTAATATAAAGATAATACGGTAGTTCTGGTGAAAAGAAGATTAAGAGATAAAAGTATGTTTACCTTGCTAATCCTCTAATTTCAATAATGACATAGTTCTAAGTTCAATGTTCATCTAGTGTGCTTTGGCGAATCAAAGATATCGTAAGTTAGGATTTTCCTCCTAACTTCTTCCTAAAAGTAGGGTATGCCTTTCGATCCTGCTACTCTAACTAATATTCCAAGCAATAAGTGCCATCAACTAATCTATAAAACCTACGTTTTTGTGTGGGTGCCAAACCACTTAGTTTTCTTGACAAAGTGTAAAGAGCCTTGGTTATTGGTCAGTCTCCAATGTCGCTACTAAATCTTAAACCCTATTGTCTACCATTTTTAACCTGGTTTACGCCATTTATTATTGGTATATCACGTTCACTACTATCCTACTTGCTAAGGTAGTTTAATGATTCATATAGGTGTCTTTCACTTGGTTATCGTTTACAAAACAACTATAATCAACAGGTAGCCATGGTCTACGCAACGGTGTAAGTCTATAACACCACATAAATCATCCAAAACACACATAGAATAAACTAAAGAACTTGTATCATTAAATCAAAAAGGTTCAAAACAAGGAAAACATAAAAGGTTTAACCTTCCATAACAAATGATAAGCAAAAACTATTCATAATAGACAAGATAATCGAAATCATAATGAAAAACTGATAATCAAATGTTTATGATGTGTAAAATCTTCACTCTTGGTGTCTTCTCTTCTTCTCCAGCCTCCGAAAACAAATTTAGGTTTTTTTTTTTTTTCTTTAACTTCATGACTCCATAATTATCCTTAATTGTGTGGAATAGGTGTGTATTTATAGGCTATAATGAGCTTTGGCCCGTACATTGATATAGCGTATGCACCTGAATGGTCATACGTCGTATACCTCTATAATAGCATAAACGAATCTTCTAAAATCACTCCATATAGCGTATCGTTGGATTGGACATACGGCGTATGGTCTTCAATACATGGAAAATAAAATCATGACGAGCTCATACGCCTTATGCAATAGGAGTGGGATATGGCGTATGCATCTTCAATTTGGACATAATTGACGAGACAACATCCAGGGTATGCCTAAGGAATGGCATAGGCGTATGCAACTAGCCCATAAACACACCAACCCTCACAACATCCAGCTAAGGAATGGCATACGACGTATGTAACTTGCCCATAAATATATCTTGTTAACAACAACCCTAAAAATTATTGTTAGTGAAAAAACATCGTTAATTTAATTACTCCCTCCGTTCCATAATTATTGTCTACTGTTGACTTTTTTAGTATTTAGTTTTTAAATTTGACATTAAATATTTTTATTTGTATTATATATTATTTGATGAAAAGTATATAAATGGATTGAGTTTAAATGTATTTTCATATTAGTATAATTTTAATCAAGTATTAAAATATTTAAAGTTAAAATTGCAAAACTAAGAATTCAAAAATCAAAACTAGACAATATGGACGAATGTAAAAATTTATCTATTACTCTCTCCGTCCCAATTTATTTGTCCACTTTTGATTTTCAAAGTCTTTCTTTGTCAACTTTGACCTTAAATATATATGTTTGTGTTATTTGATATTTGATGCAAAATATATAAATAAATTGAGTTTTAAGTGTATTTTTAATTTGTATAATTTTCATCAAGTATTATATAACAACAATAAGAATATTTACGGTCAAAGTTGACTAAAAAAGACTCAAAAAATCAAAACTGGACAAATAAATTGGAACGGAGGTAGTATATAAAACATGGGCTTACTTCTTATTATAAACCAATCTTAGCCCATAAACACCCCAACTCTCACATTCCCAAAAACCCTCACCACCAACAACCATGTTCACCCTCCGTAAAACCCTAAAACCATCATCACTAATCACCACAATCCACCGTTCAATCTCCTCCGTCACCCTCCCTGAACCATCATCCCCCGCCGAATACGACGACCTAATCACCACAGCCGGAAAAAACAAAGACTTCACAACCGTCAGCAACCTCCTCACTCAACGTTACAATAAAGGCATCTTCACTACAAACAACACGTTTAAATTCATTTCAACTGATTTAACTGCCATTAACGACCTTCAGAAGACTATATCTGATTTGAACGGTAACACTCGTAAGAAATCGTATGAGTCTTTGGTTGCGTGTTTGTCTAAGTTTAACTTCGTTGACCAAGCGTTGACCATGGCGGAATTGGCTGCGGGAGAGTCCGCCGCCGATGTTACAACCTTTCATCCGATCATAAGTGTTCTCACGCGCCGTAAGGATTTTGAACGCGCGTGGCGCGTGGTGGAGATTATAAAGTCGAAAAACATAGCGCGTGACATCATGTGTTATAATTTTTTCTTGACAGCTTACGCGTTTACTGGAAATTTGAAACCGTGTGTGGATGTGTTGAAGAAAATGGCTGAGGAAGGTTTGAAAGCAGACGCGCGTACATACGACGCGCTGGTGTTGGGCGCGTGTAAGACAGGGAAGATGGGTGGAGCGATAGTGATAATGAGGAAGATGGTGGAGAGTGGAGTTGAGCCGATTTACGCGACGTATGCACATATTATCGGGGGTATGGTGAAGTTGGGGTTGTATACGCAGGCGGTTAAGTTTGTTATGAGTTTTGAAGGCAAAGATAAGAAACTGGATTCGCATAATTTCGGGTTGTTGGCTGTTCGTTTAATGGCAAAGGAACAAATGGATGAGGCGAAAAGTGTGATGGAGGAGATGGCGAAGAGGGGTTTGGTTATGGCGAGACCATAAAAAAGATTTATGATCAAATTGTTGGAACTGGAAATAAGATTTGATGTTTTGGATTAATAGGTCGTTTGGATTAGCTTATTTAGCCGGCTTATGGGCTTATTTGATTTTGGGAAAGCCGATAAGCTCACTTTTTAGAGCTTATTAACTTTAGCTTATTGGCTTAAGCCAATAAGGTGAAGTTGATAAGGTCATAAGCTTCAATAAGTGAGCTTATCGGATTTTCCAAAGTCAAATAGTAAGCCCACAAGCCGGCTAAATCAGCTGATCCAAACACCCCATAAAATGCATTCTTAGGTTGTTATGTATAACCATGGTGCTCCAGATTGCTTATGCCATAACACTGTAGGCCGTTTACCAAATCTTGTTCGGTTCCATCCGAGCTCAGTTTTGTGACACAATGTATAATGATGGTGCTGAATATTGATTATTAGATGACACAATGTACAATATTTGACGCCTTAGATATCACTAACAGGTGCAACACAATGTTAGTGTCATGTGTAACAATGTCAACACATGATCTTTATCACTTACTATCTAGTATCTGTTGATATAGTTTTCGGGTGTTAGCAACAGGACAATGTCAAGACTAGAGAGTAGTGATACAAGCCCTTGTGTATGTTAATGTTGGAAGGTTTTACGCCTTGTTGAGATATATAGGAAACATGACATGTGCCAAAGTGCCAACTCAGTGATTGATCAAGTGTTTAAGCAACTCTTTTTATATGCACTTTTATTGGGACAAACTCTTTGTTGACACTCTCATAAGTGATGTAACTAACAAGTAGGGTTGGATCAGTTGGAAAACCCCTTGCCTCTTAACCTAGAGGTCAAGGTTCGATCCTCACTCCCTACAAAAGGCCGGAGGTCCTTTTCTACCTTAGGTAGAACCGGAAGCAACCTCTCTACCATAGGTAGGGGTATGGTTGTCTACGTCTCAACCTCCCCCATACACCGTGGAAGACGGTATTGGGACCAATAACCCGTGGAAGACGGTATTAGGAGTTACTTTACTTTACTTTTATAAGTGATGTAACTGAAGCAGGAAACCTATTAAACAGGTTACAGCAGTTAGTAAAACATCAAAAGAATACCCAATTTATAATTCAAATTGCTCTGTCGATATAAAACTCTAAAACAAGGTGTCATGGACTGATCCTTCATACGTCCTCCATGTCCTTCACGCGTTATCAACCATTATGCTTCCTCCTCTTCATGCGTCATCAACAAGTTTTGGAGGTAGTTTGGTCACAAACTTGACCGAACCAAAATTTTTAATTTTTGTGGTGAGATAAAGGTTGTGAATGCTACCACGGAGATAAGGTGACGGTGACGAGTTTTGTCACCACCACATCTAATGTAATAAAATAAATTTGGGAAAAAAGCTCTTGTTGTCTTCATTTGTAAACAACCACATTTGCCCAATAAATTTGGGAAAAAAGCTCTTGTTGTCTTCATTTGTAAACAACCACATTTGTAACGACACCATAATAACACTAGAAAGATTTTTTAATTATGTAAATGTCGAACGGTATCGATTGAGAAAAGAGTTTTCATAATGATTTGATAAATCATCAATAATCCTACAAATTCATAGTGTACTATAAAATATCTAAAACTTAAGTTCAGTTAATAGTGAAGTGGCCAGAATGTCTCTAAAAAGACCCTGTTTAAATATTTTTGAATGTATTGTGTACATCTCGAGATGATTAAAAAAACAGTTTTTTTTTATTTTTTTATTATTATTATTTTTTTTAAGGACCCATTTATATTACTAGCGTACCAAATTAACTTTTAACATATCATCCATTAGATTTATTCTTGGACAATCTTTTCAATCGTCCACGTCGCTCTGATTCTTTTGGGCGACCTCCTAGGCGACTGAAAAATAAAAATGGAGTAGGCTATCCTTTTCGGCGACCTCCTAGACGACCTCTTAGAGTCTTAGGCGATAAAGCACTTTAGGCACCTGCTAGATATGTGGTCGACCTCCTTGGACGATGTGCTAGACATGTCGGCGACCTTCTTGGAGACTATGTTGAAAAAAAAGTGGGTTGCCTGCTTTAAAAGAAAAATAGATGGACTTTGCAAAATTAAAGTGTGTCACTTAAGAGTAAGCCGCCTATATTGAAAAAAGTGGGAATTGGGGCGACTCTAATTATGTGACAATTTTAGTCCTTTTTTAAAGTATTGAAAAACAGTTTGTATTGATAAAATGGACTATTTATGCAATTTTTTTTTTAAAGAAAAGTCAAAAATAGATAAAATTAGTTAAACAACATAAATCAAAATAAACAATTTGGTGGGAACGTAGGGTAGCTTAAGGAAAAAGAAATCAATTTGACATGGTGTGTGAAGTGAAGAAAATGTGTTTTGGTGTTTGTCTCTCACTCTCGTATCTCTTTTTATACTTGCACCTCACGCCATCTATGTGAGATAAAGATTTCCTTTTTTACCCCACTACTACAACCTTCCCATTTTACCAACTAGTTACTAATTCCCTAAACAAATTTGTTCCTAGGGGTGTTCCGAGAAACCGACGATCCAAATCATTTCCACAAGGTTTTCACATAGTTAAATTATTGCATTTAAATTGCTTTCAATTTCAAAGAGTATAAAGATTAAAAGATTTTATACATGCTAGTTAAAATTTAACCAAAGAGGCTTTAACTAATTTGATCCAAGAAGCTGTAAAAAGTAAAAACACACTCTAGTAAAACAAAATCTATTACTTTGACTCCCAACTTGTTTAAAAAAAAAAAATTAATACTTTGACTTGAACTAGTTGTAGGATAAATGAAACGGGTGGACCCCACACGTATCCCGTTTCCCGTTGACCATTAAACTCCGGTCAGATGAACGGCCATCTTTTTTTCTTCATTTCACCCTTCCCATTATCTCTTCTAACAACCCCTTAACCATCAATGACTGCCCGTAACAGTAGAGACGAATGTTGGACAGAATCAGCAACAAAAACACTGATAGACTCATGGGGTGACCGTTACTTAAAGCTTAACAGAGGTAACCTCCGTCAAACAGATTGGAAAGATGTTGCTAACGCTGTTAACTCCACTCGTGACATTTCTAAGCCACCCAGATCCGATATTCAATGTAAGAACAGATTAGACACTGTTAAAAAGAAGTATAAGGTGGAAAAAGGTAAAAACATCGAGTCGAAATGGCCCTTTTTTAAAAAGATGGATTATTTATTAGCAGGAGGGAAGTTAATGAAATCAAAAGGAGGGTTATCCGGGTCTGTGTTTAGGTTACCTGGGGAGGGCGAGTCTGTTTCTGATGTTAGTGAGAAATTGGAATTTGGTGGAAATGGTGGAAATGGGTGTTTGGGTGATGAGGAGTTGGGGAAGGCGTTTGTACGGTTTGTGGAGGTTTATGAGAGGGTTGAGAATTCGAAATGGGACGCGTTTGTGAAGATGGAGAAAGAGAGGTTGGAGTTTGTTAAGGAAGTTGAGTTTGGGCGGGTGAAGATGTTGATGGAGACTCAGGTCGAGATTGAGAAGGTTAGGGGGATGATGATGATGAAGAAGAGGGCGGCGTCGTCTGTTAGGGACTCGTTGAGTCGAGGTATATAATGTTGATCCTTGGTTTAGTTTTTTGTGTATTGAGTTGCATAGTCATTGGAAGTTAATTTTATGTAGAATTTGTGTGTTTGTACTAGTTGTTACTTTGCGTTGCTTGTTTCATTTTTGAGATTGCTTATTTAAGTGCTTATCTGCCAATTGCAATGTTTTAAAGCACATATACAACCCCAAACACTCTATGGGAACTAATGTTTATCTGTTTAATTTAGAAAGAATAAGCACTTATAAATAAGCTAGGGGGTGTTTGTTTAAGCTTATATGGGACTTATGAGCTTATTTGTGTTTCAGCTTATATTTCATAAGCTCTAATTTTCCGGCTTATTTTGAGACTTGTGGGCTTATATAAATTTATCATATTATAATTTTCCGGCTTATTTTGAGACTTGTGGGCTTATATAAGTGTATCATATTAAGATAAATTTATATAAGCCCACAAGTCTCAAAATAAGCCGGAAAATTGGGGCTTATGAAATATAAGCCGAAATCAAATAAGCTCATAAGCCCACATATAAGCTTAAACTAACACCCCCCTTGTTGGTACCTGCTTCTTTTCAAAACTGATAGGCACTTGAAAATAACCAATCTCAAACACCCTCAAAGAAAACGACATCCAGAATTAGCATATTTCGTGTTTATTGATTATGAGTATCTGTGTTTTTGTTGAGTGACTTTTTTTAGCTTTTGTTTAAACGACCACTCGAGTATTCAAGACAGGGTCAAAACTTTGTGGCTAAAATTTGGTTGTACCTAGCTAGGTCATAACTATGTACTAAGAAATAATACTAGGGATTATTAAGTAAAAGGTTGAAAGGAAATGACAATCGTATATGAAATATGGGAACCGTTAAGATCTGTTCATGTGTAGCCCCATTTCATTTGTAGCTTTGGTTTACTTGATACTCTTCTAGCTCTCTGAGTAGACCTTATTACCTTTATGCTGGTAGTTGGATGATATCAGAGTGCTTCTATGTCTTTTGGCAGCTCATTTGATGTCCAGTTAATTGTGGTTTCGTGTTGGTTAAACCACTGCTATATCATGCCACTGAACTCATGTAGAGGGTTCATGCTTAGAAGTGTTATAATGGTTTGCATTTATGTAGGCTGATCTAATATGGGCTCAGGATATGATTCGTGTCAAACTCCTGTTTCATACTATGGATGATTGATAGATATTTAGGTAAATAAGATGAAAATAGAGAATCACAAAACAATATAATGGATTTTTCGATGTCTTATTATAGCAATATTGCTGTTCAAAATCTAGTCTAAGCTGTATACAGGATAGATTAATGTATTTTACTAAATGATGATTCTAAGAATCTCGTAGGAATTATTCTTGGTCAGCCAAGCCTCCTTATACTTTATGATGATTAGAAACCACATAACTAATACTGACATTCACATTGTAAACTTGATTATTGTGATTTGAGAAATCTATGTCCTTTTTAGAGGAAGAAGGATTCTAGAATAGCCACTAATCTCTGTATTCTGCATTTTTTCATGGAATGGGAAACGATTTTTTTCATGGACTGTGAAATGAACCAATCTGTCAGTTGCCATATTTTTCTTCCTTTCTTGAGCAGCATATTTTCATGTATCAAAGGTAGTCTTTCAACATATGATTGATGTGTATGAACTGTTCCTTTCGATCTTGCACAATGCTGATTTCCTCTTTTCATTTCTTTGTACTTTGATATCTTTATAACAATTAGTAATAACTTGATAAGAATTACATCAATCTATTACAGTAATTATTATAATGGGGCTATTACACCCTTGCATTATATCTTTCTTTTTCTGCTTTAGTAATGGGAGATGATTAATAATTTAATATAGGCTAACCTACTTCCCTCTATTTATACTTGGACTAAATAAAGTGCCTTTCTTGGATGTTTGCAATCTCAAGTCATGCTTCTCATGATGTTAAACAATGTTGTTGATATAATTCTGTAACAGAAAAGAAGCCGGAGCTATGATGAAGGGCAACTGTTTAAAGTCATGTAAAGACCTTACTCCTAAATGGGATGTTTGCTAAAGATTCAAGGTATAGCATCTTATTTAACAAATTTGATTTAAACATCATTATGAATGCTAATTTTTGTTGGTGCCTTTTCTTGTACATATATTGCATTCCTTACTCCGCTGTATTGATTAGTCATGACTTGTCATGTGTGTTTACTGTCCTAAGTAGAAAACTTATCTACCGAAGACATGTTGTAATTGCCGCAAATTGTATTTGATACTTTGATCAGTTGATCTGCTAGACTGAATGATCAGGCAATCATTATTGTGCGTGTTATTGTATATATGTAATTCAAGAATTTTCCTACATCCACAAGTGTGCTAAGAATTCATTTTATTTCTTTATATTTTTTACTAGCAGAGGTACAATTATAGGAAGAGAACCAAACGAACAACTTAAGCATAAGGCATGAATATTATTTGCTTCCCTATTTTATGAAGTATGACCCATGAAACATTAGACTAGTTGGTTTCGTTATTATAAAGCTGCTCCAAAAATGGCTTGGTTTCAAGATGTAGAATCTATGTTGAATCACCATTTAGCGGAGCTACTGGGGCTTGGGTCTCTCTCTTGGGCGGGGCATCAAGTATATGTATCTTTACCGATTAACCAATTTTTAAAGGCTGGAATAGATCCTAAAGAAATTCCACATCCCTCATTGCAAATTGCATTTCCAACAGTGAACAGCGGCCGTAGAAGTCCATCAAATATCAGGTCGCGTTAAAGTTTGTTGTGTTGTTGCTTATATTTTTGCGCGTTGGTGTGAGGCGTTTTCTAGATTTATGGGTAGCATTTTTGCAGGTTGTCTTTTTCTTTTGCAACGACATGGTGGCATGATTGAAAGAATTACTAGATTGACCCTATTCCATATCCATTCGTGTTTTTTTAAGTTCGATCATGGCTATGGCTCAGAGGTAGCCAGGTAGGTACTTAAGTAATTTAGTTAAGGTTCTTCAAACCCTTTCACCACCCATTTAGTGAGTCAAGGATTCGAGTCTCTTGTGTGTTTGTTTATGTTCAGTTATGGCTATGGCTTAGATTTAGGTACTTAAGTATAATTTAATTAAGGTTCTTCAAACGCTTTTACCATCCATTTAGTGAGTCTAGGACTCGAGTCTCTTGTGACTAATTGTATTTCAGTACTGAGTGTTATTTCTGCGAGTCGTCAGGTCAGGTTTAGAAGTTCAGATCATGCCTTTAATATAAGGTGCAATTGGTATCTTCAATCCGGTTTTATGTACTAAAATGCAAACATTATATTTTGTCTTCATTTCTAATACATAATTTTCCGAAAACCCTTGTTTTGACTATATCTTATGAATAAAGAGATGACCGGAATATATCTAAAGTTATGAGGCCAATCAAACTGAAAGAATGGAAACCATAAAAAGCGTAAAAGGTATTATATATGTCGGTGGGTTTAGGCTAAAGAGAGTGGTCACCACCCCTCAACATTTACATTAGCGCTACATCAACTTTCTCTTCTCTTACTTCCTCTCACTTCTTCTCACTTTTCACTCGTTTTGGTAACATTCCCATCACCTCTCATTAAAATACAAACTTTATACAAATATGTCCCACTAAATATCTCACACGCACTAACAAAATAAATAAAAAACATTACTTTCGAAATTGGGCCATGGAGACAGGCTCACATTATACACAAACATTTAACCGTGATCGTGATCTAAGGCTCATGGTGAGTGGGTCAATTCCACTCCGGATAGTCTTACGTATCTATCATAACTTGCCTTAAAAATACCTTACAAAAAACAAAAACGTCTTTCACTATCTTAGAGCATCGGGTATCATGGCTAAGATTTTAGCCATTTGGGTTCATTAGGTGTCACATCAGATTTTACACTTTCAACATTCACACTTCAAAATATCCCTTCACTTACAATTAACTTCAACTTAGCCATTTGGGCTTTACCCTCACTTATTTTTTATAAATATATATATATATATATATATATATATATATATATATATATATATATATTCTCAAACAAACTAAAATTTTATTTATTCAAATAAAAATTCAAATTATATAAATTAAAAAATAAACTTTCTAAACATATAATAGTATAAATTAAAACTAAACTAAAATTTTTCATAGTTAGTATATGTTTAAAAGTTTTTCATGTAAGAGGGTATATTTTAAAAGGTTTAGGAAGGAAAATTTTTTTTGCTGAAAACCCAATATGACTTGTCTTCTTCATAGTAAATACACACAAACATACACAAACACACGCCCCCCCCCCCCCCCTCCCAAGACATTGGAGCGCGTGCTGCTCCGCATATTTTTAGTAAGATTGGTTTTGCTATAGCTAGAGGTGTGGGAGCTCAGTTAGTATCTCGGCTCCCCACTAATTTCTTGTAAAATCCTATTTGTTTTTCAATAAAGTGATGTTATAATAATAATAATAATAATAATAATAATAATAATAATAATAATAATAATCCTATGATTTTTTAATGAAGTGATGTTATAATAATAATAATAATAATAATAATAAAGCCTACGTCAACTCTTGAATCATTTGTATTGTTGATGTATTGTGAGAGTGACATGTGTCACTCACATGCACATCATATAACAAATCATATGACATATGTCACCTACCCCCACCAACCCCTCCGAAAAAAAAATCCCGCAAAAAAAAAAATTTTTTTTAGGGCAAAAATTTTTTTCCCGACAAAATTTATAACTGTATTACATTATAAAGTTACTACATTATAATTATGATTTTATAACATCAAGATTATAAGTTACTGCATCAAAGTTGATAAACGTAACTATTAAGTATGATGCAGTAACTTATAATAAAGATTTACCAAAACTTATTAGTGTGATGCACTAATGATATAAAAAAAAATGTATTACTTGTATAAAAAAGAATCGTATTTAATTATGATGCAGTTACATACATATATGATGCAGAAAATTTAGGATGATGCAGTTTCTTATAACTATAAGGCACAAAACTTATAACTATGATGCATTAAAAACAAGACGCATCACTGTTATAAAAATTGGTGCATCATTGTTTTAACTAATTTTTATAAATGTGATGCAAAACTACAAAAAAAAATAATAATAATAAAAAAAAATTAAAAAAAAAAGTGCATCATAGTTATAATTTTTTGGCGGGAAAATTTTTTGGGGGACAAAAAAATTTTGGCCCCCTCCAAAAAATATTTTTTTGGCGGGATTTTCTTATTTTATTTATTATTATTTTCTTCGGTGGAAGGGGTGGGGTGGGTGACACATATCATATGATGTCACATGGGGATGATACATGTTATTCTCACAATCCTTCTTACACTTTTTATTATAAGAGACATTTTAAAATAACATTATATATATATATATATATATATATATATATATATATATATATATATATATATATATATATATATATATATATATTCATATTCGAGATATCAAACACTTAGCCTAGTCTGCATTTAAAAATGCATACAAACTAAGCACATTACCTTTACTAATTTGAATAGCACTACTAAGAGACAATTTCAAATACCCCAACAGTCTCCATACAACTGCAAAATGAGACTGCAAAGGAGAGTGCATCTGTTGACTCAACAATGAACATCATAAGAAATATCTGGTCTCATAAATAGATCAGTTTCCGACCAGTTTTTGATACTTTGTCAAACTTTTTAGCCTTTTATCTTTTTCAGTTTCATCATGACTTAAAATTGCATTCTGTTGCCTAGGAGTAGCAGTAGGTTTGCAAGCTAACAAACTATACTCATTAAGTAACTTAAGACAATATTTTCTTTGTGATAAACACAAACCCTACTTATTTTCCAAAATTTCAATTCTAAGATAATATTTTAAACTGCCTAAATCTAATTTGAAACTTTAAAAGCAAAACCTTTTTAAACTTCACAACCTCATCATTACTGTTACTGGTAATGACTATATCATCAACATCAACCAGTAATGCTAAGAAAATACCATTTTTATCATTGGCAAACAAAGAATAATTGATGAGTGCTCAAACACTCATCATTTTTTGTCAAATCTGAACTGCAAAACATAAAAAACACTCAGAAATGCATCAAAATACTAAAAATATTTCAAAATTGTGTTTTATATGTTTTAGATGCAAAAAGAGTAAAAACAGATGAAAAACGCATAAAGTTTGCAAAATTGGCAGTTTCAGTCCTCCAACTTTCATAAAATGACAAACTAGTCCCTGGTCATTCAAAATATGGAAAATTATCACCAAAGGTCCTTTTACAATCATAAGTTGTCATACTTTGTCCTTTGGTGAAAAATTGGAAAAGTTTTGAGAATTTACAGTTTGGTCCCTGGAGTTTCAGATTTTGGCAGATTTGGTCCCTGGTGGGATATTTTTGAAAGAAAAATCATTTTGGGTATTTGGGAAATCACAAATAACAATTTTAGTCCTTGGGGTGAAAGTTTGGGGAATTTACATGTTTGGTCCCCGTAATTTGGAATTTTGCAAAATTGGTCCCCGGGAAAGTTAATATTGGAAAATCACATTTTTGGACCTTGGGTAAATAAAAGATGGCAATTTTTATCCTTATGACTACTTGGGAAATTTACAGTTTCAGCCCTTGAATTTTCGAATAATTACATGAATGGTCCTTGTGATATTATTACAAAAAATAAATAAATAAATAAATAAATAAAATAAAATAAAAAAAAAAAAAAAAAAAAAAAAAAAAAAAAAAACCAAACAAACCAACAAATCCAAACCCAAAATACAAACCAACACCCCCCAAGCCCAAACCACTACCTAAGCCCATTCCCATTTTAATATTTCCCACCCCAATGAGTCAAACTCAGTCAAACCATCACCCCCAACCTCCCCCGTTTCCCTCCTCTTGTCTCCCCCCTCCTCTCAACTTTTCACCAAGCAAGCCAACCTCAATTAATACCCTTCACCAAAACCCTCCCCTTCATTAATTAGCACCAACTGCCTCACCAAACTCCACTCACAACTCTCAAAATATTTTCCCGCCAAATTCAATATAAATGGCTGTGATCACTTGGAGGCCATCTAAGGGCTCAGAATGAAGTGGGAAAGAGAGAGGTGTACTCCAGGACCTATTTAAATGAGGAAGTATTAGTTAGGAGTAGAATAGTTGTAGTGTAGATTTTGATGTCGAATTAGTTTAATCACTCAATCTTATTGTAATTTCCAGCTTAAAAATAGTGTACTAAGGATTTCCTGTGTATTTGAAGTTATTTCAATCAATGAATTTAAGTTTTCAGTTATAAATTCCAAATTGGCATTTTTCTTAATTACAAATTATTGTTGAATCATTAACAGTTGTTGTTTAGTGTTTGTGTAAGCTCATCTGAGCTTAATCTTAAGCTTTCTAAAAGTTCTCAAGGCCATTTAAACAATCTTGGTTTAGAATCTAATGAAAATCACAAAAATACTAAAAATCAAAAATAAATAGAAAAATAAAAAGGAAACAGAAGAAGGAAGAAGATGTGGGTGGATTGCTGTGGTTTAGAACTCATGGTGAGTGATTAGGTGATGGTTTGGTTTCATGGTTCCTAGTTCTCAGCTAGCTTGGATTTCAAAGTAAGGGAATGGTACCAATTTTCCTTATATTATTTGATAAGTGTAATTTATGGTATTTGCTTGTTCATTTCTGCTCATTTAAGTTTTTATAAGCTTAGAATACAGTAATTAGTTTAGTTCATGGTTTAGTTTGGTAAATTCCTTTGAAAATCACATTTTCCATATTTTAAAGGGGTGTTTGGATCAGTGGTTTTGACCACTGAGTCTTGTGTTTGGATGGTTGTTTTTGATTGTATTAAGTCTCATTAGACTAGTTTGAGTTAGATCAACCATAAACTTGCTTCCTTATAAGCAGAAAGTCAAAATCAAAAGAGATCCCCCCCAACAGTTCACTGTTGGGGATTTGAGACCCACAAAATACCACTTCATTGCATAAATAGTTGTCATAGCTTATTCTAGCTTCTAAACAGCTTAGTATTGCTTACTTAATCAGTTAGGATTCTTAGAAACTCACATAAGTCAAACTATAGTTCAAAAACAAAAAGTCAAATTGTGCTTTGACAGAAAAAAACCAATAATTCAAGGAATTATGTAGAATTTTGTATTGAGTTTCAAGCCTTAAGATTTTTAGGATTGGTAACCCCCCACCTCAACTTTAGTGTCCCATAGTTTTTTCATTTTTGGGATTTTTTCTCTGGGTCCCACACACCCCTAAAGTAGGCTGCAGGGAAGCCTTCTTCCCCTGCATCAGCAGACCATAGCCAAACCACCACCTTTGGTGGTGTTTTCTGGCCACCCTAGTGGGCCCCACTTGTCCACTCTTGGTCCTTTCAACCCCCCTCCTACCCCTCTCCTAGTTTTAACCATTGGTTTGACCTGAGAACCTCTGGGACCCACTTGGAATCACCCCTCAAAGTTGTCCCATATCTGAGTGGGGTGTTTGGAATTTGGATTAGCTTAATCACTCTTTTAGCTTATTCAGTGCTATTTTCCTGTTGCTTTAGGCTTATTTAAGTTCACATAGCTTATTCACATCTGAATTATGCCTTGTGGGCCTCTTGTGGCTTATTTTTAAGCTTAAAGCTCCAACAGTTGACCAAAATCAACTGTTAAGCTAATAAGCACTCTTAGTGCTTATTTCTGATATACAAAAAAGTTGTTTTCATAAAAGTTTGTTGTTTTTAGGTGTGAAATAGTTTTCAAAAAGAAAAATCCAAAAAATCCAATTTAATTTTAAGTGATAGTTTCTATTTAATGTAATTTAAATTTTAATTTTAATTTTTAAATTTTTGTTAAGCACTTAGCTTTTTTATATTTTTCTTAATTACCTTTTATATTAAAGTAATTTTAGTAATTTTCTCAGATTTTTATTTTGTCATTTAGTATTTATTAGATCTAATATTAGTTTTATTAGTAATTAATTCATATGTAAATTTTAAATAGCATAATTAATTTTTATTAAGTAAGTGATTAGTGCTAAACCGTCAGATAATTATTGGTCAACTATAATAGTCAAACAGCCTAAACCAATGCTGCGCGGAATATAGTGGTTTCCCCGGGTCGTTATGTCCCGACTAGGTGTGGATGGTATCAAAACGGTTTGTGATCGGGTGAATTTGGACGGAAATGGGTATATGTGAGTTGTGATGATTACACTACTGGAATATAAAAGAAAATAGCTTAAAGAAGCTATAGGAATAAGACTGGAAGCTAGGAAAAACCAGAAACGTTTAAAACCTAAAACGCGTACGTTTATATTTAAATAAAACGTAAACGTACGAAATAAAACGTGAAATCTGAAGTCTGAAAACACCCAGGGGGTGAAAATAACTTTTTTACAAACTAAAAGATAAAAGAAATTTTTTAGAAAAAGAAAATAAATTTTAACACTAATTAATTATTTAATATTAATTAATTACTAATTATTACTAATTATTAATATTTAAAATACTTAAATATAATTTAATACTAATTAAATTCTAGAAAAATGAAAATAAAAATTCTAAAATTATAAAATAACTAAAAATAAGTTTTAAAATTAAAAATAAGTATTTTTGTCTTTTTGTGATTTTTCTATTAATTAATTACTAAATAATTATTAATTACCTAATTAAACTATTTTAAATTAAGAAAAATAGAAAATGAACAGTAAAAATTACAAGAAAATTTCTAAAATTATTTTATAACATATAAAAACTATAAAAAATATAAAAAACTAGGTTTTACTTAATAAAAACTAATTATGCTATTTTAAACTAATTATTAATTAATAATTAATAAAACTAAGATTAATTCTAATAATTACTAAATGGTAAAATAAAAATCTAAGAAAATTACTATAAATACTTTAATATATGAGGAATTTAAGAAAAATATAAAATAGCTAAGTACTTAATAAAAATATAAAAATGAAAATTAAAATTAAATTACATTAAATAGAAACTATCACTTAAAAATTAAATTGGATTTTTGGAATTTTTCTTTTTGAAAACTGATTTACACCTAAAAACAACAAACTTTTGTAAAAACAAAAGTTTTATAACTTAAAAATAAGCTGTGGAGAGCTCATCAGCCATGACAGTTGACTATGTTTGACCAAACAAGGAAATGAGTTAAAAATGGCTTAAGTGGGACCCACTATGGTCAAATCTGATCCAAATAACTTAGTTGAACATGTATAAGCTGGAAAAAGCTAGATGTGACCACAGAATAAGCAATAAGCCAACAATAAGCACATGTACTCATATATTAACTCAGAAACTGGGACAGATTTTGTGCTTGATTTAAGTGGGGTCCACAGGGTTTGAGGTCAACCCAAGGGTCAACTTTAAGAGCCCACCATGGGGAGGGTTGTTAGGAACAAATAGGGAAGGTGGTGGACCACTGTGATGGTCAGAAAACCACCACAAAGTGGTGGTGGTGGACTGAGACCTGCTGATGCAGGGGGGAGGATCAACCTGCAGCCTACTTTGGGCTAGCGTAACATGTTCAGAAAAAATCACAAAAATATAACTCAAGTGGGATTCAACAGGTGAGGTGATGGACTTTAACTAGAAACAAACTTCAACCCATGAATCAAATCATAAAATTCAAATTAATTCTTGCAATTTTTGTAAAAACTGAGTTTATGCATTATTGACTTTTCAATGAAACTTGCAATTTTGACTTTCATGAACTTTAAATGGATCTACTGAACTGTAAACATGATTACAAAGTGAGATAAGGTTATTATAAGTTTAAACCAACAACTCTCTAACTGAATATGAAGATTATGCCATTTGAAAACCAACAGATTATAAGTTATGGACCTCAAACTAGGATTTTGACTTTTGGAGACTAAGACCTAGATTTTTAGGACTTAACTGAGCTAATATAACCTATTTATACCTATCTCAGCAACAACATAAACCAAATCAACCCAAGTCCCAGGGAGACCAACTAAGCCAAACACCCCCTTATTAACTTGAAAATGAGCTTTATGAAGCAGGTGAGTGACTTAGACCATAAAATCTTGAGCTAATGCTGACAACTAACTGAGATATGATGTTTAAAGCTTAAAGACACAGAATCAAACAACAATCTATCTACTAACCATACTATGCAAATAAGACAGGTGGTATGTAAGTTAAGCAGCCTTGAAATTTACATGGTGAATTACAATAACTAAGCAATAATCTATCATATTACATCAATCAAGCACAAAATCATTAAGAGAGCCCTGGTTTAAGTAGTTCTACAGTAACTAAAAAAATTAAGGTAGTAGCTTACAAAGTTGATCCAGTGAGTTTGAGAACAAAAACCAAGTACCCAATGGTCCTAGTGTCTCCCATGAGACTTCTAAACCTTATTCCAAATCATCTCTGCTCCTATTTCATCTCCTTCTTCAACTTTACTTCCTATTTTTGAATTTTAGCAATTTTTTCTATTTTCTTTTTCTTTTCTGTTTTCTTGTTTTCTTTTGGGTTCAAATCAACTCAAGAGCATTTCAAGACATTTTCTTGACAGATATAACAACTTTCAAAGTTAATGTAAGAAATCAATAATTTAATGTGAAATTTGAATTTGCAACAAACTGAAACAGAATTTTGATTAACTTAAAATTTAGAAGGACAACCTAAATTTAAAGAGAAAACAGAAAGATAAAACTAAGATTGGATTACATGATTCTAGAATTACAATAAAATTGAGCTAAAGACTAAAAAAAAACTAACTACTGCTTCACTTTCTTTCTTCCTTTTATACTGGCACATTAGGGTTTCTGAGTGATCTTGTCTCTTTCCCAGCCGAATTATCCACCCTTGGATGATTTAAATCCAATCTTGTCCGTATTTCATTTTGGCGCCAAATTGCTCTTTGTCTGTTTCTTTGTTATTACTGATGCCAGAAGTGAAGTTTTGGACTGGGGTGTTTGGAGGGGGGTGGTAGTGTGTAGGGGTGATGATTGGGAGGGTGGAGATGGAGTGTTTGCAGGTGTTTGCAGGGATGGCAGGGGTGTAGGGGGCGAGGTGGATGGTCAATGGAGGGGGGTTGACTGAGGATTATAAAACGGACGGGGTATATTATATTTTGTGGAAGTGGGCTTTTTATTTTGGGCCTGGGTTTGGATAATGGATTGGGTAGTTCATTTATGGATTTGGATAAAAGGAGTGTTTTATTATTTGGATTTAGGGGGTGTTGTAATATTGGATCCGTTTGGTATTTTAGTATATATAATGCACAAGGACCATTTTGTAATATCTTGAAAGTTGGAGGGCCTGAAGTGATAATTTTCCAAAATGGTAACCGAGGACAAAACCTGCCATATAATAGTAACCAAAGGACAAAAGTTGTAAATTTCCAAAATTTAAAATCCCAGGGACCAAAGTTGTCATTTTTCAAACTGCAGGGACCAAACATGTAATTTTCTCAAAATTTTCACCCAAGGATCAATTTGATAATTTTTGACTTTAGAAAACCTTGGGTTGACTTTTCTTTCGTTTTAAAACTTCAGGGACTAGTTTTGTCAATGTTTGAAACTCGAGGGACTGAAACTGCCAATTATGCAAACTTTGTTCATTTTTTCATTTGTTTTTAAACATTTTGCATCTAAAACATATAAAACACACTTTTGGAATAATTTCTGTATTTTGATGCGTTTTTGAGTGTTTTTGTATGTTTTGGCAATTCAGATACGATAAAAATGATGAGTATTTACACACTCATCAGTAAGACCTAGTTTTTATATTTTTCCTAGATTTTATATAATGTAAAATAATTTTAGGAATTTTTTCATAATTTCGACTGTTCATTTTCTATTTTTGTTTAATTTAAATTAGTTTAATTAGGTAATTAGTATATAATTAGTAATTAATTAATATAAAAACCACAAAAAGACAAAAATACATATTTTTAGTTTTAAAATTTGTTTTTAGTTATTTTATAATTTTAGAAATTTTATTTTCATTTTTCTAGTATTAAAATAATATTATATTGTATTTAAGTAATTTAAATATTAATAATTAGTATTAATTAGTAATTAATTAATAATAAATAATTAAATAGTGTAAAAATTAATTTTCTTTTTCTAAAAATTTTCTTTTGTCCTTTAGTTTGTAAAAAAGTCATTTTCACCCCCTGGGGGTTTTCAGATTTCATTTTTCACGTTTTATTTTGTACGTTTACGTAAATTTAAATTAAACGTACGCGTTTTAAATTTTAAACGTTCCTGGTTTTTCCTAATTTCAAGTCTTGTTCATATAGCTTGTTTAAGCTATTTTTTTGTAGATTCCTTGGTGTAATCAAACACAAAACCCTTTCTCGTCCAAATTCACCCGATCACAGAACCGTTTGATAACTATCACACCTCGTCGGGACATAACGACCCGGGGAAACCCTATATTCCGCAGAGATTGATTCTAGGCTGTTTGACCTTGTTGACCATTCCTTGGTCAATTTTGGTTGACCGTTTAGCATCAATCAATAATCATTCATACTTTGTTTAAATTAATTTTCGTTTAAAGTAGTTGTTAACTTCTTATCCACTGTATAGGAGCTTGTTTAAGTTCATACAAAGTCATTGACAAGTTTGCAAACTTTAGTTTCACTTTCAAATAACCATGAGGCAAAGACATATAAACATCCTCATTTAAATCACCATACAGAAATGCATTATTAACATCTAATTTATATAAAGACCAACCATTAAGCACAACAATACTAATAATACATATGACAGTAACCATTTTTACTACATGACTAAATGTCTCCTCATAGTCAATTCTTTCCCTTTGACTATACCCTTTTGTTACAAGCCTAGCTTTATATCTTTTCATTTCTCTAGATGACTTGTTTTAATTTTAATTTGAAAACTCATTTACGACTAATAGCTTTTCTATTTGCATGTAAGTTAGTGAGAATCCATGTATAATTTCTGTGTGAAGCTTCCATAATACTATTCATAGCCTCAACCCAATTGTTCATAGCCTAGTTTAGTTTCGTTTACTCACTAAGTCTCTTTGACTTACCATTTTCAGTTTACATGTATCATGTAGGTACTTAATGTAAGGATCAAGTTAGGAGCCTAGAAGATGGCATTTTGTGGGAACGGGCATACTCGTGTTGTAGGTGACGAGTGTCTCATACTTTCACTTTGAAATTTTAGCTTGTAAACACCTTAAGTATGTGTATATAGTTTAGAAACAAGTCATGTTGGTCTATGTATCAAGCTTGTGCTTTAGTCATGTTTTTTAGTTTTAAAAGGGGCGGTTAGCAAAACCCTGAAAACACGCTTCCGCTCATGTTAAAAGTTTGTAAAACTCCAGATTTGTTTACTTATGTTTTTGAATTGGTTCTGCAAAGTTTCATGTCATAATGATAAGTGCAAGTATGTTTTTTTTGGAAGGAAACGGGTCAAAAGTAAGTATTGTGCATGTCGAAAGGCCTTGAGCCGCGGTCGTGGAACACAGCCATGCGGCTATATGCGGTTCAGATTTTGGTCAACTTTGAAAAATCATATTTTTTAAACCGTAATTCGTTAGGAGTCGTGACACCCAACGATTTGAAGGTCTTTAAGTATACTTTAGTTTAAAAATAGTTTCAGAGTATGAATCCTATTAAAATGTTAAAAGTGTAATGGGAACTAATGCAAGGTTACTTCAGGTCATGTTACGTTTCAAAAAAAAAATACAAGTTATGGGTGTTTCAAAATACCTCAACTCAACACTCTAACCTAACCAAAAGATTAAACCAGAATGATCAAGATGATCAACATTAAAACTAAATATGAGAGAAGAATAAAAAACTGTATGAACCTTGAGTGAGAAAGTAATATCGCAAAAATACTGAATGAGCGGCTAGAGTTGGTATAAGGCATTATATAATGCCAACCTCTATGGAATAAGAAAATACAAACACCACAAAAACTATTTAAAGTTTAAAAACTTTATGATATTAGTCCTTGTTAGTATAAGATAGTATGAGTTTGTAATAGCCAAGGTATTTTAACAAAGATGATGATGGTAGAGTGATGGCCGGTGACTGGTTTTAAGAGACCAACTATATGAGTTTGCAAGATTTGGTTGTTGTTGCGATAGTGTAGTGGTGACTGGTTTTAAGTGTCGGGGGCTTGTAATGGTGGTCGGACCAAGCGTATGATTTTATATGGTGGTATTTTTTATGGTGTTCTTCGTCGGAGGAGATGACACTTGCCGAACATAAATGTAGTAAAATGACAATCGTTTTACGTGCTAAAGGGTAAAAAGTCAACAAGTTAATGATATTCAAACAATTTGAAAGTTGATTATACATATCAATAATAAAAGGGATAATTACTAAAATATACAGGGCAATCAAGTGGTTGGCGGTTTCTGCTTCAAGATCGAAAAATTCTCACTAGATCAGGCAACTGGGCAACTCGACCCATATGATGACAAGTGTCTCCAGTTGCCCAAAAAATAACAGCTGTTGCCCAAAAAATACACAAGTTGCCCCAAAAAAATGTAAGAAAAGTGACACTTGTTTAAAAAAGTACAGGTTGCCTTGGTTTAAAAAAATCATTTTCCAATCACGGTCTAGAACCCGCCAATCACTTTATTGCCCGATCTATTTTCGTAATTATCCCATAATAAAATTAGTACGCTATGCATTTTGATACACATATCATGTTACATTTTTGGACCTTTCCCTTTTAAATATGTATATATATTTTCGAATAATATTGCTTCCTTTTCAAAGGTTGACCAATTGTTTAAGTTGCTCAAGAAAACAAACCCTGACAACATCATATTAAAATCAACCAACATGAAGAGCTAATACCTAATCATCAATCTTGATCCAATTAGCATTCTTCGATAATGATCAAGAATATATTTCTTACCTTTATTTTTCCTTGCCCACGGCATAGAATCAGTATCCGTGCCTTATTTATCTATAGAACTATAAAGTAAAAACTGTATAATAATGATAACGTTGTTAAAACAAACAATTTTCGAGAATCCAATGCATGTTAAGATGCATACCAATGGCGAGTTAAGACATTACAACAATTATTATGTACGTACATTCTAATCGCCATCGATCAACATATGTGTAAGTAATATTTAAGAAACCATGGCACGTACTCAGTTCCATATAATACCGACTCGTAAACTAGTTAAGTAGAATCAAATACAACCAGTGATCAACATATGTTAGTAGACGCTTGCATTCGTTAATAGTGAATAGTAGGCTGAAAAACAATATGTTCAATATCAACATGTTTTATGGGACAATATATCAATAAAAGTACCTGTAGAATCTCACTTAACCAGCCTGACTTTTGTTTCTTTCACAAAGTTAGATCCAGGTTTGTACTACTACTACTGCCAACCATTATTTTTGCATTCTTTGATCTCCTTATATTATAAGTAGGGCTATTTGTTGATATTGATGAAAACAAAGATAACGATAAGGCGTCCTCATTGACCTCATTGTCTCTTGTGTCATCATCTTCTCGAGTCTTGGTTTTCAGCGAAAGATTCAGATCAAGATCAAGATTTTTGGGGTCTTGTTGATCAACGGCCTTTCTTTTTAATGACATTTTGTCTTGATTGTTGATGATTTTATCTTTATCTTTGGCATCCTTTTGATCATCTCTTGATAATCCATCAACATTTCCGAATAACCTTAACTGAGATTTTTCAGTATTATGTGTTTCCAGGGATTTTAAACTAGAAATGTTGTTGTTCTTATCGAAGATTAATCTCTCTGTTCTAGAACCATAAACTCCATGGTTAAATCCACTTATACAAGGGTTGTAATCTAGGTTCGTGTGCTGACTCCATAAACTATCTGAAAGACTGTTATAGAAGAAAGATTTGAGTTGAAACTAGTCTTTACTAGTATATCAGAATTAATCCATATATAAGATTAAAAAAACCGTACCTAAAATTGGAAATTGATTTTTGAGTAAAACTTTGGAGCATTGGAAGTTGGCTAAGGTTGTAAATATGATGATCATCACTTGCATAAAGAAGTCCTTGTTCTGAAACAGCTTCAAACAAATTATCATCATTCATAAGCAGTTACAAATTAATTTGCTAAAATATAAAAAGAACATTACACTAAAAAATAATGAATTAAAACCCTAATTCTTAATTAGAATTCTATGAGTTACATGAGTTAAAATTTTGTGTACCTTGATTTGGATCGTCGATCTTCTTGCTTCTATACATCTGATTAGACAAATATAACCGTCAGAAATTATGAAAATGATATACACTGACAGCTAGGATTAAAATTATTAATATTGATGAAAGGAATTACTTGAAGATGGCTTTTCACATGAGAGATGCTAAGGCCTTTGATGTTCATCATTTGAAGAACCAACTTAGGTGTTGCTCCTGCATATACCACATTTGCATGTTTTGTTTAAATCCATTGTTTAGCTAATATAGAAAGGTCTGAATTAGATCAATATAACAAAGAAACACATAGAAATAGGTTGATTGTTGCTTACTTTCTTGACCTCCTAATTTTTCGACTGCATGAATAAATCGGAGATGGAGTTCAGGTGTCCACCGGAGCCTAGGGTTCTTGGAACGAACATAGGGTCGTACAGAACCGGAGGCTGAGCTAGCCTTCTTGTCACTTTCTTCTAGTGTGCTATCGCTCGATGTTGAAACATTCTTAGGCCTACTTGTACTAGTCGAATTATGGTCAACTTGTTCAAATTCACCACCATCCTCCTCCTCCTCTTCTTCTTCTTCTTCTTCTTCTTCTTCTTCACGGCCCAGAAAACTAGGGTTCTTCTCCGCCGTATTGCCAATTTGTGCACGATCTTGTTCATCAAAGCTATCAATTCTCTTCATTTCTATGTGTTAGAATGATCAAGGGGAAATCGTGTATAAGTTTGATGTTTCGCTCTTCAGACGTCTCAACCACACCACCAAAGGCTAAGTAGGTGAAGATTATTCTTTGGAAGATAGAAGCTGGGGTAAGCTATAGCAGGCAAAGTTAAAAGAAGGCTATAACTGGAAGGAGAAATACCTTAACCTAAAAATATAAACAAGGAATTTCTTTCTCTCACTCACTCCTTGCCGTGTGAGTGTATGTATATATGTGTGTAGAATTATCTAATAAGAAAGACTTTAGATTTTCTTTGTGTAAATCTGTGTGTATCTATATGTATAAAAAAATTTATTGACTGCATCAATTCAATTGAGTTATTGAGATAATTTAATTTTAAAACACAAGAAGCACTTTTCATTAGTATCTGGTTGAAATAGGGTAAATGATTATTTGCTTAATTTGTACAGAAATATAATTTAATTTTATATTCTTATTCTTAAACACAATAAAAACTTTTCAGGGAACTTGGATGGAGAAAAACTTCATCCTTGTTTGCTTGTTTTGTTACGAGATAGTTAAACACTTAATTATAAGAAATATTGAAAGTGCGTGTCTTGCTTATCGCTATTTACTTATTTCTGTTAATTACTTTAATTTGTCAATAATTAATCTTGCTATCAATGAACTATAGGAAATTTTTCAAGTTGATTAAGCATATATGATTCACGTACTCTTGTAATCAAATTATAACCCTTTACGTATCTACAAGATATCACTACAATGGCTAGATCCATTATAAGTAATATTTCATTTCTAACTCTTTGAATATATTTTAAAACATAGAGTTGTTAGTAGGTATATGGAATTAATAAACATTCTCATTATTGAGAATTAAATATTATTACTACTATGCATAATGCATATGTATATTCATGCAGAATTGATTAAAATGAATATATATCAACTTAGAATTCCTCCCACCAAGAAATCAATAATTCCTTGCTCGTGTGGGCAGCCGTTAGTTAGAATTAATGGAAGTGTGTGTTTTAATCTTTTTTCGTAACTAAATCACGGGCTTCTTGAGATAGAAAATCACAGCCGTATGAAGAAAATACTCGATGCTTTTTATTGGATGTTTTAATTTTTTTAATTATCAGTTTTTCCACCATGGAAGATAATACTTTTGGGATGGAAAGGAATTGTCATCCAACATTCTCGTGATTCTCTGAAGTCACCAAAAACTCTTTTTGTAAAGAATACAACAAAGTGGATATGAATTTAAACTGTTTTTCTTTAATAGTTTGCTTTAATATTTGGAGGCGTACGTGGAGCAATGTTCAAACTAACTTAATAGTTCGCTCAAAAGAGTGTCCAACTATTTTATATAACAAAATTGCATGTGTTTCGAGAAAACTAGAAAACTAGCAACAAAGATCACATCTAGGTTCTTCGGTAATTTGGCGTTTATCAACGCTATTCTAAATACATCACTGACGTACATGTTATATAATATCAGATAATCAGATACTCAACGAAACTATATAGGAGTATTATATAACAATAAAAAAAAAATATATGGTTGTTTGATTATTAAATGAGTAAAGGATAGAAAACACAAGTCTTGTTTGTGGGTTGACTTTACAGCAAAGAGGATGGAGATGCTCTTCTCGCCTACCTTCACTTTTATTAATTTTCATTAGCAAACCCAATCCCAATCCAAAAAAAATAAAGTAAAGGAAAATATATATAACGAAAATAAACTTCGTAAAATTTTTGTGTTGCCTCGTGGATATAGAATGGCAATAAACGGGCACAAGAAGACCACTATAGCTAACTAGTTGTCGCTATTAAACACCTATTCTAACTCCATATATATAGGTTTACGTTCAATAATTATATATAGCAAACTGATCTTAATTGTGGAACATCTTGTATGTATATGATACATATGTAATGTTTGTCCTAATAATGTTACGTATCTGCGTACACATATACTAATTGTATGTTTGCATGTTAGCAATAGCACACACACGTAAGTGAAAGTACCAAGACACCCGTTGTGCGTAATAGATTGTGTTGAGCGCGAGTTTTTGATTTGCAATCACGAATAATGATAAGATTCGTGTTTTGCTTTTGTATGTAGATAGATTTTATAGGGGTGTTATCGGATGGGAAAACTTAGACTTCATTCATGTACTCTTTTAATTTCTCACTGATACAATATGTAAGTTCAGCTACTTAATTAGATTGACAAATTTCAAACATTTCCAATAGAAGACAAAAATCATTGTACGTGAGAAGCTACTTATGCGGATCTCGTAATGTGTATGTCTGTTTTTCGAGCTGTAACTATGTCATGTGCATTATGCATGGCTTACTCTACTTCTTACTATAAATTAGATTAGAAAACAAAAATCGAATTTTGGCCAAGATTCTCTACAAGTATTTAATTAATTGATTACAACTGCTACGTTTTAAATATTTACAACATGTAATAATGTTTTTATTAAAATATTGAATCTTAAGTGTCAATTCCTGGCTTTGCCTTGTAGCATGTTGCCAACTATATTCGTCAAATTTTCTAAAAGACCAGCTTGAATATCTTACTACCATTTAGAAATTGTTAATATATACTAAGACATCTGATTATGACATGGCATTATAATTTTTAGTATTATTAAATTGTCTTTCTTATTGATTAAGAAACATTTAGAATGTATAATATTTGAGATACAATCAGGGACGGAGCCAGGGGGTTTCCGCGGATGCCCGTGCATCCAATGGAATTTTTTGATATAGTGTTAATTTTTGAAAAAAACACCAATTTTTCATAAAATCATCTTAAATGCACCCGGTCCATCGAAATGTGTTTCTAGTATTATTGTTCAAATTTTGTTGTGCACCCGGTTATATTTAGTCCCGGCTCCGTCCCTGGATATAAGACATACTATGAGCTAAGCCTATTAACTAAAGACAAAGCCTAAATGCTTCAATATGCACGTCTAACAATCTCTCATAGTTTGATCGGGAGATGACCGAACACTTAAACTAGCACGAAACTCTTCAAATAACGCAGTCGGTAAACCTTTGGTAAAAATGTCAGTATATTAATAGCATGAGGGCACATAAAGCTCGCGAAGTTGTTCACGAGCAAACATATCACGAACAGAATGGATATTGATCTCAATGTGTTCATTCCGCTGATGCTAAACCGGATTAGCTATCAAGTAAATAACATTAACATTGTCACAGTAGACAAGGGTGGTGGATAATAATGCTATATGAAGCTTACCAAGAAAATTACGAAGCAAGGTTGTTTCAGTAACAATATTAGCAACGACTCCGTATTCTGCCTAAGCAACAACACTACAAACCTATGCAAGTTGGTGAGTATGGAAAAGGGTAAAAACCCTAAGCGACTAGAAGTCGACTTGGTTGACTTGTGTGTCGAGTTTGGAACGAACGACCAAACAGATTTATCCCTTTGGTTGGTTTGGTCGATCACACGCACAAAAAGAGAAGGAGGGGATAGTTTTAGGGATTAGAGGATTGTCATGTAGATCCCTTAAAATGCCTTTGTATTTATAGGCTTTCTAAGAACATTCCTAATATAATTAGAAATCCTTACACTTGTCCACTAAGTAATACAAGTTTGACAAAGTGTCAAACTTATCCCTACAGGGGATCGACCAAAAATGCAAAACCCTTAAGGTGCGTTTAGTTGGGTTATATTAGGGGATTTCATGGCATTTGCATTTTTAAATTTCTCTAAATATTGTGTTTGTATTCTAATGAAGGAATTTAAAATTCTATAAATTGACAAAATGAGGAGAATTAAAATGCCTCAAAAAAGTGAGGAATTTCAATTTAATTGGAAATACTTTTTTTTTTGGCTTTTTTTAGAACAAAAGCAAGTCTCTTACTAAAAAAATGGCAATAAAAAACATAACGACAAATTTCAAAAGACTATAAATTTATGTCGACCAAACATGTGAAGCTATTTTTAGTTCCGAAATTCTAAATCCTTAAGAATTGAAATTTCCAAAAATTTGAAATTCCGAAATTTCAAGTTCACCAACCAAACACCAACTTAGGGTTTGTATTTTGCCTTTTGTGGGGTTTTCGCTTACGTTACTGGGGAGGATGTTTTTTGATGTGTGAGTGAGATGTAAGTGAAAATTGAGGTGAACTGTTAGATAATCATAGTGGATGATAACATCACTATTCCCACCCCTATTGCAGAACCGTACATGAGATTTTCACCTCATACGGCTCCTCAAAGGTCACAAATAAATCTAAGGACCCCTTTGGCTTGTGTTACTGCTAAGGGTGTCAAAAAAATTTATTCGGGTCGAGTTTCTTGGGAGTAATCTTATTTGGGTTGACCTGAATAACCCCGAATGCTAAATAAGGTTAGGTATCATCTTGAATATACTTGCCTAACTCGTGTTCAGGTTAACCTGATTGAAACAAATAAGGATTTCTTTTCTTTTACAATTTTTATAAAATATATATGTAAACTTACAAAGTTAGCCAAATCGACCAGGCCCGAGTGAACCCTACCTAAATCGACCCGTACCCGAGTAACCCGACGTCTAAATAGGGTCAGGTTCGGGTAAGATTTTTAGTCTCAACCCGATTTCACTCGACCCGACTTGACCTAAACCCGACCAACCGGACCCGATTAACACTCCTGGTTATTGCACCCGGTGCTCTTAGGATTCAAGGTTAACTTTTATTACACCTCCGATGGTTGGGCAAAGATGCAGTTTCACCCGATCATAATTATTGGGTAGTTGTACATAATATCCTATCAAAACCTATAGATACCAAGCGGGTGTTTGGTATTAGGGCATGTGCATCACGGAATGACTTTCATTCCTATTGTATGTGTTTAGTTGGTGGGTTTGGAATTCAAATATGGGTATCAAACCCTCAAAAGTATGCATTTTCTAAACCCACCAAAGGTGATGGGTTTGTAAACCGATTCCAATTCTCATTCCCATAGTAATCCCCTTGTTGAACCAACGCACTCTAATACTTTTTAAATTTGCTACATGGACATGTAAATCCAGTTTGTATATATCGGTTGTGTCATTGTCACCAAATTTGTGGAAAATCATAAGGAAAATAAATCGGATATTGATAAAAACATATGTAATGATTTGAGCGGCTAATGCCTCTCCTATTTGTTTAACGATGGTATTAACTTTTGAACAACTATTTTGTAGATCTAGTTCTAACATCATACACGATGAACTCGAAATTTAAATATCTCACTTAGATAAAATCGTCTAATCGATTTCACTTTTTAATGACTTTCATTCCACTTATTGATCCCGACACAGAAAAGTGACCGACCAGGGCCCTATTGATGAATAAAAGAAAGGCTTTATGAGCCCTGTAAGTCACGGTGTTGAAAGCATACATAACAGGGCATCCCCAAATTATGATGTAAAACCCTTATAAGGAATTTACTTTTACTCATGTGGGTTTATAAAGCAGCTCCAATTTAGTGATGACATGTTCATGAATCATGACAGATCGTGTTTGGACTTTGAATAAGATTTAGGGTCCGTTTGGTTTGAGGAATTTGAGAGAGGATTTAGATTTGGCTTTTCAAAAAAATGTTTGGTTGATGGTGTTTAGTTTTTTTAAGCCCACTAACAAAGGTTTCTACAAATCCTTACAAGATGCTAAGGTTTTGCCCAAAACCTGTGAGACAACCTTTTTCGATTCTCACATTCTTCCTTTATTTAAATTTTCAAATATTTTTTTTGAATTTTAATTTGTTATAAAATACATTTAATAAACTAGAAGAGTACCCGTGCATAGCAACGGGATTTTATAGCGACAAATAGTTTATTGATAAAAAAAAGTTTATAGGTTATAAACGAAAAATAATGTTTTGAAACCCGGTTCGACCCGTGTGGTTCAACCGGTTGAACCGTTCCGGTCAAAAAATAGGTCGATTTAAACCGGGTCAACTTGCTAGGTTGGGTCCAAAACGGGTCAAATTAAACCGGGTCAATCCGCCAGGTTTGAAGTGTCTTAGGTCAAACCGGTTTGTGTTTTAATTGGTTGTATTTAATTTGGTAAATATGTTTTTTAATTGGTTGTACAATGTGAATAAATCATTGTACTTTTAATTAAAAGATAATGTTTTGAAACCCGGTTCGACCCGGGTGGTTCAACCGGTTGAACCGTTCCGGTCGAAAAATGGGTCGATTTAAACCGGGTCAACTTGCTAGGTTGGGTCGAAAAAGGGTCAAATTAAACCGGGTCAATCCGCCGGGTTTGAAGCATCCCGGGTCAACCCGGTTTTTGTTTTAATTGGTTGTATTTAAATTGGTAGATATGTTTTTAATTAATCGTACAATTTGAATAAATCATTCTTTTAAGTAATGGATAATGTTTTGAAACCCGGTTCGACCCGGGTAGTTCAACCGGTTGAACCGCTCCGGTCGAAAAATTGGTCAATTTAAACCGTGTCAACTTGCTAGGTTGCGTCGAAAACGGGTCAAATTACCGGGTCAACCCGGTTTGTATTTTAATTGGTTGTATTTAATTTGATAGATATGTTTTTAATTGGTTATACAATGTGAATAAATTATTATACTTTTAAGTAATGAGGTGTTTTAATTAGAGTATTAATTACATTAATTTTCTCTCACATTTGACTTTTAATACTCAACTTTTCAAGTTTGACCATTTTTCTATTATAGATAGTATAGATATAGATAGAGTTCTCTGTCAATTTAAATTTTAAATTAAATCCAAATCTAAATGATATTAACGGACCTTTAAATTTTAGAAACCCGCTTGGGTTAGCAATGAGTCCAATAGACCTGGCCCATGACAATGCTAGAAGGTCAATTCAAAGTTCACTGTTTACAACAATCATTCATGTGTGCCTCCAAACCTTCATTTAAACGATATATTATAGCGATAAATAGTTTATAGATAAAAAAAAGTTTATAGGTTATAAATGAAAAATAATAAAAGTTTGAAGATTTGGGAATTAAACATAATGTTTTGAACCCGGTTCGACCAGGGTGGTTCAACCGGTTGAACCGTTCCGGTCGAAAAATTGGTCGATTTAAACCGGGTCAACTTGCTAGGTTGGGTCGAAAACTGGTCAAATTAAACCGGTTTAACCCTTCGGGTTTGAAGCATCCCCGGTCAACCCGGTTTGTGATATGTATTAATTGTTTTAATTTGTTATATTAATTTGGTAGATATGTTTTGAAACCCGGTTCGACCCGGGTGGTTCAACCGGTTGAACCGTTTCGGTCGAAAAATTGGTTGATTTAAACCGGGTCAATTTGCTAGGTTGAGTCGAAAATGGGTCAAATTAAACCAATCTAACCCGTCGGGTTTGAAGCGTCATGGGTCAACCCTGTTTGTGATTTGTATTAATTGTTTTAATTGGTTGTATTTAATTTGCTAGATATGTTTTGAAGCCCGGTTCGACCCGGGTGGTTCAACCGGTTAAACCGTTCCGGTCAAAAATTTGGTCAATTTAAACCGGGTCAACTTGCTAGGTTGGGTCGAAAACGGGTCAAATTAAACCGGTTCAACCCGTTGGGTTTGAAGCGTCCCGGGTTAACCCGGTTTGTGATTTGTATTAATTGTTTTAATTGGTTGTACAATGTGTATAAATCATTGTACTTTTAAGTAATGAGGTGTTTTAATAAGAGTATTAATTACATTTCATAATTTCCTTATATACATTTTTCAACATTTCACATTTCACTTTTCTTGACTTTTCCACTTTCACCTTTGACCATTTTTGCTTTATAGGTAGTATAGATAAGTAACCCGTTCCCAATTCCCATATACCACATTTTAAGATGTTTCTTGCGAACGTTGAGATCAAGAGCTTAATTTATGAAAATCTTTCCTCTTCACACTTCGTACTTGTACCTACTTCGGAAAAAGCTAAAACCAGCACAGTAAATTTATTAAATTAGAATTCGTTAAAAATAATAAACTAAAGTAACCATAATCGAATCTTGAACTTATGCAATAAAAAATAAAAAGACGCCCACCGTGGGGCTCGAACCCACGACCACAAGGTTAAGAGCCTTGCGCTCTACCAACTGAGCTAGACGGGCTTTTGCCAGTTTCCTAATTTATTGCTATAGGATCTTATATCTCGCTACAATATTGCAGCTCAACCATTTAAAAAAAATATATATATAAAAGTCTAAAACTTGTACGTAAATCAGTCGACCACTAAATTCACAACCATTGAGTAAACTTATATAATAATCAATAAATCAACTAATACTTGTATAGTTGCCAGAATTCACTTTGTGAGGTTTGGAGGTATATGCAATGTGGATATTTCCTCTATATATGTAGGAGTAAATGTAATTTTGCATATTGTAGGAGTATCTTCCTGCCTTATCTAGTTTTTAGCATTGGGTGATGTGACACCCGTGGACCTCAAATAAGGAGGTTTGCCTAGCCATGGCACCTTTGGCTCTTATTGTTCCATGTTAGTGAAGATATATCTAATAGCCGCAGGTTTTTTATCGGAAAAAAAAATAATAATAAAAAAGAAAAAAAAATACTAATTGTATTGTTGTAACTTGTAAGACCTGTTAATGACCAGTTTCGTTTCGAAAACATTGACCAACAGTACACTAGTATCTTATCTACTACTAAGTATATTTCTCGGCTTCGTACGTCCCTAGCTACTTAACTGTAAAATTATTTTGTAATAAGCCAATAAGTAATTACAAAACTTCGCCAAATAGATATAAATTTCAACTAAAGTTCAATCCAAGATAATCATGTTTGTTTCTATGAAAAACTAGTGATCTATATTAAAACAAATAATGTATCAGTCAATCAGCTATCTAGACCAATACCACTCTTATTCCCTTTGTTATAGAAGTATTCGAAGATGATATCAATCAAATTACTCAAGCACAACATGTTTTCTTCTTCCGACACGCATTCCCTGTGAGTATCGGTGCACTGATGTATGTCATCACAACAACACATGAGACTCATTTCCGTCAAGTGTACACACGTCTGGCGGCAAGCTGGATCTGAATTCCTGTTTATTTTCATGTCACTGATTTCAGTTTTGACCTGTATATCAAAACGTGAAAATATGGATTACCATGTTCATGTAAATTGAGAAAATGCAACATGTAAATTAGATGAGAGAAACTTACACCGATGACAAGTGAGCAAAAGAAGAAAGCTTATACAGAAGGTAATCCTATGTAATTCCATGAGCTTGGCCATTGTATGTATGATGTAACTTTTGAATATACACTTTTAATTATTCTGTGTAAAAGAACACACAATGAAAATAAGAGCGCTAGGTGTAGCTCGTTGTTGTTTCTCGTCGTTCCAACGTGTAAGCATCAACGGCGAGCCATTGCTCGCCGCTGCACCGACCCCCTTTGCCGTTCTCTGCCGTTGGATGGCTTCTCGTGGGCACGGCGAAGCAATTTTGCTGACATCTTGTACTTTTTTTTTTTTTTTTTTTTTTTTTTTTTTTTTTCTGTTATTATATTTGTTTGAATAGAAATTTTTATAAGTAAGGTTTGTGAAATTTTGGTTAGAAGATCCCACTTTCTGTATGCATTTGAATTTAAAATATATCCCGCCTTCTGTTTGAATTTTGAATTTAAAATATATCCCGCATTCTGTTTAAATTTTGAATTTTAAATGTATCCCGCTTTCAATAAACCCTTATAAATACCATACGACACCATTCAATTTTTCACACACTTCAATATCTACATCATTTTACAATGACTAATCGTTGGTCAATGGAAGAAGAATACTTGCTAGCTAACGTATAGCTTGAAGTTCACGATTCTAGAGACGTTGTGAATGACGTTCTTTTTGGAATGAAGTTACACAAAGGTTCAACGATCAGACTAATGGTGAGCACCGTAATATAAATAGTATTACGGCTCAATGGAATAGAATCAACCTTGAATGCCGTAGATATAATGCTATTTATAAAAAGTTGAAGCATACAAGTCAAGACCTTTGTCGTCTCAGCAATGCAAACCGAATTTATCATGAACGCCATGGGAGAGGGATTAAATATCAACATGTGTGGTTCGTTCTGAGAAACACGTTGGCATGGGACAGATACGATAAGTAATGGTGTTTTATATGAAGTATTTCCGTAGCGTGTTTATTTCTTTTCCGTATCGTGTTTATTTATTTTCCGTATCGTGTTTATTTATTTTCCGTATCGTGTTTATTTCTTTTCTGTATGGGTGTAATGTTGCGTAACGATGTTTTATGTCTTGTTTTCCCATATCGTGAATTTGAATTTGATGATTTGTGTGTGAATTGTGGGTGTATTTCAGCATCTGAGAATGGGTATTTATAGGATGATTTTTGGAATTTGAAATTTAAACATTTATCCCGCTTTCAGTTTGAATTCAAATTTTGAAATTATCCCGCTTTTATTTTGAATTCAAACTTTGAAAGTATCCCGCTCTGTTTTTTGGAATTTGAATTTCTAAACACCCCTATTTAAAGCATCACATAACATACTATTTTGCACACACTTCATTTTCTAAACAATTTTACTATGGCTAATCGGTGGTCTGTTGAAGAAGAATGCTTGGTAGCCGACATGTGGCTAAACGTTCACGAATTCCATAGCGAAACCGTTTTTTGGAATACTGTTACAGAAAGGTTCAATAACATATCTGACGGTCTTTTTCGTAGCAAAAGCCAGATAACGGGTAAGGGGCAAGAATGAACTGTGAATGTCAAAAATTCAATGATATTTACTTGAGCGTGCAGGTTAATGACGAGGTCAATGATCGTCTGAACACTACATTGAACATTTTCAGAGAACGCTATGGTGGGCAAGGCTTCAATTATCTTAACGTGTGGTTCATTTTGAAAGGGAGCCTCATATGGAACAGATATAGGGATAATGCCTTATGTTGTTCTGTATCGTTTTTATTTGTATTTCTGTATGGTTTATGTTTGTATTTCCATTTCGTTTGTGTTTGTATTTTCATATCGTATGGTTTTTTTTCCCGTATTGTAACTTTATTATTTGGATGAAATAAAATTAGTATGTTGTATTATTTTGTATAATTAGTTAAACGAATTTAATTTATTTAATGAAATAAATAAAAAAAATAAAATTGTAAGTGGTGGGACTCAAATAAGTAAGTTGAGGTTTGTTGTTTGCTGAAGGGGGTTAATTGTGAAGAGGTATTGAGGTGATGTAGCACATGTGGGACCCGAATGAGGAGATGGAACTTCCCATCTACACCTAGCACTCTAAATTATTTAATTAACAATATGTGACACAGTGATGTGATGCGTATATGAGCATTTAGAACAGTGACGTTATTGTAAATATTTGAATATTAAAATTAGTGTTAGTATTCAGAATTTTAGTGACACTGAAGTTTTATCTATACTACATATAAATCATGAATTACTTTCTATTCAAAATTTTAAAACTTACAAGAAATTAAACATTGTTTACAACACTTTAATACATTCAATTTTCAGAATTACAACAAAGTAAGCCTGTTGTACAACAAAATAAAGCATGATGTCATTTTAAGACCAAAATTGTATCACACAACATTAATGCTATTAAAAACACTCCTTCCCCAAAAAAACACAACCATTTAAGCACAATGTACAATAGCTGCAATCAATTTTCAGATTTACAACAAAATAAGCATAGTGTATAACAAAATAAGCATGATGTAATTTTTAGATTTACAACATTAATGCTATTAAAGTGGTCAATGTTATTAATGACTATAATGACTAACTACTTACAAGAAAATGAACATAGTGTACAAAATTTTAATGCACATAATTTTAAGACGTACAAGACAGAAAACTTAGTGTACAACAAAAATCACATTATTGCTATTTAATGTACTCAATTTAATACAGTTATTAAAACACCTTTTACATAAGAAATACAAATTATCAAGCATATTGTACAACCAAATTAAACACAATTCTTGCATTAAATTTCACTACTACAAATAATAAAGCACATTATACAAATATTCAAGCCCGAACGGGCAAAGGCCAGGGCCAGGGCCCGAACAGGCACGGGCCAACGGGTTCGAGCCCGAAAGGGCACGGGCTATACAAAATTCTTGATATCCGTAAATTTATTATTAAAAAGAACATAATAAACTAAACTATATTATTCATCAAAATTTTTTATTTCAGGGTACCCGCCGCTGCAACGCGCGGATACCCTGCTAGTCTTATAGTAATGACGTTGTAACTATAAAACTATATTTCACAACTAGATAATTAAAGCGTGCATTACTGTAAATATTATGCTTTAACTAAGAATCAAACACATAACTATTGGTTTATGATTGCATGTTTATTAAGATACACTTTTTCTAACGAAGAGAAACGAACAAAGTTAGGGTTTTAGCTTTCGGGAATTGATTCACACACCTTTTCTTCTTATAAACACATTATTTTGTACAACACTGTAATGCACAAAGAGTACACAGTACAACACTATAATGCATATAGTGTAGTGCAAGAATAAAAAAAGTTGATGTGCAAATCACCTCCACTTTGATACCATGTTAGAATAATGATTTCCTTGTCGTTCCAAGACGAAAGCAAAAACAGTTATTATAGTTAAGAAAACATGATAACTAATTTAGTTTTGATCAAAGAGTGATACAACAAACAAAGTATTAAACGGGTAACAAATTCTCAACTTTTATAAAAATCTGAGACTCTGAGTATGTATTAAACTACATCAAATAAAATGGGTTTGGGTAGGCCAATTAGATTTTAATGGATCAATTTACTCAAGTGTGCCTAATATAAGTAAAAGTTTTGTTAATCTTTGGGTGGGCCTTGGCCAACCCAACACATAAAGTAGCTCCGTCCCTGTCAATAATTACATTATATAATCATCTAAGATTATTGTAGAATCAAGTAAACATGGGCTAAGCCTACAAATTATATATATATATATAAAACCCAGGATGTGGGTTAGCCAAAAACATGGGTTAAGAACATGTTTACAAACAGATAATCACGCAATATGTGGCTATATAAAACCCAGGATGTGGGTTAGCCAAAAGCATGGGTTAAGAACATGTTTACAAACAGATAATCACGCAATATGTGGCCAAAAATGGGGGAGTTACTGTTATTCCCACTGTTCATGGTATTAAAGAGATAATTACATTTGGCTAATCACAAAACATGTGGTGAATCATGTGGGAATATACTGTTATTCCAACTGTTCATGGTTAATCACCCCCAAAAGATTGCTGTAGCACCAAGATTTGCAGGAACTCACTGTAGCAGCATTATTTCTATGTCTATACCCTTCCAAAAGCTTCCAGAACTATAACCACACACCAAAAAATATAGACACCCTGACCACACGATCAAAACGCATCTCTGTGTCTATGAAAACACATATGTTGCCGGTGCAACTTTACATAAACCCTAAGTAAAAATAGATCCACACATCAAGATGGAGACGAAGCATCAATATGGTTAGTTAATTTTTAATTTGGAATATTTAATTTTTTTTAGACTTTCATTAAATCGAAATTTTGGTATTGAAATTGAGGTATGGTAAATTGTTGATTATAATTTTTTCTTAATTAAGGGTTTTTTGTGTCTTTGTGTTTAATTTTGTGGTTTTTTGGAATTGGGGGTTTTAGTTGGGTTGCTTAAAACCTGAATTTTTATTGATAACTTCTTTATCTTTGAGCTTATAAAAGATCGATTCTTTTGGGGTTCATGGCCATATTGTTTGGAGCACCTTTCTTGGGCTGTTTGGAGTTTGAAAAGAATTTGTTTAAGGTGTTGTTTGGTGTAACCTTCCTTGATAACATATCTAACAAAATATCACATTCATGAAACCGACTCCAGAATCGGTTTCTGCGCATCTATTGTGCTCTATATTTAACTTGAAATTCAAGCTAACTGTGAAGGGGTCATCGTGACAGAAAAAAAGATGTTCGGTTGTTGAAAGTATTACCTCACTGAATTTTATGCTGTTTTTCAGGGGAAGGTAGGAGACGTGATGTGGATGTACTAGATGGCAAAACAAAGAACCGACCGTTGGCTAGGCTAGCAGCAAGGGAGACAGTTGCATGAGGCATGGGGAAGTATACGAGGCTGATTTGAAGAAGGAGATTAAGAAACTTCAAAGGTACAAAGATGAGGTTAACTCATGGTTACAGCATAGGTGTCTTGCGAGATCAAGGATAAGAAGGTTAGCTTTATTTTTATTGTATTTGTTGCTCTTTATTGATTATTAGTTGTGATGTATGAATGAGGATTGTTTAAGGCGAAGAAGTGTGAAATATTGTTTGCTGAATATTAATTGTTAAAATATTTATATGCTAATTGCGTTTTGATGAAACAAAAACTCATTATGTTTATTTGCTTATTTGGATGTGAATAGGATTTTCATCAAAAACTCATTAGCTAATTTTGTTCCTGTATTGAGATTCACACACGGATGATTTAATCATATTGTTAGTATTATAAAGATTCAATCTTTTTGGTTTTGGTTGAGGTTTTCATTTTTAATATAAACCGGCCTGTTTGGATAGCTTATTTACAGCAACCCTTAAGGTGTAATTTCATTATATAAAAAAATAGTATTGTGATTACCGATATGACATACATCAGGCTAAGGAATCTTACTAATACTTTTTGTTACATCAACGGACAATGGTGCAACATCAGACAATGGTGCTAGGTGAATAGCCTTTTTTCAACATTCTTTGTATCACATTCTATTAATATCGTATTATATTTCCTGAATTAGCTTCTGTATCAAATTAGGATCAGAGATGCCGGGTTATTATCACTCAGAGTTTACATAATATCTATACCTATGTAACTACGAATCCCATAATTTAGCATATCTTATCATGGTGTACTTACTGTTCTACAATTATATAGGAATTCAACAATAAAATGTGGTGTTTTCTTATAGTAACATTATAGGATTCAATTTTTATACCACTAATTTTTTTGTGTAATCAAGAATCCATGAGTCACTGTCATTTTGTACATAATAACACATCTTAATAAGCTAAAAAAACTCATAAAATAAGCTCACACAAACACCCCTTTACTATATTAGTTTTTATCTTTGTTAATCGGGTCCTAGGATTCATTATTTTTTATGCTTAAAAGCAAGTACTTTTTGACATTCTAAGTGGCACATGACAGCTTCTATTTTCTTTTGTATTTACCGTGCAGGTAAGCATGATTGGTATGCACTATGAGAACGACCACGTTGGATTACTTGATTTTTGAAGAGGGTGTCAAACCAGTGGGTACTGTTTTCTGTTCGGTTTGTCTTCAAAAAAGGTTTTTTTTTTTTTTTTTTTTTTTTTTTTTTAATTACATTGAAATTTGTCATGTTTCGTGCCTAGATGTCCAATGGGTTTTAACAAAAAGCAAGATGCCATAAAACCATTCTAGGCTACTAAGATCACCTAAGGGAACACGTGAATTCAGTTGTCAGATTTATTGAACATGATTAGGCGAGCACCCATATATAGAGACTGATCACTGCTAACACGTGGTAAGAGAACATAAATGTGTATCCTATTTAGTTTACGGTTAGAGTGCGGATTAAGGGTGTTTGGTACTCGGTAAGTCTATTAATAAGGTTATTGCAACTTGGAGACGGAGACATCAGTTTTGTGTGTTTCGGTGAACTAAGTATGATTCCTAAAAGTTTAGCTCTTTATTACATCATGTTGTCATTTCCACAAGCATTATATTCGTGTCTTAGATGGATGGTGGTGATGTTAGGCATGGTAAGTATTAGCGAATGGTGCTGCAATATATCATGCATACTTTGACTACGTCCGATGTGTAGACTTAAGAGTTGTTCACTAAGCAGTAAAGTTTGTCACTTTATGCTTAATTTAATGTGGGTTTACGGATGCATATAGATTTTTAGCAATTAAATGTTATGGCTTATTCATCACTTTCATTATCCTAGGCTGTATTTTCATTAGTCCACACAGAAGAAAGCTCATAGTTTCTTCATTTGCAGTGAGTGGGTGGGTGGTAATCAAGAAGACCTGGTGACAGATATACTTGCATAGATAAAACCAAAAACAACGAGGCAATAAAATTTATGTGTTTTGCCTAAACATCTTGAGATACATCATGTATTGGACCTGGTGAAGGATATACTTGCAGAGATAAAACCAAAAATGACGAGGTAATAATATTTATGTGCTTTGCCTAAACATCTTGAGATACATCATGTATTGGTTTATGGTCATTATTTTCTGTGTATGACAGAGCATGTGGAGCACGCTTTTCAGTTTTGTTATGTGTTGCTGCAAGGTTTGATAAATGATAAGCACAACCGTGTTGCTGCGTGCTTCTTTGACGATTGCTTTGCTGATGCTTGGCAGTAGCAGGCGATACAATATTGTTAAAAAGGTATTCAATTAAGGTAAAATACTATAGCTTAAGCCCTTTTTATACAGGTTGGAACTTGAAAGATGACCCGGCTAGATTTAAAATCAAAATGATTTTGGGTTGAAAAGGGTCACATTTACGGGGGTTTGGACTTTGGGTTAGCCTATATGAAAGGGATTGTGCTTAGTAGCTTATGAGCTCAATAAGCTTTTTCAGATAAATCCATAATGGGTTCTATGGAACAGCTTATGTGTATCAAATAAACTGTTACGCATCAAGTCTTCTGGATATTCCAAAAGGGTTAGTGTGTTTGGATAATGCAATAAGCTAAAAAAAATTATAAATAAATAAAAATAAACTTTAATTAGCTTACCCAAACACTGCTTTAAAAGGGGTCAGAACAGGACTGGTCGGGTTGAACCACAAACTCATTTCGGCCTCTTAAAACTATTTTATACATACTTAATGTGTTGACTATGATTTAGGAGGTGGCTTGCTACTTTTAAACCCACTCAACAGCATGAAACGTGTATGTATGCGTACCATGGCTATTAGTAGTAAAATAAAGTTTTATTGGTACAAGATATAGCTGATCGTTATACTAATTCTATGCAACACGTTTTTTTAAAGCAATTAATTGAACATCAGAAAAAAAAATTCTAGGTGACATGCATACCCGCAATGGACAAAGACGTTCTATGAATCAAGGCAAGCGAGCTTATTAGTTATTATCTAAACAGGTTATTGCATACAGGACATAAATGGCGGTTCAACTTATACCAAGTTATATTGATTCTTTGAAATTTGTTGTTACAGGTATTAATCATATGCCAAAAAAGGATTTTCACTGCATACATTAGAACAACAGACGAACACATTCCACGACCCAAGGCAAGAGATGTTATTAGTTCCTGTGTGGCTTGCTTATTGCATTATCGGTATACATTTTCTCTTAACTATGTAGAGCCACCTTTAGACTGATTTTTTGTTGCGAATAATTTGATAAAGCCCCTGAGATAGTGAAAAAATTAGTAGGGAGAAATTTAGTGACAGCTAAAGAATACCTAAGATCTATCAATCTTTCAGCCGAGGATCAGGAATTACTTAGAGTTTTCAAAGTCTATACAATTGAAGCACTTATCATACACGTTTATTGCACTTTATTTAGACCCGCTGTTACATCTTCGTATAGCAACTTTAGTGGATCATCTAGAAAAAAGTATCACCTCTCGCCCCGATTGATGAAAAAGAAATAGAATTGGAAAAGTCCAAAGAAGACTTTGACCCCGTAAGCTAAACTGGGAATCTCGAATGAAAATCCTATTACTGAATATATATATTGGTTCATCAAGATATGGTCGTTCAGAAGATAAAGATTCTACAACTTTTGTTGTGAAGGATTCTAACATACTGACAGATAGAAGTAAAGATATTACTAATGATATTATAAAATATGTATTTGGTCCTTCTGAAGAAGACAAAGAAGTGAAAGAAAAAGGAAAGAATAAAGGTAGAAAATTACGCAATTCCCTATAGGTATTGCTTTAGTAGAACTTATGGAAGTTAGGGATTTAATAGTCATTAAGACTGAAAATCCAGAGGGTGCTAAAAGTGTTAAAACGCATGGTCAATATTATACTCAAAAGCCTATCCCCGTAGAATGCAAGTTTGATATTTCAAAATTACATGTGATGTTCAATCTTCTTATGGTATAAAACACATCCGACATCTAGCTCTTTCCTGTCACTCTTTTAAATAGCGTGGGGCTCAGGTATCTATATTTAAACTAGGGTGCGACACTTAGAAAAGCCTTAGAATAGGAGATATAATAAAATTATAGGCCGATTTCTATGAAAAACTTGGATTAATTGTTACAAATATAGGTCTTTGAGTTCGAATGTCACATGTACAGGTATGGTTTTTCAAAAAAAAATGTAGATATACTCTGGAGATTTATTGATTCAGATTGATATGCAATTGAACCTATGGCGTAAGGTCGAGTTTTCAAGGAGTATGAAATATTAGTGTCTGCAACACAGTGTTTGGCTTTTGACCCATCGAAGTGCTTTCCATTGGCTTAGAGGAACTACTGATGGTAGCGCCACATTATCAGACATGTCTCAAACCACATGTGTATTTCATGCTAGCACAGTTTGCGCTCTACCTGCACTGGCAGCTACATCAGATTGTACACTTGGGTGGTCAACAGAAAGGAGAAAACAAGTCAGTTGTGTCTCATGGGTTTAAGTGCATACCTTTTTTGAATTGGCTTATTTTGTTTTCTTATCTAAATTGAGTATTAGTTTTTAGTTTACAAAATACCAGATTTGTTTTCATAATCATTAGTAGGCTATCTTCTATTAATTGAAGATCATTTTTTTTTCTGTCAAGATGTATTATATTAATTATTTATGTACTTGACATATGTGCTATTAGATTTGTTACTTACTAGAACTTTACATTGTCAAGAAGTGCTGTCAAGATGTATTATATTCACAGGTGATGTCTCCATCAGATGACGTATTCATGCTGATCATGGTGCCTTCGCATTGCAATTTCTTTAACAAAGTTAGGCTACCAACTCCCCACCCTTCCTCCTCTGCTTTAACATGTAACTTTCAAGGAAGTGAATGGATGATCAGGCCACTTTAAAATGTTATGTTATACTGGTATCCAGGTAAAAGGTATAATGATTGTTTGGAGCGACCTCTTTTGTGTTTAGTATAGTTTCAAGTTTAGTATTTTTTTTTTAATTATTATTTTTATTTATATTTTTAATATTCCCATTTATTTTAAAAAGGTGACGTTTGGGAGTGTAATAACCCTTCATATGACAAGCTTAATAAATGATTGGTTTTGTGATAATGTTGTGGTTGAATTGTTTAACTAAAGAGATGTGCAGTAATAAAAAAAAAAAAAAAAAAAAAGAATTTGTAACTTATTGTGAAAGTAAAATTACTTTTCATTGTAAAACCACGAGACACTATCGACAAAGCGTTCCCGCGGCAACGCGCGAGCTACAACGCTCGTTAATACTAAAACCCATAACTACTACAAAATAATGTCTAATAATAATATTATTATATTATTAATTTGAAGAAAAAAAAAAAGTTAAAAATATATAACTAAAAGAAAAGAGAATACCATGCATAATGGAAACAATGGAAATGTTAAAAGTTAAAACAACGTTTAATTTTTTTTTACCATTTATTAATATAAAAACTTAATCTGGTGATCTCTATTAAGGATGATAAATGAGTTAGCTGCAAAAGAATGAAAAACAAACACGCTAGCTGTAAAAATTATACTTTTATACCCCGAATTTATCTCATGGAGCATGTAGGAGTAGAGATGACAATGGGGTCGGGTATGCGGGGAACAGTTGATATCATCCCCATCCCCGAAGTTAAATAGCTATTCCCATCCCCATCCCCGTCGGGAGTCACAATTATATCCCCATCCTCGTCCCTGATGGGGAACGGGGATCCCTAATAGGGAATCGGGGATTTTTCCCCGTTACATAATTATAAGTAAGCCTCATTATAAACAGATGACTGTACATAGGTTTTGGGGGGAAAAATCATACAAAACATTTAGATTGCCGAGGTTTAGAAAACATTAACACGTATAACAAAAAATTGTTTATTTGAAGAAAACTTATTATATCAACCTTTGATCATAGGTAAATATCAACCTTGGATCATATAAAACCAATTATATGAATTAACATATGCCTTATTAAAATAATTGATCAAAAGAAGTACATATCGAGAATGATGAAATTATGTTTCATAACATAATATAGATATATAATGTATTTTGTACATAAAATATATTTGGGGACGGGTCCGGGGATCAGAGGGTATTACCAAACCCTCCTCCATACCCGCTTTTTAGTATCGGGGATTCCCCGCCCCCATCCCCATACCTGGTCAACTCGGGGATTACCTGGTAAAATCGGGGTCTGGTATCGGATACTCCATCGGGTTCAGAGTTTTTTGCGATCTCTAGGAGGCTTTTAAAGAGACGAAATTCCTACAAAGTGAACTAAGCCAATCGTCACAAATATCATTGTACACATTGTTTTCATGATATAAAACTAACGTTCAGTTGAAAGATAGTTGGTGTCACAAACTTTGAATGTATAGCTACGCATATGAAACACGATATATAGATTTGCTATTTTCTCGGGCCAAATTTTCCTTTTTAGTGTTTAGAAACAACATTTCAACATCAACACTTTATTTGCGTTGGACGTATTCTTCATGATATCACGTAACAAACAATGAACCAACATATCATTCTGGATGTTACATCTAACAAGTATTTGTCAGTCAACTTCAAAGCGGATAGAAAGGGTCGACCAAGATTTTAGTTCCTAAAATTGTCGCATTAGGAGTCCGTTACAAATTTTCATTCACCGAATAGCAGAGGGTAATGGTAGTCTTCCCTATAAAGGAATGCTCCAGCCTCCATGTAGGATACTTACTAGTTAATTACTATCTTCTAAAAAACAATTAGAGATATACCGGCCTTCTTTCACATTTCATAAACAAATAACAAGATAGAGGATATGCATAACAACACCCTTATTATAACCATCAACCATGGAACTCGTGTTTATCACTCAAAGGATTACATAATCATATTATTGAACAAATCTTCTAAAGGGAAGTATACATTGTTTTACGAAAGAGTTTGTAAATGCGGGTATTTCTTTTAATAGTATAAAGTTTTATTAAAAAAGAAAATCTAGAGATTGCTATTAGATAACAAATATACTATTGTATTATATTCTATGTTCCTTTTTTTATTACTGTATATTTTATATATAAATATAATTATTTCCCTCATTCAATTGATGAGGTCAAACATAATACTTCTCATATGGTATCAGCCAAAATAACTTTCTCTCTCCTCTTGCAACCTTAACTTTTTTTTTGGCCGCCGCCTCTCTTCCTCTTCATCCGATCTTGTGTTTTCTGCCATGGCAGCCTCTTCCATCTCTTCTAAAACCCTTTTCTCCATGACAGCCTTTAACCACATGATGCACATGAAGCTCTCCTCCTCTAATTATCTTGTATGGCGAGAACAAATGCTCTTGGTTCTCGATTTTCATACACTCTCGGCCCATGTTGCAGCTGATGCTTCACCGCCTCCAGCCCTAATTACTGTTGATGGCAAATCTTCTCCAAACCCTGATGCTACCGCCTGGTTTGATAAGGATAAAAAAGCAGTTCTTCTTATTAAATCCTCTCTCACAGAGGAAGCTGCTGCAGAGGTCCTTGGTCTCAAAGGCGCTCGTGATATCTGGACTGCTCTTGAACAAGCCTACAGCAATGCATCTGTTGAACGCATCCACTCATTACGTGATTCGCTCCGTTTGATTAAAAAGGGTACATCTTCAGTTACCGAATATTCTCGTCTCTTTAAAACTTTATGTGATCAACTTGCTGCTATTGGTCATCCTGTTGATGAGATGGATCGTTTACATTGGTATCTCTGTGGTCTTGGGCCGGCTTATGAGATTTTCTCAACCACCATTCGGACGGCTAGAAGTAGTCCCAAGTTCCGAGATCTTGTTGCTCAAGCCGAAAGCCAAGAATTATTTATCCAGTCTTTGCATGGAACCGAAACCCCCACAGTTGCTTTTAATGCTCAGCAGTTACGTGGATCCTCGCGCGGCTCTCATTCTGGCCGTGGCTCTTATTCTTCAGGTCGTGGGTCCTCACGTGGCCGTGGTCGTGGCCAACAGCAGCGTCGAACCCCACACTGTCAGCTTTGTCGTACAAATGGTCATTATGCAACCGCCTGCCCCGAGCTTCATTCTTTTGCTTCCCAGGCTCCTTCCGATGAGTCCTTGGTTAAAGCTTTTCATGCTCAATGTCATGTGACAGATGATTCTCCTGATTGGCGCGCTGACTCTGGTGCCACATATTACATGGTTCCTCCTACGGATTCGGTTCACAATTCGACTCCTTACAAAGGTAAAAATTGTGTTGTTTTTGGTAATGGTAAGACACTTCCTATCTCTCATACAGGGACATCTACAATAGCTTGAAATATTACTCTACGTAATGTTCTTGTGGTTCCTGGTCTTACGAAGAAACTATTGTCCATAAGCAAGTTAACTAAAGATCATCCGGTTGATGTTTTATTTTCCGATTCTTATTTTCATATTCAGGATCGGCTAAGCAAGCAGGTCCTCGCTGAAGGAACTTGTGAAGAGGGATTGTACGTGCTCAAGGACTCACCAAACGCTTTTGTTGCCTCTCTTAGACGTTCAAATAAAGCCTCCTACGAGTTATGGCATGCTCGTCTAGGATATGTTGCCTTTAGTATTATTTCTTTACTGCACAAGTTAGGTCTTTTGGATGTTACTTCCTTGTTACCAAAACCTGTACTTTGCACTCCTTGTCAACTTGCAAAAGGACAAAGATTATCTTTTGACGTTAATTTAAAACGTGCTTCTTCACCATTGGATTTGATTCATTGTGATTTGTGGGGTCCTGCACCTATTTGTTCTAAAGATGGTTATCGTTATTATGTTGCCTTTATTGTTGATTTCTCACGATTTACATGGTTCTATCCTCTTAAAACAAAAACAGATTTCTATTATGTTTTACCAGTTTTTCTCAATCTTGTTCAGACACAGTGCTCACGAAAGGTCAAGGTTTTTCAAAGTGATGGAGGAACTGAGTTTGTTAACCACATGGTTCGGAAAATTTTTGAAGACAATGGTACTTTTCATCGGTTTTCATGCCCTTATACGCCTCAACAAAACGGGCGTGCTGAGAGGAAACATCGCCACATTGTGGAAACTGGCTTGGCAATGTTATTTAATGCTCATATTCCTGCTACTTATTGGGTTGATGCTTTTACCTCTGCAACATATATTATCAACCGTCTGCCCTCTCCTTTGCTGGACAATGAGTCGCCTTACAAGTTATTATTCCAACAACATCCGCAATATGATAATTTTCGCACTTATGGTTGTCAGGTGTTTCCTTATCTTCGTGATTACAGGAAGCATAAACTTGAACCTAGAAGCCTACCTTGTGTCTTCATCGGCTATAGCCCACAACATAAGGGATATCGTTGTCTTGATCCATCCACTTCGAGAATTTTTATTTCTCGACATGCTCGCTTTAACGAATCGGTTTTTCCTTTTTCAGGTTCTTCACAGCATATTGATCTCTCATCTCTGGTTGTTACAAGTTTTCTTGATGAGCCATCCTTTGTGAACACGGTTGAACATCATCAGTCCCCTTCCACTACTTCTATGCCATCTTCGGATAATAATATGTTGCCTTCTTTTATTTTCTTCGAAGCCGAGTCCAATGCTCCAGCCCAACAACATGTTTCTGAGCCCACTTCACCGGTTCATGAGCCCACTATGCCAACAGATCCTACTCCACTTTCTGGCCCAGAAACTTCTAGCCCGAACACTGCTACGTCTTCTGGTCCGGCCTCTACTTATGTTTTGGATCAGTCTACTTCGGCCCATCCAATGCAAACTCGTTCTAAGGCCGGTATTTTTAAGACCAAGCATCGGGCTGATCTTGCTTCTCTTACCACTCATGCGCTACATGTTGCTCTTACTTCGGCTACTGAACCTCGAGGTTTCAAATCTACTGTCAAAAACCCTAAATGGCTTGCTGCAATGCATGAAGAGATTGATGCACTTCATCAAAACCGTACTCTATAAATATTGTTGGTTCTAAATGGGTTTATCGAATTAAGTATCACTCTGATGGCAGCGTTGAACGATATAAGGCTCGCTTGGTTGCACAAGGCTTTACTCAGGTACCTGGTCTTGACTATTCTCATACCTTCAGTCCAGTTGTTAAGGCCTCAACAGTTAGAATTGTTCTTTCTCTAGCTGTTTTACATCAGTGGCAATTACATCAGTTGGATGTTAAAAATGCCTTCTTAAATGGCAATCTCACTGAGACTGTCTACATGGAGCAACCACCTGGGTTCATTGATTCCCGTTTTCCCAACTATGTGTGCAAGCTCTCTAAGGCCTTATATGGTCTTAAACAGGCCCCTCGTGCTTGGTTTCAACGCTTGAGTACCTTTCTTGTTTCCTATGGGTTCATTTGTAGTAGGACCGACACTTCTTTGTTTATTTACAAGCATGGTTCTTGCATCATGTACTTACTGGTCTATGTTGATGATCTCATTCTTACTGGCAATAATGAATCTAATGTTACCATCTTTATCTCTCGTCTTAATCATGAGTTTGCTATTAAAGATTTGGGTGCTCTAAATTATTTCTTGGGTCTTGAAGTTGCCTACACTGACACGGGCTTATTTCTCACTCAGTCTAAATATGCTCAGAATATTCTTCAACGTGCTGCTCTGTATGATGCCAAACCTGTTAGCACTCCCTTAGCTCCTCATGAGTCGTTCACTATTGATGGGGACCCTTGCACTGATCCTACGGCTTACAGGTCTTTGGTTGGAGCTTTGCAATATCTAACCATCACTCGTCCCGACTTATCCTATGCTGTTAACCAAGTCTCTCAGTTCCTTCATGCCCCTACGATTGCCCACTTTCAAGCTGTTAAACGGATTCTTCGTTATGTCAAAGGCACTCTTTCCTTTGGTTTAACTTATAATCGGCCTTATACATCCTCTATTATTGGCTATTCGGATGCTGATTGGGCTCGCTGTTTGGATACTCGCCGCTCCACCTATGGTTATTCTATTTTCTTAGGAGGAAATCTTGTCTCTTGGAGTGCAAAGAAACAGCCTACAGTCTCTCGTTCTAGTTGTGAATCAGAATATCGGGCAATGGCGAATACTGCGGCTGAAATTGTTTGGATTACTCATCTTCTTAGAGAACTTCATGCTTTGCCTCCTGATCGGCCTACTTTGCTTTGTGATAACAAAAGCGCCTTGTTCATGACTCAGAATCCAGTTTCCCACAAGCGAGCAAAACATATCGACTTGGATTATCATTTCATAAGGGAACTTGTTCATTCAGGAAAACTCTATACCAAATTTGTTCCGACCAATCTTCAGGTGGCAGATATCTTTACTAAAAGTCTTCCGCGTGCGCAGTTTGAACAGTTTCGTGCTATGTTACATCTTGGGCCGCCACCATTTCGATTGAAGGGGGTATTAGATAACAAATATACTATTGTATTATATTCTATGTTCCTTTTTTATTACTGTATATTTTATATATAAATATAATTTTTTCCCTCATTCAATTGATGAGCTCAAACATAATACTTCTCATAATTGCAATACGTAAAAATAAATACAAGACCAAAACTACTAAAGAAAACGCCCACCGTGGGGCTCGAACCCACGACCACAAGGTTAAGAGCCTTGCGCTCTACCAACTGAGCTAGACGGGCTTTTGTCCTTGTCCAATTTTCTTGCTATATGTACCTGTTTGAAATTGAATGTCACTAAAATACAACTATCAAAATGTTTAAAACTTACATGTATGTAAAACTTGGTACACCATTCAAAAGTTTGAAACTTTGAATAGTTTATTTAGGTGGGAAATTTATCAGGATGTAATTAATGGAAGTGAAACTATATACTCCGTATTAGTTAATAACCACTAAATTCACAAGTCACAACCACTTTAATAAATATGATGTATTTATTTTATCGATAAATTTGAGAATACATAATTCATATTGCACACCAATAAAATACATTCATCATTGCTAACTTTCAATGGGCCAGACATAAAATGATATATATATGAATTATGAAATAACAAAACAAAAATAGTAAACTAGAAATGCTCCCTTGAAAAAAATATAGTATGAGTAACTTAGACAATAGTTTGATTTCTTTATGTGTGTATCCAGTTATCCATATTTGTTCTGCTCAAAATAAGTTAAATCCCTATTTGCAGTGACGTATTATTTATTTAAGTCAAGTCTATCCATCTTCGTAGAAAAAAAAATTCTATCCGTCACTTCTACTTAACTCACATTATAATAACAAGGAAGGCTTCGAGCAGCCGCGTTGCGGCGGGGCGACAAGCGTTCGTTTTTCTATGCGTGTAATGAGAATAGAATACCTATCGTGTTTATTTGGTTGAAAAAAAATGATTAGCCTAATGTCTTTTCAGAGTAACGGTGTCGAACCATGGATATTTTCTTGTGTGATGTTTCAATGAATAAAGTTTGTTTACGTAACTGTGTTGCATCGTGTTGGTGATGTTGCGATCCTTATCTAGTTTATTGTAATGGTGTCGCATCTTGTTTCAAAGTAGTGTGTCATAATTGTTGTTGTATTGTGTTTGAAATGAACGGTTGTCCGATTATCTTTTTAACTGATGTAACTCAGTTACAACATCGCCATTGATCATTGGTCAGGTGTGTACAATTAACTTACTGCATAAAACACGTCGAACCATCAGCAACAAGTTGGTAGATGTCTAAGTTTTACAATCCTAATGCATTACCAGAAGTAAGGACCATACTAATGCAATTCGTTATTGGTGTTACACAAACAAACGCTACGAAACACGGTATTAAAACAAACCAAAACAACGAAACGTGCTATTAGAACTAAACAACATACTAACGTTAGCGACTATTTATTTTACATACGTTTATTGTTCGGATAGATCGTTATACTATATTTGTACATACTAACTGGGCTAAAGTAAGCCGGCATGTGATCATTCTTGTTGCTTACTTTTTTTCGCAGCCGTGCCCGTTTCCTTTTACGTTCCATCCTTCAGCAGCTGTCTTCGAACCGATCTTTTTCCGACTTCGGTTTTATCATACTGTTTGTGGACAGTAGCTATGGTTTCGATAGTAACAGGGGCGGAGCTTTCTGAGGTGGCAGTTGTAGGAGGTGTGCTCATGCCTGTGGTTTCCTTTTCCACTACATGTTTCAATACCTGTGTATCAACCGAAGGGTTTTCGCTTTCAATCATTTCAGGCTTATTCTGCACACGGGTGACAGTTTCAAGGGTAATGGGTGTTGAGACTTGCGGGGTGTTGCTTGTTATAGGTATCGACGTTGTTCTCTCGACATTAGCTTGTGACTGGGTTCCTGTTTGTGTCTCAGTTTCAGGCCCTGTCAATAGAAGTATTTCGTTTTCTAGCTCCGGAACTGCAAGGTTAGCGGGTGCGTTTTCTTGTGGCTGTATCACCAGATGTGGGCCTGTTTCCATTACTGTGTCAAGAATGTATACCGGGTTTTCCTTTGTAGAGTCTGTCGAATAATGTAGCTGAAACAGATGAGTGGTTCCCTTGAGTGCTGTTAAAACATTTGTGAAGCCTTGTTCTGAGATGACTTTGTTACATTCTGTCACCATCGAGTAGGCCTCGTTACTGAAACATGTTAACGTCAAAGCTCCGGTGTTGTCAGAAATTAGTATCCTGAAACTGTAACTGCAAAGGTAAACAAAAAAAATTAACGGGTGAAAAGACACGTCGATAATTTCCGAATGAATTTCATTCTATATTTGTGTTGTTCACACACCGGTTGTCAGTACTTGTACCTGTAATCGTTGGGTTCTCCAGGATTAGACGGTTGGAAATGTGCGTGTGGGTGTTCGTTGAATATTTTGTGCCTGCAGTCACGGCATCTGTAAAAGAACCAAGGCCTTCCAGCAACTGATTCCAAGACCCTGGCGATGAAAAAAAAAACTTGACAGTTAAAGCTTGAAATTAATAATGAGATGTAAAGAAGTTGACAAAAATTAATAACTTAAAATATCAAAGATTAATACAAATTTTAGCTGTAAATTAGATTTAAATAAAATTAAAACTTCTGTGAAAACCTGAAAAAATAAAGAGAAATAAGAAGGGAAAAAGAATATGGCTGTCATGCTTATCTTTTTCCCTACGAAAAGTAGGTTATGCCGGACCGGTATTTTGGTAATTTGTGGTTGCTGAAGAGGGACAAAGGGGCAAATTCGGGGGTGGGCAACGAAAATTGAAAGCTCGATTAAAAACAAAATGTGATGCAAGCAAGATTAGGACTTACGACCTATGTGTTTGAGTTTTTCACACCAATAATTCATCTAGCAGAGCAAAGCCTTTCGTGCTTAAAATATTGCCTTGGGCTATATTTATCCAATATTTTCAGTGCTCCGGATGACCATGTAAAAAATGGAAAAAAGTCTATTTGGACCAAACTTATACCGGGATTGAGTCCATGTGTTTCTTTTTTCATAAGGCGTGAATACTTACCGTTTGGTTTCGCGGATCTTCTCGTAGCAGCTCATCGACCGTAACTCTGTTTCTTAACTTTTCTTGTTCGATGTTATCATATCGTTGAGTCCGGACATTCTGTATTACTAGTGGTGCTACCAGTTCGTTATACCTACACAGTTATTAGAAGTTAGGGACAGCTTTTTATAGCGTAAGTAATTATCATCTCTGAATTCAAAGATTGATTCTGGCTACATACAATATCAATATATTTCAATTTATCACACATGTTCGATTTTCTGACGACTCACATGCTCAGTATATAGTTTGTTTCAGGAATGGCAGGGTTGTAGTAGCAGGTCGCTGGCGTGCTGGAGAGTTGTAACCCTGCATTTACTGCATTTGTTAGTGACACGCTTACGCAGTTGCCATGAATATGGACAACAATTTTATTACCTCCATACATTTTAACCCAGCAAGAACTGACTGCCATTTTAACCCATGACAGTTGGCTTGGCTTCTTTTTCATACGCGTCAGTGTCAAAGGCTCTGGCATTTTTATTCCACAAAGTGAATCTGACAGTATCTCCTCTGTAAGAAAAAGGAAGTGTTATTTGGTTATTACTGGGAAACATTGTTCCACGTGTGGCTATATAAGGACTTACTCTAGGTTCCGGAGCATGATATCTCTCCAAATAACCTACCTTTGGTTTGGAATCCTTGGTTCTTGCAGGCTGTTCACATTGAGGACACAACCATTACTTCAACCAAAATAGTGCCTTGCAATGGCGGCAAACTCAGTTACACGGACCCAACGATACGTACGTGTCTGGCGCTCCTACATAGAACATAAGAGAAAAAAACATGTTAAGGAAATGTAGATTGCAAAAGGTTGAAAACAGAATCGAGACAGTGAACACAACAAACAGTGAACGTACCCCTGTTATTTTCCATGGGAGCTGCTAAATGTGGCGTTTTCCATCTTTGTCGTGGTCTCAGCACATGAGGGCGGGCTATAACAAAAAAGAGTTTTCAGACAACGCACTGATGCATACGCACCACTGAACCTGAAGCATGAGCACACAAAAACACAAAACATTGAAAAAGGCCAAATACATTGAGTAGTTGTTGTAGATGAAGATGGATGTGCAGAGGACACTGATCCAACAACCGACGAACCAACCGGGTCTTGTCTCAGAATAGACGGCTGCAGAGAACTGGGGTACCGACATTTGAAGAAGCTGGCCTGCTATGATGTTGAGAACCGTTTACGGTTTCTGCAAAAAGCAAAACAACAACATCAACCAACCTAAACAACCCGGATGCGGATAGCGACAGCATGAACGACCCGACTATAGACATATAACAACTAACCCTCATTGACAATAGGAATGAAAGAAGCACTATATGAATAGTTATCTTTAAAACAATATATTTAAAACACTATATGAATAGCTTTAAGGAAAGGAAAAGCAACATCTAGTAACTCCATCTTAAAAAGTATTCCTTAGAGGAAAAAATGAATCATTTTATCATATGGAATTACACATTTACCACCAATTACATTATGTTTGCCGATTCATCTTGATATTTTTACATCTACAAATAAGATAAAAGATGTTTCAAAAGGGCAAAAAAAAAAAAAAAAAAAAAAAAAAATTAACAGTACCTATGTCGTCCCGTCAGCTACAATGTACAATTAAGAAGAAATAAAACACATTAAGAACCATAACATAAGAAAACCAAGTTTAGTGAAAATGTAAAACCCTAAAATTTGGATTCCTAATTTTACGTCTAATTTGAACTTTTACCTAAGTTTGTAATAAGTAATACACAACTAAATACGATATGTTATAAATTAATTTCAATTAATATAAGCTTATCTAAGTTCTTAGCTTAGATAAATACTTAAGTTAAGTTTGTTACAAAATCAAAACCTTCCTAGTTCTCTTCAAGACATATTATACGCTTCCCTTGGTCCATCATACCATACGACACACAGAATATAAAGGATAAGAATTCATATATTATGACACTCAATTTGGGCCCATGAATCACGCCATATCAGATCAATCACAGTTATATCATAATCAATCCCATTTACTATTATTTGTTTCCAAAATAATGATATACGCTACCCCAAATTATGTAACCGATATTCTCCTCTTTTCTCTTGATACGACATCAAACAAAACATAAACACACATTGTTCCTGCTATTTTTTTCTTCTCTCAAAGACCAAGGGTTCGAGGGTTTTGCTTGTGGTAGTGCTGTTCGTGGGTATTAAGATCTTTCAGGTTGGGTGTTCATGATTAGTGGGGTGTTCTTGCTCTCTTCTCTTGTCTCGTTAAACAGCAAGGTACCATCAATCTCCTTGTTTTCTGTCAATTTGACTTACTCATACATATGATCTGAATATAACAACACTAAAACTTGATCAATATCATGCTTATAGGCTCGTATAATCTGTTTAATTTGTTGGTTGTTTCGTTAATTATAAAACATGAAAACGTCACATGAAAGCATAACCTAACTTGGCTAAAACCTTGTGATTTCGACCCATACTTTTTGTCATGAATCGGCATGTAGTTTTCTGTCTTTGTTAGCAATAGAAGTGTTGATCATCAATGGAATCAAAGAGAGATCTCAATGATGGCCCCTTAGGGGGAGATTGTTAGAAATAGAAGTGACGATCGTTTATTAAGTCATTTAGTCTTGTAATAATATTGTAATAATCTTGTAGTTTAGTTAAGGGTAAACGGGCTTGGTTTAATCTAAAATTGTATTAGTTTAGGTCTAGTTTATTACAAAAGCCCAAGCCCGGCCCATCTTCTTATCTTACCTATAAATACCCCCAAATGCTCCCATTTGGAGGTGTTGCTTCTAGGGTGCTTCTATGTGTGTTTCTCTCTCTTAATCTAATACATCTTTCTTTCTCTCTCTAGAAGTTACCATCTCTCTCTCTCTCTCTCTACTTATCTCATCTATAATCTTTATATAAATGTGTGTTAGATATAGTGTTTTAGGGTCCTACAAGTGGTTTCAATCGCCTAGGGATAATTTTAGGTTGTTTTAGATTGTTTTTTGGGAGAAAAATTTGATTTTTAAGGATTTGGGTACTGTTCATTGGCGTTTTATCGAGTTAGGAACAGTTTTATCGAGTTACAGTTTTTATCGAGTTAGGATTTGCTAAATTTCTATCGAGTTATGCAATTTTCTATCGAGTTATGCAATTTTTTATCGAGTTAGGGTGGTTTTATCGAGTTAGGGTGGTTTTATCGAGTTAGAGTGGTTTTATCAAGTTAGGGTTTTATCAAGTTAGCTTATCAAGTTTGCTTATCGAGTTAGCTTATCGTGTTACATAATTTTTGCCGAGTTAGGCTGGTTCAACCTTATCGTTTATCGAGTAAGGATTTCACTTGGGCTTTCCTAAACGAAACTCTGTCGAAATTCTTTAGGTTATCGAGTTAGCCAACCTATCAAGTAACATAAACTGTATCGAGTTAGTATCTTTACAGAGTAAGCAACAACCTTATCGAGTTAGAAACTTTTGTATCGAGTAAGGACTTTTTGTGTACGGTTTATCGAGTAAGCTTATTCCGAGATCGAATCTTTCAACTTCACCAAAACATCTAATCTACAACAACAACCTTTGTTGTCTTTCAAAGATCCATCATCTACACAACTTTGGCGGGAAAAGTTGAGTAAAATTTAATTTTTATAGGAGACTAAACGTTCAATTTTTACGCGAAATTCAAATTTTGGTGTAACTGTGAAAATTTTGGCCCAAAATTCAAATTTTTAGGCCAAATTCGAATTTTTCGGTAAAATTTGGCGTCAAAATTTAAAAAAAACTCAAATTTTTCTTGGAACCTTAGGATTGCATTTTATTGTGATTTTCGAAATTCTGGGAGTGAAACTTTTTCTAATTAAATTTTGGAGGGAAATGTAGATCTCACTCGGAAATGTTCAAAATGCCTTTTCTCAAAAATTTCTTTCCATCAATGGACATGGAACCTCTTGTTCAATTCTTTGCTCCGTATCCTAAGACTGACAAGACGATTACTGTGACTGAGCAACTATGGAATGAGAATGAGCAATCTTCATATGACTCCGACACACCAAAAGAAAAGTTGACGATGCAAGAAACACAAGCTGAGACTGTTGAACCTAGTTACGATCTCTTTGCACAAACTGACACAGAACTTCCCGAAACAACCTTTTACCCATATTCTGAAGAGCAACTTGCCTACAAGGCTAGGTTTGATGAAGCAATGTTGAGACAAAAGCATCAAGCACTTGAGGTTCTAGCAGAAATGTTTCCAACTAACTTTACTCGGAATCAAGGTACACTAGCAAATGAACATGTTATAGGGAATCAACATAGATATGCTACGAGTACACAGATGAGGATTCAGATAAGGGAATATGTTGTAGATCCGATGGATCAGTTTGTGAGTCAGAATGTGGTCAATCATAATGGGAATGATTGTTGTTTCATGACTTCGATTCAGCAACCTACATCAGCAATTCACAGCAGTGTTATTGGTAGAAATTTCAACCAGGTTGAAAAGATCCAGTACTTGTTGATGCTAGCCAATAAAGAAAAATCGTGAATACCGTTGACTGCTGAGGAAAATGAGTTTAGAGCTACAACAAGAGTTAATGACAATTCAGCAGATCTCAATGAAACCTACAACTTTATGGCAAATCAACGGGCAACAACATCAAGCAGTGATTCTGATCTTCCTCCTACTTATGATTCAGATCCATTCCATGAGGTACCAAATCATGGTAACGATGCTAATCCGTTTGCTCATGATAAGCCACATTATGTGCCATCTGAACCTAATTATGATACATATGTGGGGGAACAAGTTAATAGCAATGTTAATGATATGTGGGAATCGCACCAGGCTTTACTTCTCGAGGGATCTCGAGAAGCTTACAACCCCCACCAGGTAGTGTACCTGATCGTTGTAGTATAGTATAGTTACAAGTACCGGGGGATTGATCGTTCAACTCAGGAATAGTGTCGCTAGGATTAGAAAGCCTAAAAACTAGGTCTAGAGGTGAGGGATGATTCTTTTTGTATTTTTTATATTTTTATAAAAGCAATTAAAATCTTGGGTATATGAAGAGTGGGCGGAATTAGTTGCTAGTCAAATAACCCAATAACTAAAGATGCAATCAAAATAAAATAACAAAAATGAAAATAAAGCTAATTAAACTAGTGGTGTGAACAATAATGGGGAAAATTGTGTTTACTTAGGTTTCATTACTCCCTAGATATCTTTTGCAGGTTGATAGTTTGTTACAATTGCATGGATGACGGGTTATATTCTTAAGCCTAACATCGAAATCATTCATCCGTAACAACTATAAACAAACAATCAACCCATAATCAACATCTAGGTTTCACTACATCTAAGCAAACACACAATAGATCTAGCCTAGCATGTTAAATTCAAGACAAGCGTAAGATATATTCAAGCAACACATAGACATATTGATTGAATTGAAAGAGTACTTATCTTAAATTGACATGAAAGGTTTCAAAGGGTAAAAACCCTTGAAAGAGCAGTAAAATTCGTGCTAGGGTTTCTCCAAAGTTATACCCTACTTGTTCCTCTTTAATGAATGAAAATTGCAAAACTATATATAGATTTTACAGGGTGACGGCGTCAAGAAGGAATTTCTGACGTCGTCAACTCGCCGCCCATAATGAGATCGGATTGCCTAGATCCAGATTTGACACCGTCATGTGTAATATTACTCTGGGCCGTCACCATATCTTGAACCTTGACGGCCATACGTGATGCCGTCACGTTTTCTCTGGACCATCACCACTTCCAACTCTTGTGTTACTTTTGACGCCGTCACATGAAGACTCTTGACGCCATTAGGTACTGTTCCCAGCAAGGAAATTTAAGACTTTGCCGTTTTCTTCACTTTTATGCTCCAAAAACGTCCAAAATGCTTCCTTTTCCAGAATTCACTCCAAAAGTACCTACAATGACAAAAGGAACGATTTAGGGCAATATTTGATCAAATAAATTCAAATCCGGGCTTAATTGACCCCCTAAAAACGGTTCATTTTTCGTCTCATCAAATACCCTTACACTTGAGATTTGCTTGTCCTCAAGCAAATGTGCTTTTATTCTAATCAAAATACAAGTTAGGGGTCATTTAACGCTAATATAAAAGTAATTGCAACAAATAATCGTTCCACTAAAGACCAAAGACAAGCACGGAGGTCATATACTAGCACCTCACAAATAATGTTTAGATACTCACATCTCTCGGGTGTAATAAAGTATATATCACAATATGGAAATGGGAAACATCTCTCACTACCTGTCATAGCAAAATAGATTACCATAGGCTTGGGAAAGGATCAAACCTCCACCACATGGCGTAAGCACCTAGGATAAACTATCAAAGAGGTCTTTTAAAAGGTTATAACGTTAGGTGTAGGGATATGAAATACACGGTTTTGTTGGATATAGGCAATCTTTACTGGTGGCGAGTTAATCATCTTGGTTAATTACATGTACAATATGGCGTTGCTAAGCCAAGACTAGATTCGACTTAAGCTAATGAATGAAAAATAACAAAAAACATAAAACAAACATAGAATGAAACGGGATGGTAGTCCGTATGTTTTTTTTTTCTTTTTTTTTTTATTTTTTTCGATTTTTTTTTTTTTTTTTTTTTTTTTTTTTTTTTTTTTTTTTTTTTTTTTTGCATACACTTTTACCTTACCATCCAAAATAATACATCATAGGGAATGAACATTCCCTTACACTTGAATTTTTACATACTTTACAATAAAAAACTTGGAGTACTTTTAAGATTAACGCACATATGGGGGTAATAAATAATGTTCTTCCCCATTACTCCATAACATAAGTACTTTACCCATGAGTCTCAATCGTCCCAAAACAATATGTACAAGGATATGACTCGACTTAGCAACCATGTAATCAATTAGATAATTAACTAAGGGTTTAAACATGTAACAATAATGCACTAAAGATGAGTGCATACACGGAAGGCTAAGGCGATTTGGATGTACATTTAAGTGGGTTGTAACAAATTTTTCCTTTAAGTAAGATGCTTAAAGTTAGAAATGAAAAGATAGGCTCGGAGGGGTGTTCTAGGGGTTTCGTGTACTAAAAATGAGTACAACGCTAAGGTGTGGGAAAAATTAATTGACTTAACTAGCCAAGTAATATGACTTAAATGGTCAAGTAATTATGATACGGGTTTAACACAAGGGTGATCCTAATGCCTCTTATGATGTAGTAAATCCTACTACACGAATGTAGTCTCACTAGCGGTCTCGGGATGCATCACTAACGCAAGTTCTAGAATCTAAATGCTACCGGTACACTCATAAGCACTAATAGTAAATGCTTTTCCTATCAAATCTAAAGGCGAACCTCACATATTTGGGTGGAAAATTTTTCTGAATGGTACAGTTTTGTGCTAGCCATACAACTCCTATCCATGAGACACTTGCTAAGGCTAAAGTTTCACTCCTAAGTGTTGTAAAAAAAATTAAATTTGGCGCTAAAATTACACTAACAAGTATTTCTCTTAATTTTATTATACACCTACCATCAAACAAACAAACTCAAGTGAAAGTGTATCGTATAAAGTATCATCATTTACCCTCCCCTTACACTTAGGATGAACATTGTCCCCAATGTTCAATTTAAGAATGTAAAAGTGAAATAGGTAAAAGAATGAAATCAAATACTCCCCTGATTCGTTCGGTGTGGATAGTGTGGTAACAAGGTTAGATCTTCCTCCAAGGAAATGAACAATCTAAGCTTCCCTTACAGAAATATAAATCATCTTCTTATCATACATAACCTGTTAAACCTGAGAAAACAAACAAGGCAACCTCGCGTAAAATCGGCGGCAATCTATATATACTAACAAATCCTAGAAAACAAATTAATTTATAATGCTTGTGGAATGAATGTTTGCAGATTTCCTGGAGTTTATAAAACTAAAGAATTAACAAAAACTTCAAGACTCCGTTAGAAAAACAAAACTAGAAAAATTTCCAGAATTTTACACATGACGCCGTCAGGAGTTAACTCATGGCGCCGTTAGGTGTTAACTCATGACGCCGTCAGAAGTGACCTGCAAAAATCTTTACGTTTAGTTTCCGGAAAATTTCTGGAAAATCTTATGTCCTACTTCCTGGAAAATCCTGCAAAACATCATTATGACTCGATACAAGCATTTGACTCTAACAAATACTAATATACATGCTCATTTATTATTGTGGAGAATCATGATCAATATCATTTTTAGAAACAAATTTGGGGTTTCCCCTTACACTTATCTCTTGCAAAATACCTTTGTATGAAGTTAAGACGAAGTTAAACGACAAAATAAAGCATTTTCACAATTTTAGTTTTGAAACATGATCTACCAACAATAAAAAAATAAAGCATGCATATGGAAGCAAATAACAATCAAACAAAAAATAAAATCAAACAAAACATGGGTTGCCTCTCAAGAAGCGCTTTTCTTTATTTTACGAGTCTTGTAGCTAGACTCAAGGTTATGGGTAATTACGTGATATAGGTGAGTTCCTCATTGAGGATATCTTTGGGATCAAACTTGGGTTTCAACTTCCTTTCGGTTTTCTTAGTACGGTATGACCTTTCAAACTTTTCTCCATCCGGATCATATAAAATCATCTACACATGCCATGATCCATCACCTTCCTTAGGTGGCTTGTCCTACCTCCATTTACACTTATCCCCCTCTCTTTTCCACTTGTTCATCTATATGTTAATAGGCATTACGCCTAAGAACTCAATCATTTTCCTAAAGACTAGGGGGTCCTTAAAAGGGTCTAGCTCCTCATCTCTAGCTATGAGTTGTTCCACCGAATGTGTTTTATCGATGAAATCTTTTTCTAGATAGAATGGGCGTTGAGGTCCTATAAAGTTTCTTTCTATCCAAGGTCCATATCTAGATGGTCTTCTATTCATCTCTACCCAATGTGGTGTCGGTTCGTCCTCACAATCGTAGCTATGCTTCTTAACATCATATACCGACCAAGTATCGCCCTCACCTACCGCTATCTTAGACTCCTTACAATCTATCATGGCGCTAGCGGTTGCTAAAAATCCTCTTCCTACTAACAATAGGCATGTAGTATCACTAACCATAACTAGTATGTGAAAATCCGCTAAAATAGTTAACTTCCCTATGTGAACAACTACATCCTTGATCATCCCAACCAGGTGGGAAATACTCCCATCCGCTAGACCAATTAGTACCTCCGTCTCCTCTAACTTTCCTAGCTTAAGAATGGTGGAAAGGGATAAGGGAATCAAGTTGAGGCTTGATCCTAAATCGTCTAGTGTGTCGAAAGCTTCAGATTTTCCTATCTTACAAGGCAAAACAAATATACCCGGATCATCAAACTTTTTAGGCAACTTGTTTTGAACAAAGGCGGTCCCATTTTTTACCCAATTTAAACTTCTCATATTTTTCTAGGAGGGCACTATAGTAGGGAGCACGGGCTAAGACATCAATGATGGGGCGTTCAAGGTGGAGTTCCTTGAATTCATCGTCAAGGACTTGTGTAGGAGGTGTTTCAACTATGCTTTTGACCGGTTTGATATTGGGTGTTTCATTCGATTGGTCCTTTTGAAGAATTTGGTTTTGCTTGAAACACGTGTTCATTGATTTAACCGAGTAGTATTGCGGACAAGAAGTTGGTGACGAAACCGATGATATGGAATTAACGTTTAGTATCGGGTTCTTGACCATGTCGCTTGGGAGTGCTCCCATTTCTCGGTCATTGAGAACTTTCAACAATGTGTCAATTTTGTTGGTCATCTCGCTTTGCTTTTGTTTGTAATCGGCTTCAAATTTAGATATGCGAGCTTCTTGAGATGCCATAAACTTGGACATCAACCCTTCAAGATTATTGGTACTACCATAGTTAATAGAAGGATTGTTGTTGAAAGTACGGTTGGAGGGTGGATCGTTTGGTTGGTAACGATTAGGCGGATTGGAAGAATTGTTTTGGTTTTGTTTCCACCTAAGGTTCGGGTGATTTTTCCAAGAAGGGTTGTAGGAATCACTGTAAGGGTTTGGCTCGGGTTTGAAAGTGTACCACTTATCTCCCGCTTCGTCGGTATGCGAGGATGCGTAGTCTGCAAAAGCTGTTTCGGGGAGTTCCACACAATCACGAGTGTCATGGGGACCACTACATCATTCGCATGAAGAGTTGATTTTGTTCACTTGGCTTGAAGGCTTAGGAGCTTTGTAGGATTTCATGAGAAACTTGACTTGGTCCTCAAGTTCCATGATCCTACGGTCGGGAGTGCTAGAATTGTTCAAAGGCAAAGATATTGCCTTGACCGTTTTGTTAAAATCACGGGGATCATTCCAACTTTCGTTGTCATAGAGAGCAAGATCTTCTATGAGTTCCCATGATTCTTTCACACTTAGATCACGTAGCTTACCACTGGCCGATTGGTCGATGGTTCGCCTTGTGGAGAGATCGATATGGTCATAGAAGATTTGGACTTGGAGCCAAAGATCTATGCCATGATGAGGGACTTTTTGGAGTAAGTCCTTGAAACGAGTCCCTGCTTCATATAGAGTTTCACCTTGACGTTGTTGGAACATCAAGATATCATTTCTAAGCTTGGTAGTTCTCCCCGGTGGGAAAAATTGAGCAAGGAAACGAGTGGTGAGATCATACCATGAGGTGATGGATCCCGCAGGTAGACGTTCAAGCCATTGACTAGCTTGATCACGTAGAGAGAATTGGAATAGGCGTAATCGGGTCGACTCTCTAGTTGTAACATCAAGGTCTATGGAATCTACGATTTTAAGGAAATTCTTGAGATGTTGATTAGGATCTTCGGAACGAAGTCCATGGAATGCACATCCGCTTTGCACCAACCGAATGGTGTCGGATCGCAAGGGGGACACATTGGCTCCTTGGGTGAGCTCAATAGTGTTTCGATAGCCTTGGTGGCTAGGACGGGAATACTCTCCTAGGGTTTGGGGCCTAAGAGGTTGGTTTGCTAGTGGTGGGTTTTGTGGTTGGTTTTGTTGTGGTGGGTTGATGGGTTCAAAGATGTTATCACCTTCCATGACGTCGGATGGTAAAGGTTACGAACAAAGACACGAAGAAATAAGATAGACTAAAGAGAACCAAAAAATAAAAATAAAATCTTACTAGAAAGGAATCTAGCAAGTAGACCTAATAAAAAGAAATCCTAACCTAGACAATAACTATTCCCCGAGCTGCGGTGCCAAAAACTTGATACGTGGGAATCGAACCAAGCTTTACCTCTCGAGGGATCTCGAGAAGCTTACAACCCCCACCAGGAAGTGTACCTGATTGTTATAGTATAGTATAGTTACAAGTACCGGGGGACTGATCGTTCAACTCAGGAATAGTGTTGCTAGGATTAGAAAGCCTAAAAACTAGGTCTAGAGGTTAGGGATGATTCTTTTTGTATTTTTTATATTTTTATAAAAGCAATTAAAATCTCGGGTATAGGAAGAGTGGGCGGAATTAGTTGCTAGTCAACTAACCCAATAACTAAAGATGCAATCAAAATAAAATAACGGAAATGAAAATAAAGCTAATTAAACTAGTGGTGTGAACAATAATGGGGAAAATTGTGTTTACTTAGGTTTCATTACTCCCTAGATATCTTTTACAGGTTGATAATTTGTTACAATTGCATGGATGACGGGTTATATTCCTTAATACCATTCGTGGGGTGGCGTACGTACTTCCCCAACTCTATAAGCTCCTAACATGGGATCATTAGAATTCGCTCATGCATTAAATACAACCATAATAACCTAGTACGCATTGGTTCATGTTTCTTAAGACGTTCAAGCATGTTACCTATGAAAGACTGCCAATTTTCTTAAGCCTAACATCGAAATCATTCATCCGTAACAACTATAAACAAACAATCAACCCATAATCAACATCTAGTTTCACTACATCTAAGCAAACACATAAGAGATCTAGCCTAGCATGTTAAATTCAAGACAAGCGTAAGATATATTCAAGCAACACATAGACATATTGATTGAATTGAAAGAGTACTTATCTTAAATTAACATGAAAGGTTTCAAAGGGTAAAAACCCTTGAAAGAGCAGTAAAATTTGTGCTAGGGTTTCTACAAAGTTATACCCTACTTGTTCCTCTTTAATGAATGAAAATTGCAAAACTATATATAGATTTTACAGGGTGACGGCGTCAAGAAGGAATTTCTGACGCCGTCAACTCGCCGCCCATAATGAGATCGGATTGCCTAGATCCAGATTTGACGCCGTCATGTGTAATATTACTCTGGGCAGTCACCATATCTTGAACCTTGACGGCCATACGTGACGCCGTCACGTTTTCTCTGGACCGTCACCACTTCCAACTCTTGTGTTACTCTTGACGCCGTCAGGTACTGTTCCCAGCAAGGAAAATTAAGACTTTGCCGTTTTCTTCGCTTTTATGCTCCAAAAACGTCCAAAATGCTTCCTTTTCCAGAATTCACTCCAAAAGTACCTAAAATGACAAAAGGAACGATTTAGGGCAATATTTGATCAAATAAATTCAAATCCGGGCATAAATGACCCCCTAAAAATGGTTCATTTTTCGCCTCATCAGTTAACTATGAAACTCCAGATATGGATCCTAATGGAGTTCAAGTTGCACAAAATGGTGCTAATGATGAGGAAACCCGTGCTTTCTTTGAATCTTTATTGAATAATTGCAGCATTGAAATTGAAAAAGTGAAAAAGGTCAATCGCGATGTTAAGGCTGCGAATGAAAAATTGACCGCTGAGCTTGAGAGTTACAAGAAAAACGTTAAAGCTTTTGAGTTTCATAACAAAAGATTGTATGAATTAGAAACTGGTTATCAAAATTCTGTTTCATGGGAAAAACTTTTGCAAATCAAGTTTGATACACTTGATGTCAATTCATTCAAGAAGATAAAATCCTTAAACGCGGAAATTTCTGATTTACAAAATCAACTCTCTAAACAAAAATCAGCTTACACCAATCTTGAGAAAGAAAGGGATGAGTTAAAAAAGGAATTTGCAAAGAAAGAAGATAAACTTTTGGATGAAATCATAGAGTCAGAACACAAGATTGCTAAACTAGAAGAATTGGTGGTTAAAAAGGGTCAGTCAAGCCAAACAATGAATATGATTGCTAATCAAACCAATCCGATTTACCACACAAAACATAAAATGGCTCTATGGAATAAGACTCCTTGTAATCTCAAGAAAGATCAGCAAGAACAGAATTTTTTGTTAAATGAAAATGTTTTGTTTACTAAGCATGATCCTCCTACTGTTCGTGATTCTGTGGAAACAATAGAATTGGTTGAAGAGACCATTAATAAAATGAAACGAAAGAATCCTAATTTGAAACCAATTGATTACAACAAATTGAACAAAATTTCGGGCATTACTTTTGTTCCACAAAAACAAGCATATGAGCTTTCCAAACCTTTTTCCAAAAACCCAGAAGTTTCTAAACCCGTTGTTGTTTCCAAATCTCTTTCAAAAATGGAACAAATGTCTTCTAACAATACTTTTAATACAAGTGAGGCTAGAGACATTCTTGGAGACGTTAAAAAGAGAATTCAAGTACTTCAAAATATTGTTAAATCTAAAACTACTATCAGTATTAACGACTGGCATTCTAGTTTTCATATCGAACAAAAAAAGGTGTTTGAAAACGAAATTACTATCCCACTGAATAACATAAGTGCGAGGGTAATCCATTTTGAACGAGATTTCTTAAAAGAAACATTCGATTTTGTCAAGGACCACAAATCCCTGGTAAAAGAAGCTAATGAAACTCGTGAAAACATGAATGTTTTGGAAAGATTAAATGACTCTCTCTTCGAAGCCGTTATGACTACTGATATAATGTCCATCATTTTACAATCATATTCTGTTGAGGATGATGAAAGACTGCGAGCTGAGACATCTGAAATTGTTTCAAAATATGAAAATGCTCTTGTAAAACTTGAAAAAGAAAACATGTCATTTTTCAAACAACTTGATCGAAAATCAGAGGAATGCAAGTATGACAAATTGTCGTATGATCATGCCTACAAGGACATGAAAGAGCAAAATGATCTTTTGAGAGCTCAGCTTGTAAGCATAAAAGGGAAGGGTGTGGATACTAAGTTTGCAAAACCATTGACTTCGAAGACACCAAATGTTTCAAAAACAGTTGAAAAACCAAAAATGTCAATTTCCCGGTTTGCTCCTAAAGTCGATGCGAAAAAGGATTTGACAAAACCAGTCACTCCACAACTCTTGCCCAAGCAAAAGGAAATTGAAAAGATTGTTGCTAAACAAAAATTGGTTGTTGAAAGAAACACAAATGTGAGTGCACCTAGCCCTTCTAGGAATAGGACACCAAATGTGACTACAAAAACTGTTAAAGAGTCTGTTGGTTCTAATGACATGGTCCAAAATCACCATCTAGAAGAAACTAGGAAAAAGGCACAACTTCGATATGACGGAATTTTAGGTGCAAAATCTAGTGTGATGAATTCTACAAGATTCCAAAGCACTGCTAGTAGTAGTAACCCATTACCTAGGAACAATCTACAAAATACTAGGGATTGGCTTGCATCTAAGAGTAGTGGCACAAAAGAGAATGCTAGGAACGTAGAATGCAACACAAAGAATTCCAAGGTCTCATTGAACAACAAACAATTTCCAAATGACTGTAGTGACAAAATTAAAGTTGCTGTGTTTAACAAGGATGTTGCATTTGTCTGTCCTACATGTCAAAAATGTGTTTTTTCAGCTAACCATGATGCATGTATTTCACAATTTCTCAAGAAAGGAAAATCAAGTGTCAAGTTACAATCCACTAAGACACCAAATAGAAACAAACCCGTTGATAACAAGAAAATGGATAAGAAACCTAATAGGTGGATACCAAAAGGATGTAGTTTTTCCAAGACTGAGACTTCCGCTGCATCTGATAAGAAAACTACGTCTAGATCTTACCTTAGGTGGATTCCCACGGGAAAAGTTTTTAATACAGTTGGTCTTAGATGGATTCCCTCAGGGAAAATTCTTGATAGTTGCACCAAGACAAATAATAGTGATACTCAGCAACAGGAAGAAGAAACCACTACAACCATTGTTAGTGAACACCCTCAACGTGAGGAAACATGTACTTCTACCACTGTTATTTGTGCAAATTCTTCTTCTGTGGATGCAAGTACTTGTGAAAGTGTCGAGAGTTCATACACCCAATGTGGTAAAGAAGAACTTTACGCCAACATCGCATATGGAAATCCTTTTCTTATTCCACTTTTAACTCCACTTTTACTTGTCCAAGCTTAATTTTTCTTTTTTTCTTCAAATCTTTTCTTTGTAAATATTTTTGAAAGACAAAGACTTTTCTTTTAGGATAAGTGCACATCGCATGTGGACACTGTGACATTCCTATTCAAACAAAGAGAAGTCTTTGTCTTTCAAAAAACCTTGATGTAAAATTCCACAAATCTGAAACTTCTTTATCTTTCAGAATTTTGCTTCGAGAAGACTCCTTCCTTCTAAACCTTAAAAATTTTAACATTCTCAAAAACATATGCGAGTTTTGAGGGGGAGTATTTCACAAATACAAAAATGTTCCAATTTCATGCAAAATCGAATCTGCCTATCTCTCCAAAAGCTTTCTCTTAATCAGTTGATATCAAAAATATCAAGATATGCTATTTTTTAGGGGGAGAAGACATGATTAAAATGTGATCAAAGATGTTTAAAGTTTGTGACTGAATCTCAAAAGAGCTCGACTCAGAAAGTATCAATGAATTGACGAAGATTAAAATGTCAGTAATCGAAAAGACTTGTCCTGGACGGGTAATAATTTCAAGCTAGTCTAACTAGTGATGTAAGCGTGTCTCGAATAGGACTTGTCTGAGTAGAATGTACCGTATCGAGAGACTTTCTTTGGACTTGACCAAGACGGGTAATAATTTCAAGCTAGTCTAACTAGTGATGTAAGCGTGTCTCGAATCAGTCATGTTCATTGAAAGTGGATCAATTCAAAAGTGCAAACTCCTCCCGCATGTGCAAATTTCTTAAAAAACTCATGAGCACATGTGAAGGGGGGGTCCTTCAAAAGAAATCAAAACTCTCAAAGTGTTAACAAAATATGTTTCATTATGATAAACACTTTGAGAAGATTTTCATATGAATGGTTTTATGGCAACAATAGGATAGTCATGAAGATATAAGGTGACTAAGGTTAGGAAAAACCATCCTATGATCCGCCAGAGCCGGAGGGATCTACCCAAGGACAATTCCAATAGAGTAGAATTAGAAGTCCTTAGGTATGATTGAAAAAAGGAGAAAATGAGAAAGGAGAATGAAGGGGTTGAAGAATTAAAAAGAAAAGTTATGAAAAAGGGTGAAAATAAATAGCCCTCCATATGTTCAACCTTAGGGCAGATACCTGGTTCAATTCGTATGGTTGTTGCTAAGGTGACACCGGTATTGAAGATAAAAGACGTCATGGACCCAGTGACACACTACACTAAACCTTCTTAACCACTCAAGTTCTCTTAAAAGAGTTTGTTTATTCTCACGGGGAACCGGTGTAATCTATCAATCTGTCTCTCAGAGATGATTGATATTGAAGCAGGAGACCTCTCCCTAATCTCCGCATAGGAAACCAAATGTGCACTTATCGAGTCTAGAGCCCCGAGATTCATCAAAAGATCTCAGAGGAACACATGATATTTCTACACTGGTTGTTCATCATCAAGGATACCAGATGTAAACTTTAGAGTCCTACGCAGATCTTAGCAATGTGCCAGAACATTTATGAGAGGATTCACATTTGTGATTCTCAATGATTGATTGGAAATTCCTGCCAGGGTTAACATCAAACAGCCCTGACAGCATGTCACTTCGGTAATTCTTTATGGGTTACGCTTAGTGTTCGCAGTGGTTCCATAACGGTCTACAGTCGTGGAGTGATCCCCAGTGACTCACCCATTCGTTGAGCTACTTAGTAGGTCTCGTAAGCTCCCTTGGGAGTATCCGAAATAGGAACGGCCTTGATAAGGATTTGAAGGAGTCTTTACACTATGCTGTTGACGATCTCTAATTTTTTATCTGTAAGTATCAGTTGTTTATTGCTAACTGTTTACCTACAGCTATACATCATCTCCCTGGCGATAGATTCCACACGCTCATACATGCATCACAAAGTCAAAGGAAAGTTCTCACAGAGATCAGAGCAAAGAAAAGTTCAAAGAAAGATTCTACGTAATGTGGAAGAATCTACAAAGTATCAAAGTGAGTGAACGGGAACAACAAATGCATGTATCACAAAGACTAAAGACGTATAAGTATGTTGGAAAGACGAACAACCACCAAAGACAAAGAAGTGACGAAAGGCAGATGACATTACATCACAAACCACAAAGGAACAAAGAACGAAGAAAAGTCAATTATCAAAGATCACAAAGCATGAAGGAACAAGGACTTAAAACTATTCTACAAAGACTCAAAGTTCAAGACAGAAAGCTTCAAAGTTCAAAGATCAAGATCACAAAGAGAGATCTAAATGATCACCCCTTAGGGGGAGATTTTTAGCAATAGAAGTGTTGATCATCAATGGAATCAAAGAGAGATCTCAATGATCGCCCCTTAGGGGGAGATTGTTAGAAATAGAAGTGACGATCATTTATTAATTCATTTAGTCTTGTAATAATATTGTAATAGTCTTGTAGTTTAGTTAAGGGTAAACGGGCTTGGTTTAATCTAATATTGTATTAGTTTAGGTCTTGTCTATTACAAAAGCCCAAGCCCGGCCCATCTTCTTATCTTACCTATAAATACCTCCAAATGCTCCCATTTGGAGGTGTTGCTTCTAGGGTGTTTCTATGTGTATTTCTCTCTCTTAATCTAATACATCTTTCTTTCTCTCTTTAGACGTTACCATCTCTCTTTCTCTCTCTACTTATCTCTTCTATAATCTTTATATAAACTTGCGTTAGATATAGTGTTTTAGGGTCCTACAGTCTTCATCGACACACGTTTGCTGTTTGTTCGACTCAACCCTAATTTGACCTTTGAATGCATGTTTAATAAGCTTCTGAACCTGCAAAAATAATATGAATCTGATCAAGGGGATTAGGGTTCGTTTTATGATTTTATGTGAGCTGTTGGTGTCGTGATATTGGTGTGCATGTAGGTGTGATTTGTGTCGACATGTAGGGTGTTAAACATGTGTGTTAATAACTAAGTAAACCTATGGGAATGTATCTAATAATCAAATCTAAAAGGGTTAGACATAGGTTGGTTATTGATCTCGTTAAACACCTCGTTGTCTTGTTAAAAATTTATGTCATGAAAGTGTTGGTCTTGTGTGTGCTTGTGTGTGTGTTGAGTGGTCGTATAACCTCTCAAAAACATGCTAAGAATCTGATTAAGATGGTTTAGAATCATGGTTGTGTCTTGGTTAAGTTTTAAAAATGTTTTGGTCGCGTTAAAACATATATATGACTTGTTAAATTCCTATGTCATGTGTGTGGTTACTTGTGTGCTTTAGTGTGTGTTAAGTGATGTCTAAAAACATGTTATAACTTGATTAAAATGGTTTAAAAGTCAAGGTGTTGGTTTGGTTAAGTTCGGGTCATTTTCGGTTTCACATTCCTGCGATCCAGATTTTAGGTTTAATCGAATGAGGTGAAACATTATGATACCAACATGCTTTTGCAAGATTTGTGAGTCTAAAACTGAGTTAGTGAAGTGTACTATCTGAATATCAAGTTTTATAGCCATTGGAGGTTGGGAGGATGGTCTTTTAAATTTTACTAGATTAAATGTCAAAACTGTGTTTCGGATTCCTGAAAATCAGTAGCAGTTTTTGATCTATCATTTTCAAACCATAAAGAGTTAAGGTCTCTCCATTTCCAGGAGTAATATCCAGGTTATGATGCACTTGCTGGAATTTTTGTGGATTTTTATGAAGCGTAAAAATTGGTTAACCAAAGGAAAACTTTCTTTATGTATGTGCAGTTAACTTTCTAGATAGGTTTGGGAAAACGATTTTTGATAAGGTGCTTGTCCTTTGAAATAAAATCTAGAAAAATTACAGTAACTAACTGACATGTATAAGTATCTATGATAATTATTTAAGCACCTTAGTAAGCATATGAGTATGATTTTAAATTTATAAACAAAGGGCTTGAACGTGATAAAATCTGAAATGTGTTATAAGTTGCAGTTTTGGTGTAACCTAATCCCATTAAATATGTTTGACCCAAATTTCATTTGAAACATTAATCCAGATACTATTGAACATATGTTAACATAATTTCACATATGAAACCCTAATCACATTAATGAATGGTAATGAGTAATTAAGAATCCATTATGACAATAAATGAGCTAATAAGTATAATATGAATCCTAATCCGTGTAGATTCGTTGAAGAATGCGTGACATTGTTTCCTTTTGTTCATTTTCCATTGCTTTCATTTCATTTGCTCAGGTACAGATATTCGGCCTTTTTAGTAAAGGCCATCCTTCTCTATTTTGTTTAATGTTTCGATTATGATCCCTTCAGTTAAGCCATTGCTATGTTCCTTTTGTTTGATTCATATTTGTTGATACTTGATATTGATATGAGCTTGATATTCGTTTGCATGCTATATTTCTTTTCTATAGCATTCTTGATTCTATAACCATTTTGTGTTACTTGTATATGATTTGACTTATTAGCCAGTCATGGGGAGTCCATGGCCTTGCCACTGATGCACCAGTGGTATTGACACTATCTGTGGAGGTGGGTTTTTGTCCACAGCGTTCCCTATTATGCTATAGCTATTTAGGCCTATATTTATTATTGTATATGTTTACTTAGCCTAGAGCTTTGTGCATATATATATATATATATATATATATATATATATATATATATATATATATATATATATATATATATATATATATATATATATATATATATATATATATATATATATATATATATATATATATATATATGTTTTGCAGGGAGCGTATGGATGCATCTTAGGTACTTTGTTTAGTATTATTTGGTGAATGTTTTGGTGTGTGTGCAATACACCCCTTTCACATAGTACATTTGGAAATGATCACTCCTATGTGCGCATTAGTATTTGTTGGGCATTTCTGTTAGTTCTACTTTTAGATGATCCTTATCTTGTCTTCTCCAATGTGATTAACTTATGCTTGCTGTATTTCTTTTGCTTACACTTATGACTCATTTCATTTCCTTGAGTGTTTGATATCCATTATCCGTGTTTCCTTTGATCATACTATGTTTCCATATTCGTGATTTCTATCTCAGCAGATTCGCTTGGACTTATGTCGTATTCACCTTCATTTTCCTTTTATTATTAGTTTTCGTTTGTTTATATTTGTTCACTAGGCTTTTTAAGCTCAGCCTCATTTCTTATCCTGCGACAGGTTTTAGAAGGAAGATGGGTTGAGTGAAGAGTGCTTAGGAGCTCTTAGTAGACTACATTATTGATACCCTTCCATGGATTAGAGTTTTGACTTAGAGTTTTTCTGTTGGTTCTTAGCTTGTTATTAGTTTTGGAAGTTGTAATGTTTAGAATTAGTCCTTTATCTTTTCATTAGAAATGCATTGTAACCCTTGTATTAGTAATGTATTTCCGTTTACTTGTGTTCTGATTTGACTCCAAAATGTTACACTTTAGCCGTTTTTGGGTTGGGGTGTTACAATTTTGGTATCAGAGACAGGTTTGATCGGCGGATTCAAAACCGTAGAGCTTAGGCTATGACCTGTGAGTATTAGGCCCGCTAAGTTTTGCACCATAGGAGTTATGAAACAACCTTTGAGAACTTGCGTTAGGATTTATGCTCTGAAACTTAAGTTATGACCGGTGAGGATTGGGTAGACTATAAGGAATTTGTTTAGGTATCGTTGCTTCCGCATCACTCTGATTCGTGCCTTACTTCTAGTTGAGCCTTTTTAGGTTTCTCCTTATGGAGATTTGAAGCCTATTATTTTGCATAACATGAGTTTAGTAACCAAGTAAGTTTAGAATGCGTTGAGAATTTTGCGGTAATGTTTGACATTACATAAGCTTTATCTTCTTTGATTTCAACCTCTGATTCATTTGTTAACCCTTTAGATGCCTCTACAGACACTCTGAGAATTTCTATGCTCATGACGTGTTTGACACGTTCTGTGAAATCTCTTGCTTTTGATAAGCAAATTTAAGTTTCCCTACACCATTAGATTTTGCCTTATCCAGTTGTATTCATATGAGAAATCTTGTGGTGATCAACTACGAGAATAGGAATATTATTCCTCACTTCTGAATGATAAGATTCGCTATGCTCATATGTCTTTCCTTGGAAAGTTTAAATTCGATTGTCATTCTAATATTGACTGGTGGATTAAGCATCAAGATGCTAACAACTGTCATACTACGTCCCTCCTTTGACATTTTGAACCACTCTGATTTATTTTTGTCATGACATCTGATTGTTAAACTTTTGTTATCCTTACTACCCTGGAAACTTGTATGTTACTTTCGCGGTTGTGGAGTTTTACTAGCATCTATTCTTGTTTCCCGTGGGATGAATCTCACTTTGAGAGTCATTTTGCAATCTAAATTCTTCCAATGAATCCCTTAATGAACCACCCAGATTTTCCACCGATTATGAATTTGATTTGACTTAGTACTGAGAAAATGCTTAGTCACGACTCGAGGTAGAATATGATTTCAATAAAGGCATGTTTATATGATGCAAGTATTATGACGCCTGGCCAACGTGATAATAATTACATCATATAACTTGAACTTATGGGGATCAAAGGATATCTTTGAGGAGTGCCTGAGAACAGTTAAGTTTGATGAGACAGAACCCTATCCATATAGGACGACGTTTTGCCGGATTTTGAAACTCCATATTGAACAGCACCAGCCGAATTGAGAGAACTGGAGGAGTGGCAACCAAAAAGCTATGAAATGGTTTGTTGTCTTAGTGTATCTCCTTGGAGTGCTTTAGTTTTTTTTCGCGATGAAGAAAGATGGTAGCAGGAGATTATGTATTGACTTCTGGAAGTTGAACCGTATCACTATTTGAACCCATTATTCCCTACCTCGAATCGACGATGTATCTGATCGACTTTAGGATGCGGAGTTTTCCTTTAGATGGATTTATTGCTTGAAGTTATTCCAAAAATTTCATTTCGTATTCGTATCGGCCACTATGATTGTTAATGATGCTAATAGTATTAGCTAATGCTTTGACTGTTTATTGAATTTGATGAATCATGTCTTTCGTGAGTACTTAGACAAGTTGGTCATAGTATGACATATTAGTACATTCAGAGACGAAGGAGAAACACGAGAATCATTTTTATATTATGTTGGAAACATAAGGATCATTTGTATATTCTGGAAGCATGATATTGGTTGGAAGATGTTCACGACTTGCGTTGCCATTGAGGAATTTTATGTGTAAAGAAGAGAATCTTAGTTTGAAGGAGAACAGAGTTTTGAAAAAGCTGAAATAGAAATTAGCTTCAACTTCCATACTTTCAGGTAGTACCAATTTTGCGATGTTTCAAGAAGAGACTTGGTTATGCCATTATGCAGCACGGGAAGGTTATTGCTTACGCATCAGGACAATTAGAACTGTTTGAGGAGAATTATTCAATGAATGACATGGAATTGGCGGCAGTGTGGTTGATCTTATGATTGGAAGACATATCTTACAAGGTAAATTTGGTGGCAGATGCATTTAGGAAGAAATTTGAAGTTTGGTTTGTCTTGGAGATTGAGCTTAAGAAAATTAAGACTTAGAACTCAAGGAAGTTGAGTCGTGGGGAACATGAAGGTTGAATCCAATTACAAATTTTAGAAGCTCAGGAGTAAGATGGCGAACTATGATCTGTGTTAGAAGACTGGAGAGAAGTTGTTATGATTGAGGCACAGTTTTACTTTCTCTATCCCTCTTAGTTGTACTAATATGTATAAGGGATCTAAGAAGAATTATTAGAGGGAATGTCATGAAACTGGTTGTGATTACATTAGTGATGATGTGCTTAGTATGTTACAAGTCAAGATTGAACTTCAGCATGTAAGGGGGTTCCTTTAACTTATGGACTTTCCGACTTAGAAGTAGGATTAGAATTTTTATGAACCTTGTAACGAAACCTCCTCGCACATTTGAGAAGAATGATATAATTTAAGTGGTGATGGATCATTTGATTAAGTAAGCTCATTTTGCCTCTTAGAATGTGCATTCAGTTAGCAAGTGGCCATAAATCCTTCGACAGAAGATTATTCAATTACATGGCGCACCTGCAGTGATCGTGTCAGAGATTCGCGTTTTACTTCACATTCCTAGGAAGGACTACTGAAGGCTTGAGGGACCAGACTCAAGTATAATAATTCTATTCACCTACAGACTGATGGATAAGTAGAACAACTATTCGAACTTGGAAGAAGGGTTGAGCAGGAAGTTTGACCAGTTGTTGGTCTGGTCGTGTTTGCTCATTAAGATTTATGTCATGCAAGTGACAAGGGTTTTCCCTTCAGATTTTGTATGAACGGAGATGTAGAACACCTTCTGGTTGAATTAAGTCGGGAAGCTGCTTATTGAATGTTCGGAGTCAATTACAATGACTAATGGATTAGTTATCATTGTGTAAGAGAAATCCTGAAACTTTAGACCAGGAATTTTTGAGTCCGGTATATGTTCCATATAGAAGAGTTATGACATTTTGGCATATATGTAAGATTTTGTTCGTGATACATTAATCCTTGACTCATTCTTATCCGTACGATTATCCTATTATTCCCATTATGCCTTCTAATATGTTTCGACACTCCGATAAGCGCCTAGTAATCATTAGTACAAATAGGTTATCCACCTTTTCTTAGGAAACTCTTGATACGTTTGATGAGTCGATTTATGCTCCTTCGACTTTGGCAAATTCCTTTGTTCATTCAGAATCTGGAAGGAGTTGATTAAGTATTATCGATCTCTTCATAAGTTTATTTGTTTTGTATATCTCCTTGTTAGATTCCAACTATCATCTGTCATCTGCCATATCTCATCTGCTACGTACTTGTTTCCCATTTGTTGGATCAGATTTGTTATGATTTATGTTCTATTGGAGAGCCTGGGTCTATCCAAGTTTATCGGGATCGAGTCAAGAGAAACTATTTCATTGTGAAGATTCTTTTGGAAGAACCTCCCCGAGCGTGAAGTAAATTGTGACGTCTTTTTTGTGATTTGCTACGTCTCCATCTAATTTTGCAATTTCAATTTTTGAGGACGAAAATTTTCTTTTTATACGGGAAGAGTTGTAAAACCCTAAAATTTGGATTCCTAATTTTACGTCTAATTTGAACTTTTACCTAAGTTTGTAATAAGTAATACACAACTAAATACGATATGTTATAAATTAATTTCAATTAATATAAGCTTATCTAAGTTCTTAGCTTAGATAAATACTTAAAGTTAAGTTTGTTACAAAATCAAAACCTTCCTAATTCTCTACAAGACATATTATACGCTTCCCTTGGTCCATCATACCATACGACACACAGAATATAAAAGATAAGAATTCATATATTATGACACTCAATTTGGGCCCATGAATCACGCCATATCAGATCAATCACAATTATATCATAATCAATCCCATTTACTATTATTTGTTTCCAATATAATGATATACGCTCCCCCAAATTATGTAACCGATATTCTCCTCTTTTCTCTTGATACGACATCAAACAAAACATAAACACACATTGTTCCTGCTATTTTTTGTCTTCTCTCAAAGACCAAGGGTTCGAGGGTTTTGCTTGTGGTAGTGTTGTTCGTGGGTATTAAGATCTTTCAGGTTGGGTGTTCATGATTAGTGGGGTGTTCTTGCTCTCTTCTCTTGTCTCGTTAAACAGCAAGGTACCATCAATCTCCTTGTTTTCTGTCAATTCGAGTCACACATACATATGATCTGAATATAACAACATTAAAACTTGATCAATATCATGCTTATAGGCTCGTATAATTTTTTTAATTTGTTGGTTGTTTCGTTAATTTATAAAACATGAAAACGTCACATGAAAGCATAACCTAACTTGGCTAAAACCTTGTGATTTCGACCCATACTTTCTATCATGAATCGGCCTGTAGTTTTCTGTCTTCATCGACACATGTTTGCTGTTCGTTCGACCCAACTCATTCGACCCTAGGCCTGGTAATTCAACCCTAATTTGACCTTTGAATGCATGTTTAATAAGCTTCTGAACCTGCAAAAATAATATGGATCTGATCAAGGGGATTAGGGTTCGTTTTATGATTTTATGTGGGTTGTTGGTGTCGTGATATTGGTGTGCATGTAGGTGTGATTTGTGTCGACATGTAGGGTGTTAAACATGTGTGTTAATAACTAAGTAAACCTATGGGAATGTATCTAATAATCAAATCTAAAAGGGTTAGACATAGGCTGGTTATTGATCTCGTTAAACACCTCGTTGTCTTGTTAAAAATTTATGTCATGAAAGTGTTGGTCTTGTGTGTGCTTGTGTGTGTGTTGAGTGGTCGTATAACCTCTCAAAAACATGCTAAGAATCTGATTAAGATGGTTTAGAATCATGGTTGTGTCTTGGTTAAGTTTTGAAAATGTTTTGGTCGTGTTAAAACATATATATGACTTGTTAAATTCCTATGTCGTGTGTGTGGTTGCTTGTGTGCTTTAGTGTGTGTTAAGTGATGTCTAAAAACATGTTATAACCTGATTAAAATGGTTTAAAAGTCATGGTGTTGGTTTGGTTAAGTTCAGGTCATTTTCGGTTTCACATTCCTGTTGTCCAGATTTTAGGTTTAATCGAATGAGGTGAAACATTATGATACCAACATGCTTTTGCATGATTTGTGAGTCTAAAACTGAGTTAGTGAAGTGTACTATCTGAATATCAAGTTTATAGCCATTGGAGGTCGGGAGGATGGTCTTTTAAATTTTACTAGATAAAATGTTAAAACTGTGTTTCGGATTCCTGAAAATCTGTAGCAGTTTTTGATTTTTCATTTTCAAACCATAAAGAGTTAAGGTTTCTCCTTTTACAGGAGTAATATTCAGGTTATGATGCACTTGCTGGAAGTTTTTTGGATTTTTCTGAAGTGTAAAAATGGGTTAACCAATGGAAAACTTTCTTTATGTATGTGCAGTTAACTTTCTGGATAGGTTTGGGAAAACGATTTTTGATAAGGTGCTTGTCCTTTGAAATAAAATCTAGAAAAATTACATTAACTAACTGACATGTATAAGTATCTATGATAATTATTTAAGTACCTCAGTAAGCATATGTGTATGGTTTTAAATTCGTAGACAAAGGGCTTGAACGTGATAAAATCTTAAATGTTATAAGTTGCGGTTTTGGTGTAACCTAATCCCATTAAATATGTTTTGACCCAAATTTCATTTGAAACATTAATCCGGACACTATTGAACATATGTTAACATAATTTCACATATGAAACCCTAATCACATTAATGAATGGTAATGAGTAATTAAGACTCCGTTATAACAATAAATGAGCTAATAAGTATAATATGAACCCTAATCCGTGTAGATTCGTTAAAGAAGGCGTGACCTTGTTTCCTTTTGTTCATTTTCCATTGCTTTCATTTCATTTTCTAAGGTACAAATATTCTGCCTTTTTAGTAAAAACCATCCTTCTCTATTTTGTTTAATGTTTCGAATATGATCCCTTCAGTTAAGCCATTGCTATGTTCCCTTTGTTTGATTCGTATTTGTTGATACTTGATATTGATATGAGCTTGATATTCGTTTGCATGCTATATTTCTTTTCTATAGCATTCTTGATTCTATGCCCATTATGTGTTACTTGTATATGATTTGACTTATTAGCCAGTCATGGGGAGTCCATGGCCTTGCCACTGATGCACCAGTGGTATTGACACTATCTGTGGAGGTGGGTTTTTGTCCACAGCGTTCCCTATTATGCTATAGCTATTTAGGCCTATATTTATTATTGTATCTGTTTACTTAGCCTAGAGCTTTGTGCATATATATCTGTTTTGCAGGGAGCGTATGGATGCATCCTAGGTACTTTGTTTAGTATTATTTGGTGAATGTTTTGGTGTGTGTGCAATACACCCCTTTCACATAGTACATTTGGAGATGATCACTCCTATGTGCGCATTAGTATTTGTTGGGCATTTCTGTTAGTTCTACTTTTAGATGATCCTTATCTTGTCTTCTCCAATGTAATTAACTTATGCTTGCTGTATTTCTTTTGCTTACACTTATGACTCATTTCTTTTCCTTGAGTGTTTAATATCCATTATCCATGTTTCCTTTGATCATACTATGTTTCCCATATTCTTGATTTCTATCTTAGCAGATTCGCTTAGACTTATGTCGTATTCACCTTCATTTTCCTTTTGTTATTAGTTTTCGTTTGTTTATATATCTGTTCACTAGGCTTTTTAAGCTCAGCCGCATTTCTTTTCCTGCAGCAGGTTTTAGAAGGAAGATGGGTTGAGTGAAGAGTGCTTAGGAGCTCTTAGTGGACTACATTATTGATACCCTTCCATGGATTAGAGTTTTGACTTAGAGTTTTTCTGTTGGTTCTTAGCTTGTTATTAGTTTTGGAAGTTGTAATGTTTAGAATTAGTCCGTTATCTTTTCATTAGAAATGCATTGTAACCCTTGTATTAGTAATGTATTTCCGTTTACTTGTGTTCTGATTTGACTCCAAAATGTTACACTTTAGCCCTTTTCGGGTTGAGATGTTACAGAAAAGATAACAAAATCAAATCTAATTGCACCGTTTTACCCTAATTCAAAATCAAAACCCTCATTCAAAAATGTCAAATAAAAATAAATCTACAACTAAACATAACATGTAATATAACACATACCAAGAAAAAAAGAAACCCAAATGAAAAAGAAGGTATACCAAAGGGAACATCAAAAAATAGCTAAACAACAAACATCACATATATGTAACACCATACCTTAAACACACAAAGCAAAGAGAGCCTATGCACATAGAAAGACTATACCAAAAGGAAAAGCAAGATAGCCACCGACAGCAGTGACACATCGAAAGTTTACCTACAAAACAACGAAAAAGCTGTGACTCCGGTAACTGTACCAAATCAGGATAGTAGGTGTGATTTGCAGAAGGGAAAAAAGTGGAAAGAAAGTGCGAGTAGAGAAGATAAGAATGAATAGAAGCGGTGGCACAGTAATTGTATTTAAAAAAAAAAAAAAAAAAAAAAAAAAAAAAAAAAAAAAAAAAAAAAAAAACCCATTGTGGACCAAAGCAGGGGACTGGCCCAATAAGACGAAAGTCCAAAACGACATGGGAAGCGCCATTTTATGATGCCACATTATATATATAGTAATTTCATCATATGCTATTTTATTCCACACATCCTATGGGCTCCTAAATCTGATCTTGCCATTGGTTAGATTGATCAAAATCTTACCTATCAACGTAATACTTCCGTCCCAAATTATAAATTCATATTTTTATTTTTGATTGTCACAAAATATTTGTCCATTTTCATATTTCAATAAACCAAAACAGACTTTAGTGGAAAAGATGATATTTGATTGATAAATAAAGTGGTTAGTGAAAATTCTTTAAACTTTATGCAAATAAAAAATGGACTTAGAATTTGAGACGGATAAAATATTAACGAACTCTTGCATACGAAAAGGATTATGATGTGATGATTTATATTAAACCCACTAGTCGGTGTATTAAATTACTTACAGAAAAAATGAGAAAAAAGTTATAATAAATATAACTAGCTTTCTGATTGAGTAAACTTAGAATATTATGCGGATACAACGTGTATAGAGTAGGGGTGTTAACGATTTGAGCCGAGTCGAGTTTGTTAGATTATGGACATTATTTAAGTAGTCGTATGTTAGGATCGAACTCGAGATCACGGGATTGCACACAATACGTATGAAGAGAAAAAGAAATAATTATTTATAAATGTTATAAGTAATTATTAATAAACACAAAACTAGTAATAGTAATTAGTATTTAATGATAAATGACTAATGACCGTTAGACGAAGATTAGGAAAGTAATACTTGTGAATAATTGGAAAGTCAAGAATGTTCTAGAAGGAGTTCCACCTCCTTTGTGCCTTGGACTCCAAGTTATCTCAAGTATATAAACACCTCATGAGATATTGTTTTCTCATAACTTGTACACACACATCTTGGTGTTTTCTCTCCTTCTCTTTGTCTCATAATCGATCCATCAAACAATCCCTAAGGGATTCGATTTTCATTGATCAAAATAAGTTTTGTGTTTTATTTACTTGCATAAACTTTTTCTTGAATTAGTACGTGTGTACAAGAACGTGATTCAAACACACTATTGTTTGATTCTTGGATTGAATTACAAAAGAGGTAAGGGGTAATTCTTATAATCCACATAAACCCTAATTAGGGTTCTTGATTTGAAGATTGCAATTGATTCTTGTTCGGGCTAGAATCACAAAGGTATGTTTACTATTTATATTGATTAATTAATTACATGTTATATGATCTTGTTATGATTGCTTCCGCTATGCTCACTTGATGTGTTTGGTTTATTTTATATGATTGTCATGATATAATAATTCCAACAGTGGTATCAGAGCCGTTATAATGTGTAATTAATTATCGAAACGCATAAAAATTGGATCTTGATTCGTTTAGTTACATGTTTTTAGGGTTTGTTAGATTCCAAACCCTAGAATTTTTTTTGGGTCGATTGACCTTAAGGGTTTTTAGGGTTTTGGTTTTTGAATTTTTAATACGATTAGAAACCCTAGGATGTCATGTAATTGTTATGCGTTTTAGTAAACGATCTTGGTGCAATATGTTAATTGTTAAGCTAAATCCATGAAAAAGTGCATATTTGCATGGATTTTTATATAATGTGATAATTTAAATTGTTTAAATTGTTTATATGAATTAATGGTTAAGTTATATCGAAACATGTAAATTTATTAATAGATTTCGAATTGGGGAAGACTCCAATATTAAGTAATCAATTATGTGCTATGTGGTATTTATTTAATTTTGGCTTACGCAATCGATTTATCGATGTATGTGGCTCTTTTTCCTAGAAGAAGAAAGCCTTAATTGAACTAATACGTTGTACACCTAGATTTGATTATTAATAGGAGTATTGAATAAGATTTGCATGTGGCTACATGTTTTATACATATTTAATTGTTATGATTATGTATATTTGTTTATTTAGTTGTTTTATTTTTTATTGTACATTACTTGTTTTTGTTTATTAATTGTGTTAGACATGTTTATAAACGAAAAGGGTAATTTTTGAATAGAAAAATAATACGGACTAAATAATGGCGAAATTATTTTGGTTTTTAAGAGTTTAAATTTCAAAGGATTGGTTGAGTGATGTTTTTGTACGTAATGGTTAAATAGGCTCGACCGAAGTTTACACACTATAAGATGGGTATAAGGATGGCAACGCATTAAATTGTGGCCTTAAAGAGACAACATTCTGTCTTAACACTCGTTTGTGCGTAAATTAGACTTACCGAACAACCATTACATGTACACTGTCATCTTAAGGGTGAATTATCCACAATTCCACAATGATTATCCGAAACACTAAGCTTTCGGGCTTATGCAAAAGTACGATATAGTGGATGATAATTCTTTAATTGGTGAACCCGATACCTCAATCAAAACTTTGTTATTTTATTCTTAGCAAATTGGTAATAAAAATGTTTTGTAAAACCAATGTTATGAAGTTGTATGCATGCTTCTTCATACATTATTTTGATCACATCAAAATATTAATACCTTTATAAAATTAAGTCGAATGCCATCTAATTAAAAACACTTGAAGTTGTAATTTACATCATGTGAGAACTTGGCGAGATTGCAATGGAGAAGTAAATTTCATAAATTCATTGCTAGCAGATCAACTGATGTGATGGATTTGTGAGTTTGCAGTTTTTAAGTTAGACGACTTAAATTGAGTAGGAAGTGAGATCTTGGACTCAAGGCATTAATATGGGGATCAAACATGCTTACAATACAAAAGTTTTATGATTGTAAATCCCATAAATCTAGGAATTGCGATATGATATTGGCAATTATTGTTCGACAATTACCTTATTGAATACTATCATTACTAGCAGATCAACTGATGTAATGGTACTATGTCAATTAGGATCCTAGCTTTAAGAAAATACTATGGTTTATATAAATATTTACCAATGGGTATATTATTTTCTTAAAGACCTAATTATTTAAAATACTGAAATTGAATTTTGTAATTCGTTTTAATGTATTAATGCAACGTTCAAACCGTAAACGCACTTTGGGCTTTGGTAAATTGATCTCGTTCTGTTTTCAAACAAATGTTTGATTAAGAATAATTTACTTAAAAGACAAAAGAAGTCTCCTTTCTATGAAAGAAGAGTGAGACATAATCCTATTCCTTTTCATGAATGAGAAAGGATAATAGCAATATTAGATATGTCTAAATTCTAATATAACTCATAGCAATTTTTTTTTTAATAAGTTAAGAAAATTGCGAATATTTTTCATAGGGATTTTATCATCCTCATTCGGTGATCAAATTCTTAGTAACAAATATGATATTTGGTTAACAGAAAATTATGTATGACATTTTATGAGTTATTATAATTAGAGGATAGACTAATTACTGCAAAATGTTTAAAGACAAACTAGTTGTTTTGACTATTCTAAAGTTGCTACATACATTGTAGGATGGTAGACCTGTTAAGGAAGAAATTGCATGCCCAATTTTTCAAGTTAATAGCATTTGGTGGATAGTCCATCATTTACGTAGTAGAATACACTCTTTAGTACATAAGTAATTGTTACATATGGACATTCAAAGGTGTAGGAAAGTTAAAAGCACACTATTTTCTTTCACTGGATATGAAACATTTACAATGTTGTCAAATTCAGTGGGAGTATTGTGTACTTATCACTGAATAAAGAATTATTGTAATGATCTTTAATTCAGTGGGAGTTACAAGCTTTGACATCTTGGTAGCTAAAAATAATTACTTTGCAAGTGTAGACACTCATACTTTTAAGGATAGTCTTGTACATTTCCTTACTAGACATTGTTGTTTTACATATACTTGTTATGCTAAAATCTATGACACAATCATATTGAACACATAAACAAATGCATGGCATGTTGTTTATCAACTATATGAGGTTGTTCCATGCACAAGTGGGAGAAATGTTATCTTTAATGTGTGCAAGAAACAACTCATAAAGATATGATTTAATGGATTCTCTTGACTACAAGGTAAGAGAATAATGTTCTAATATTAATTCTAGAAACACTTGGTGTTACAATTTATGTTATGTGAGAGCTTAGCTAGATTGCAACAACAAGGTGAATTTCATAGTTCATTACTAGCAAATCAACTGATGTAATTGAACTATGAGAATTTGCAATTTCTAAATTAGAATAATGTTCTAATATGAATTATACTAAGCTAATTCAAGAAACACTTGGTGTTACAATTTATGTTATGTGAGAGCTTAACTAGATTGCAACAACAAGGTGAATTTCATATTTTCATTACTAGCAGATCAACTGATGTAATTAAACTATGAGAATTTGCAGTTTCTAAATTAGATACCTATTAGAACATGTGTCAATATGATATCAAGACTACTTTAATTTATAGATTTATGAATTCATGGAATGACATAAATTAATTAAGTAATCTAATGCTACTTCAATCTGAATATTTATGTGTTCTTGGAATGACATAAATAAATGAAAAAATAATGTTATTTACATTATTGTGAAGTAATAAATTAACTTGAAATTACTATTGAAACCAAAAGATGGTGGTCATAATTACTTTAGTTAAACATGTTTATGTTTCATTGTAAAGATATAAACATAAAGTCTTTTAATTGTTACAAGACTAATAATAAAGTAAGACGTTATCTTGTTGTGTTTTTTTAATTAAGACATATACATGAAGTTATTAAATTGTTAAATGACTTATAACGTATAGTGGGATTATAACAGTTTATGTTTTCTTGTAAAGACATGGACATGAAGTGACTTTGTAAAAAGTACTTGTGTTATAAAGCATGTAATTGGCTTGAATATTATTATATCATTAAAATAAATTAGTTGGTAAATAGACAAGTCAAAAGGAATATGGTTATCTTTAATATTGTTAGATTGTCTTACAATATTAATACTAATGAAATATCAAATGTTATGGTATGTTCAGTTAGGAAAATCAAACTCTTGTTATATTGTTTGATTAAAGATAACTATGACTTCTTTTCTTCCAAAAGTTATCAAGGTTAGAATGTTGAGTATGACTTGGACATATTTAATAAAACTCCAACATAGAAGATTAATAAGACATTATCATATGATGGAATGTGATGAATGTGATGAATCACATTAAGTCTTAAATTGAAGTTCTAAATTTGTTTAACTGCTTATGAAGAGGTTATTAACAAAGTTAAGTCAGGAACTATCAATATGTATTTGTAATATCTCAAAAGAGAACATTGTATTGTTTCTTTATTTGCTAAGTATTTAAAGATAGTCTTTAAATTACTAAAAGCAAGTGGGAGTTTTGATCTTTAAAAGATAAAATTGTAAGATACATAATCTTCTAAAATACACTAGTAAATATCATGATTAAGTTTTGAATGTTAAATCTCAACATGATAATAAAGGTTGACATTTAAATGTTAAATTTCAAGATGATGGAATTATCATTCATAGAATAGCAATATATCTCAGATATTTGATTAATATGCTAAGGACTATGATTTACAGGATTATCGTAAACCTGATAATCATTATGATACATTACCAAATATGAAATTGGGTAAAGTATACATGATATGAATGATTAAGATGTTGTCCATAAAGATAATCAATTTTAGAAACTTGGTTTATCTTAATAGTTAGACTAGAAAATGAAGATGAGTTTCTTCAAAGATTAGGTAACTCTTGTGGTTTAAATCTTTGTATAGAAATCATATGGACAATATTGTGCACGTATTTAATGCATGTTTTATGACAAGATTATTAATCACACTTAAGCAATTAACTGTGATTGAATATTCTTTTCTAAACACATTAAGTATATAAAGATTATGATTGTCATATTTATGAAACTGACAATAGAATATCAAAACTCTTTCTTGAGTGATTATTTGAGCGAGGACGATAAGTAATCAAAAGGAGTTTATGAATTCAAATAAATCTTTGGAAATGTACAAAGTGCAATAATCCATGGATGGATAAATGCATGCATCTAGAAGATTATTCTTATGTTTAATTATTAAATTCATGTTTTGATTTATAATTGAAATAATATAATTTCTAAGTATTCCTAAAAGCTAGTGGGAGTATTATGTTTAATTTCTTGAATCATATATGTTGTAGAACATATAAAGAGTAACATTCCATATAAGTTAAAAGTTAAGTTTTAGAATGGAATGAAAATTTACTTGTAAGATTTAGGAAATAAGACATACAACCTTGGAATGAATGTTTATTGTTGAAACATGTGTGGTAAATGAATCTAATATAACATGATATATTATTTAGAAAGTCTAAATGGATATGAATGACATGATTAAAATCTAAGTATGACTCAAAGATCTTTCATGTACATCATGTTTTGTTTTATCATGCTTGATTACAAGATGATTTGGCAATATTAATATCTAATTAAAAAAGTTATTAGATAACTTGTGTAATATTCTAAATGAATATGTTTGATTATAGAATTACATCCAAAATCTGGAAAAGCTTCCAAATTCTATAAATGAACAATTTTTTTTTCAATTGTTGTGAAAATTGTTATAGCCAACAAACTTGAAAGTTTGAAGGGCATCAAAAATTACACAATAGATATTAATGTTTATGGGGAAGTTTTAATAACATATTGTTGTTGCATACAATGATGTTATTGAACTTGAGATGACACTCAATACTAGTTATGGTAAGGATTTCGTTTTTTGCTATATGTACTAGTTGTGCTTACTAAAAGCATAAGTTGCATTATACATTAAGAGAATAAGAATACTTTAAACTTTAAAATGTTTGGAAGTTTAATTATCATAAATTGGTGGTTAAGGATGTGATGAGTGTGTAAATACTCATCATTTTTAGTCAATTCTGAGCTGCAAAACGATCAAAAAATACTCAAAAACGCACCAAAATGCGAACAAAATCCCAAAGATCGTATTTTATATGTTTCTGATGCAAAACGAGTGAAAACAAACGAAAAACGAACAAAAGTTACATAATTGGCAGTTTCAGTCCCCCGACTTTCAAAGTTTTACAAAACTAGTCCCTGGTCAATCATTTTCAAAGAAAAGTCAACCCTTGCTTTTAAAAGTCAAAAATAAATCACAAATGATCTTTGGGTGAAAGTTTTAGAAATATTACGAGTTTGGTCTCTCTAGTTTGAAACTTGGCAGAAAATACCCCCGGGAATTCAAATTTGGGAAATACTCATTCAAGGTCCTTGTGTTATTGGTACTTGGCAAAAATCATCCTTATGAGTATTTTGAGGGAATTACACTTTCAATCCTTGGATTTTCAGTTTTCGGCAAAATTGGTCCTTGTGGTTTCAAAGCTAATAAAACAAACGGACCATTATTGTCATTAGCCAAAACTAAAGCCCACCCTATTAACTACCCACCCAAGCCCATAACCAGCCCACCCCCTTGTACGTTAATAAAACCTAACCCTAATACATTTTCACAAATAACGTATACACCTTCTTCCTCATCTGGTCAAACTGATAAAAAAATAACACCCATCTCTTTCACCTAAAATTCCCCCCGTGACCACATCCCTCCAAACCCCTATCACCATCCACCCATCACCATCTCCACTTTTGTTTTCCACACCATCTCCCAATCCCACTAACCATACCCAAATCCCTACCTACCCATGCCAAGCTGGCAATCCCCAACTCTCAATTCCATCCACGGCTGAAAATATATACTTTGGGACCAAGTTCAAATTGATGGCTGTGATTGATTCTTAGAAGCACAAAGTTGGACAACTCACCTCTGCTCTCATAGAACAAGCACATCAGAAGAGGACAAGGGAGAGAGCAAGAGAAACCCTAGAAGATTTAGTATAAATGGTTGTGTTTTGTAAGCCAAAAGAGGGCAGTCAATTTTAGTTTTTAATAGTCGAGTTTTTTTTTAAACATATTGTAGTCTGAAATTAGTTTTTTAAGTCAGTCATTAAGTAGGTTTTGAGTAGAAAAGTAGTTTCTTTAAAGTCTTTAAGATGTTGTAATTTCAGCTTGTGAATTCCATGTACTAAAAGTTTCAGATTTATTCAAAGTCTAGTTTTTACTTAAAAGTTGCTTATTCGTTACTTACTTGCCGCTTATTATTGATTTGTGCTGCTTACTTATTGTTAAAAACCCTTTTTCAACTCTTACTTTTAAGTCTAAATTTTCTTTAATTAAACTGTTTATTCACATATGTTAGGATAGAGTCGGCTCAAGGCCTTCTTGGTTGCTACATTTATTTTAGGCTAGCTTAATATAGGCTAGGAAAGTTGTAAGCAATTCTGTAATTGATCTATTGCGGGTCAAAAGTACATGTCTTTTACTAGTTTGCAATCTGCTGCTGCAAGCAGTGACCCATACCAACAGACTTTAGGTTGGCCTTAGTTTCTTTGTTAAGTTGTAGCTTTTATGAATTTCTCATTCTTTGTTACGATTACCTATCAGGTTTCCCCTTAGTTGCCGATTGCATGTTCCCTCCTAATCCTAGTTTAATTGAGCTTAGGTGCTTTAGATCAGTTAAGCCATAGCCTATCTGTTGTATTTTCCCAGCTGTTATATCTTTTCGGTGTAGGGTCTGCTTAGTTTCCACTTTAGAATTTAGCTATCTATCATTAGGAATCATTAGCTTATTAGATTTCCCACTAATTGCTTTTAGCTTGTTCAACCTTAAGACAGCTTATTGGTGGTTTACTACCCCTGCATCATCAGTTTATTGGCAGATTTAGGATTAGGGTGGACTGTTCATCAGTTGGTGTTTAGGATTGATTTTGGTTGTTATTAGAAGCCACTTAGGTATAGTGTAGGAAGCTGCTCCTAATTTAGAATAGCTTGCTTATTTAACGCTTATTTTTTGGCACTCTTCTGCCCCTTTTGCTGGCTTGCTGCTGCTATATACATCAGTAGCAGTTGTGCTCATTAATACTTGTTCATGTTTGATCTTGGCTGTTCTATTTTTGTTGTTGCTCGTTGTTTTATTTATTGATATTCAGTTGTACATGCTTTGTTAGATTGAGTTTATTGGTGATTTGGTTTGCTGCTACTGCCTATATTATCGTTCTTGTTCTTGATGGTTGGTGGCCATGTTCTTATGGCTGTTACCACTTGTTGTTTGTTATACTTAAACTTTTCAGCTATAAGCTTGTTTTAAAATTCTAGGATTGTTTGAGTGGATTTGAACCTGTTTCCGAGGTTATGTTTGATCAAAAGAAAAAAAAAATATAAAGTTGCAAAAACTGATGTGGGTGGGATTCGAACCCAGCCCACTCAGCTCACAACCTCAAGCAAACAAACTCAACCAAACGCCCTTGGCACCCTTTTTTGTTATAACCTTGCGGATTAGTTATTTTATATAAGCTTTACTTGTTTTGTGCTTATTTCCTCAATTCTGCTTATTCTAGCTTATTTAGAACACCTTTTTCAAATGTTTTATTTTTCTTAGATCTGTTTTAGCTTCATTTTATTTACAAAAAAATCCCAGAATTATCTCACTAGTTTTAGTATTTATTTTAAATTAGTATAGTTTAAATAGTAATATAATTGTAATAAATAGAGTTTTATTTGAAAAAATAATTTTCTTTTTTCTAAAAATTACTTTTGTCTTTTAGTACGTAAGAAAACTTTTTAGAAACCCGTAGGACATTTGGAACTCAAAATTTACGTTTTATTTTGCGCACTCGCGTACTTTTTAAATAATTGTTACGTTTTCAATTTAGTTTACGTTTTAGGATTCCCGACACCTAATTATGTTTTCCCGTAGTATTTTAGGAATTTCTTAGATTGTTAGTTACCTTAGGTTAATTTACTTTTACTTTCGTTCGTTAAATTGCTAATTCGTTAATTTAACGTACCATAAAACCAAATAACCTTTCCAATCATACAAGATTTTAATCCAAATCTCATTCGAAGCTTTTCATTCACACCTCGTTGGGGTACGACCCGGGAAATCACTTCCCGGTCTCACAATTTGAATATCACTTTCACAAGTTTTGCGAGGTAATCGTTTTCCTAAACGGTTTACTCGTACTACTTCACGTTTATTTGTCTCACGACAAATTAAACCTCACGTTTGTTGATATTTTGATAAATTATTGTTTGCACACACCAAAACACAACGAATCAAATGGCGCCACTGCCGGGGAGGTTGTGTCGCGACAATATCGTTATGATTTCAACGATTAGTGACTTGTAGAACCTTCGCCAAGAAGTTATCGTTTTCAAAAACGTGTAAAACACAAAAAAAATATTTTCCTTTTCTTTTGTATATATATCTATCATATAAAAAATACAAAAACATTTTCCATTTTTCTTGTTAAATAGAAAAATAAGCATAAAACACACCGCCGAGAACCAAAGCAGAACACCTACCAACTGGGGGTGTGAACATTAATAAGTTCCCAAGCAAAAGATTAAAACTTACCTTTGTATCCTTGTGAGTGGTGTACCCTTTTCAAAGAAGCCACTTACATTGTGATTATTGGTTTAAGTTCACAATTGTCTTTTTGAGTTAGTCTCGTTTTAATTGATGTGTTTTTCGGAAAAACCCAAAAATAATCTTCGTTTCCTATACGTTTAATTCTTATCTTCTTATCCCTCGTTAATGTTTAATTCTCATGTCATCACTCGACTACAATTGTTTTCATTGTAAAAGTCCAGTGGATGACAATCATCGTTGTTACAAGTGCGCGTGTAGGTGGTGTGGGAGTGATATTAGTGACGGATTTTGTAAATGGTACAAAGCAAATCCGAATGCTTTCAATGATTCTCAAAGTCTTCCCGACCACTCTCTACAACCCCAACTATCTTCGTTTGATCAACACTATTGTTATATTTGTAGAGATCTCTTAGAAGATGGTTCACTTTGTAACCGATGTTTTTGCAGGGAATGTGGGTTTACCCATGGGCATTGTACTTGTTGCACTTTTGAAATCGAAAATACATTCGCGTTTCCAAATTTTCAAAACGATTTCAGTTACCCTCCTCAGAATTCCTTTGAACAAGAACCATACTATTTCAATAATACATCATTTCAAAATGCACCGAATGTTTCTTGTGAGTATTGTGGAGGTCCTCACTTTAGCTCGGATTGTCAAACAAGGAATCCTTTTCCTTGTTACAATTATGACTATCCGTATCATGACCAACCTCCACAGTACCAAATGATTCACACGACTCCTCAAGAAACTCAGCAAGAACCTTGTCTAAAGGCTCTTGAAATATTAAAAGAACTTAAGGAGGAGTTAGCTACTACATCGTTTCAAGATTCTCGTGAGAAATCCATGGCAGAATTACTTGCTGAAGAACGAGATGCTAGAAACGAAATGAGCATGGAAGAATTACTTGCTGAGCAAAGAGCAGCTAAAATACGTGCCAATCTTCGCTATGCTGCTCTATATGATGACGATGATGACAGTGATGATGATGAAGATAACATTGTTATTATTCAAAAAGATTCATCAGATTCATCGGTTGTAATTCCTTCCATTGAAAATCAGGGAGAAAATAATGTGACGAAGAAATTACTAGCAGATGATCAAATGAAACTTGGAGAATCCATAACTGCTAGTACTTCTCAACTCCCTCAGTCTGTTGTTATCACACCCGAAGTTCACACTCACTCTCTAAACATGGGGGATGAGCATCTTAGCACTGTTCCTGATAAGGAATTGGACGAATTCATAAAGTCTAGTGTTGAGAACCTTGTCCCAATCCCAAGAGAGTCACAGGGAACTTTGGACCATATGTGTGATTTACTTTCCCCTCTTGAGTGTTCGAACGATCAATTTGAGACTTTCTCCGATCTTAGCGATGATTATACATCTTATGGAGACATTGAATATGTTGAGGCATCACTTCCGCATCCTGATGTTGATCCTCTTCTTGAGGAGTTCGCCGATGAACTCACTCACATCAATCCACTTCCACTGGGAAGTGATGATGGTCTCTTTGATTTTGAAGCCGATCTTGGAGAAATTGAAAGTCTCCTATATCATGATCCGTCACTCACTTCTTATCCCAACAGTCCAATTGAGAATATTGATCATCGTGTTCCCGAAATATTTAATACGACTCTCACCAATCCTTTGTTTGAATTCGACTCTGCATTCACTTTGATTTCTGATAATCCAATCTTTGGTACTCAGATTGAGGATTGTGATGAGTCTACTCCGGAACATGAATTCACAGGTTCACATCTTGTGAATAATTCTCTTCATGAGGAGTTCTCCGGTGAACTCACTCATCATATCATGACTCCTCCGGAGTTTGATAGCCCGGGGGGAGATGCACTCAATCATGAGGATTTGCAAATTCTCACCCACCCTCCCAGGATGTTTTTGAGCTTAACCCTTGAAATCCAAATTCAGGCTAATGAGCCTGCTCTCGAGGAAGAAGCTCTTATCATGATTTTCATCATGGTTTTCTTCCTTTTCTTCACCTATAAGGTGACTTCTTTTCTTCTTCACTCCTTCGGGAATGAAGATACCATCTTTGATCCCGGCATTTTCATGTATCATTATTTTGAGCCGGATACTTATCTCATCGGTGTGGAACTTTCACGTGCTTCAAATGTTTGTCCAAACATATTGAATGAAAGTCCGGTTGAGATTGCTTCTTCCACATCATGCTTCCCCAAGGACTAATGAATTCGGGGTTGAGTCAAGCTAGCGACTCGGTAAACAAAAACAGTAGCATGCTTATAGGGTTTTCACCCTAAGTGTGGGGGAGTCCCCTACTGTGGTTACCAATAAAGTGAAAAACAAAAATGATGTTTCCACATTTAGCTTTTAATGTTGCCCCTTTACGTTCAAAGAGTCGGCATAATAGCCAGGACTTTCAATATTGAGGACAATATTCAATTCTAAGTGTGGGGGGTATTTCGCTATTCTAGCGAATTTTATCACATTTTACTATCTTATACCCCCGTTTTTGGCAAAATTTTTAAAAAAAATTTCACTCAAGTTTCAAAATTTTTGTGGTTATCAGTCCGCCATGTCTAAACGACAAAAGGGATTGGCTAATCCAGGAGCAAACGCCTCTTGGTAAAGATATATCAAACCCGTTGATGGCTTGCAATTTGCCAAAAATTGTATGATTCCTCAACTCCCCATTATCCTCAAAAGCTAATGAGTTGGCTAGCCCGCAAGATTATGGCTTGTGGTAAAGGCCATGGAAAAACCATAATTGGTAATCAACTCACCAAGATGTTGACTGTTCCATCAAGAGTTGGCTAGTCCAGGAGCAAACGGCTCCTGGTAAAGACAAATCAAATCCGTTGACAGCTGGTGGTTTGCTCAAAATCACACAGCTATCAAATGTGCCACAGTTCTTACACCTGGCTACTCCAGAAGTGATGGATTTTGGTAAAGAGACTTCAAATCCATTAATTTTTCTCAAAAAGATTGCTAGGGACTAGCAATAGTTTAGTGTGGGGGATTGATGAGTGTGTAAATACTCATCATTTTTAGTCAATTCTGAGCTGCAAAACGATCAAAAAATACTCAAAAACGCACCAAAATGCGAAAAAAATCCCAAAGATCGTATTTTATATGTTTCTGATGCAAAACGAGTGAAAACAAACGAAAAATGAACAAAAGTTACGTAATTGGTAGTTTCAGTCCCCCGACTTTCAAAGTTTTACAAAACTAGTCCCTGGTCAATCATTTTCAAAGAAAAGTCAACCCTTGCTTTTAAAAGTCAAAAATAAATCACAAATGATCTTTGGGTGAAAGTTTTAGAAATATTACGAGTTTGGTCTCTCTAGTTTGAAACTTGGCAGAAAATACCCCCGGGAATTCAAATTTGGGAAATACTCATTCAAGGTCCTTGTGTTATTGGTACTTGGCAAAAATCATCCTTCTGAGTATTTTGAGGGAATTACACTTTCAATCCTTGGATTTTCAGTTTTCGGCAAAATTGGTCCTTGTGGTTTCAAAGCTAATAAAACAAACGGACCATTATTGTCATTAGCCAAAACTAAAGCCCACCCTATTAACTACCCACCCAAGCCCATAACCAGCCCACCCCCTTGTACGTTAATAAAACCTAACCCTAATACGTTTTCAGAAATAACGTATACACCTTCTTCCTCATCTGGTCAAACTGATAAAAAAAATAACACCCATCTATTTCACCTAAAATTCCCCCCGTGACCACATCCCTCCAAACCCCTATCACCATCCACCCATCACCATCTCCACTTTTGTTTTCCACACCATCTCCCAATCCCACTAACCATACCCAAATCCCTACCTACCCATGCCAAGCTGGCAATCCCCAACTCTCAATTCCATCCACGGCTGAAAATATATACTTTGGGACCAAGTTCAAATTGATGGCTGTGATTGATTCTTAGAAGCACAAAGTTGGACAACTCACCTCTGCTCTCACAGAACAAGCACATCAGAAGAGGACAAGGGAGAGAGCAAGAGAAACCCTAGAAGATTTAGTATAAATGGTTGTGTTTTGTAAGCCAAAAGAGGGCAGTCAATTTTAGTTTTTAGTAGTGAGTCTTGTTCTAGTTTTTAATAGTCGAGTTTTTTTTTTAAATATATTGTAGTCTGAAATTAGTTTTTTAAGTCAGTCATTAAGTAGGTTTTGAGTAGAAAAGTAGTTTCTTTAAAGTCTTTAAGATGTTGTAATTTCAGCTTGTGAATTCCATGTACTAAAAGTTTCAGATTTAGTCAAAGTCTAGTTTTTACTTAAAAGTTGCTTATTCGTTACTTACTTGCCGCTTATTATTGATTTGTGCTGCTTACTTATTGTTAAAACCCCTTTTTCAACTCTTACTTTTAAGTCTAAATTTTCTTTAATTAAACTGTTTATTCACATATGTTAGGATAGAGTCGGCTCAAGGCCTTCTTGGTTGCTACATTTAATTTAGGCTAGCTTAATATAGGCTAGGAAAGTTGTAAGCAATTCTGTAATTGATCTATTGCGGGTCAAAAGTACATGTCTTTTACCAGTTTGCAATCTGCTGCTGCAAGCAGTGACCCATACCAACAGACTTTAGGTTGGCCTTAGTTTCTTTGTTAAGTTGTAGCTTTTATGAATTTCTCATTCTTTGTTACGATTACCTATCAGGTTTCCCCTTAGTTGCCGATTGCATGTTCCCTCCTAATCCTAGTTTAGTTGAGCTTAGGTGCTTTAGATCAGTTAAGCCATAGCCTATCTGTTGTATTTGCCCAGCTGTTATATCTTTTCGGTGTAGGGTCTGCTTAGTTTCCACTTTAGAATTTAGCTATCTATCATTAGGAATCATTAGCTTATTGATTTCCCACTAGTTGCTTTTAGCTTGTTCAACCTTAAGACAGCTTATTGGTGGTTTACTACCCCTGCATCATCAGTTTATTGGCAGATTTAGGATTAGGGTGGACTGTTCATCAGTTGGTGTTTAGGATTGATTTTGGTTGTTATTAGAAGCCACTTAGGTATAGTGTAGGAAGCTGCTCCTAATTTAGAATAGCTTGCTTATTTAACGCTTATTTTTTGGCACTCTTCTGCCCCTTTTGCTGGCTTGCTGCTGCTATATACATCAGTAGCAGTTGTGCTCATTAATACTTGTTTATGTTTGATCTTGGCTGTTCTATTTTTGTTGTTGCTCGTTGTTTTATTTATTGATATTCAGTTGTACATGCTTTGTTAGATTGAGTTTATTGGTGATTTGGTTTGCTGCTACTGCCTATATTATCGTTCTTGTTCTTGATGGTTGGTGGCCATGTTCTTATGGCTGTTCCCACTTGTTGTTTGTTATACTTAAACTTTTCAGCTATAAGCTTGTTTTAAAATTCTAGGATTGTTTGAGTGGATCTGAACCTGTTTCCGAGGTTATGTTTGATCAAAAGAAAAAAAAATTATAAAGTTGCAAAAACTGATGTGGGTGGGATTCGAACCCAGCCCACTCAGCTCACAACCTCAAGCAAACAAACTCAACCAAACGCCCTTGGCACCCTTTTTTGTTATAACCTTGCGGATTAGTTATTTTATATAAGCTTTACTTGTTTTGTGCTTATTTCCTCAATTCTGCTTTGGCCAGATCTTCCAACCTTTTCACAATTACAGTTCACAGCGCCCTTGACTAAACTAATCTAATAGGAGATCCGGTAACTTTTTTGAATGTGGGGGAGTGGGGAATTTTTCTCGTTACTGTATTTAGAACACCTTTTTCAAATGTTTTATTTTTCTTAGATCTGTTTTAGCTTCATTTTATTTACAAAAAAATCCCAGAATTATCTCACTAGTTTTAGTATTTATTTTAAATTAGTATAGTTTAAATAGTAATATAATTGTAATAAATAGAGTTTTATTTGAAAAATTAATTTTCTTTTTTCTAAAAATTACTTTTGTCTTTTAGTACGTAAGAAAACTTTTTAGAAACCCGTAGGACGTTTGGAACTCAAAATTTACGTTTTATTTTGCGCACTCGCGTACTTTTTAAATAATTGTTACGTTTTCAATTTAGTTTACGTTTTAGGATTCCCGACACCTAATTATGTTTTCCCGTAGTATTTTAGGAATTTCTTAGATTGTTAGTTACCTTAGGTTAATTTACTTTTACTTTCGTTCGTTAAATTGCTAATTCGTTAATTTAACGTACCATAAAACCAAATAACCTTTCCAATCATACAAGATTTTAATCCAAATCTCATTCGAAGCTTTCCATTCACACCTCGTTGGGGTACGACCCGGGAAATCACTTCCCGGTCTCACAATTTGAATATCACTTTCACAAGTTTTGCGAGGTAATCGTTTTCCTAAACGGTTTACTCGTACTACTTCACGTTTATTTGTCTCACGACAAATTAAACCTCACGTTTGTTGATATTTTGATAAATTGTTGTTTGCACACACCAAAACACAACGAATCAGGATGTCTCACATTTTTATGAAATATGGCATTATCAAAATAGTTGACTATGCACATATAAGAATTTCAATAGTTGAATTCTTGAAATAAGTATTCTTAAAATTCCGATAGATCAAAGTTGGATGATTTATGTCTTGTCAACAAGTATGAATGTCATTGCTTGAGACATAATTCATCAACAAGAGTTATCATGCATTGATCTATTTAGTATTTGGATAAGGGATGTTAAACAATTATTATGATAAATTCAAATACATGGTATGTTTAATTTATAATATATTGTATCCTATATTTGTATGTTTAATCCATGAATAAATGTTATTCTAAATTGTCCGTTGCCAGTTAATAATATGGGAATATTATTAAATCAAGACAAATCTGAAGGTTGGTATAATATACTTAAAGTATATTGATGCGTAGACATGCCATTTCAGATGATATTCAATGATACCGAATATAGGACTTATCCCAACTACATGATGTTACTTTATGGATCTTGTCATTAAGTAAATCATGAGAAGTTATCCTCAGACTTGAGATGCAAGATAAGTGTCATGAATGTAGTACATTTTTGTGGAACAACTTAACGCTATACGTAACTGGTAGTCATAAGGGTTGTTTTCGGAAGTGTTACAAAATTTGTGGGTTTTGCTTGTAGTCAAGATAGAATTTGTTCCTTCAAATTAATTTTTGAAGTTTAATACTGATGGGCCCCTCGTAGGGTTGTCAAGATGTTTGCATGGCCGTGCCCAAGATCTTCCATGAATATATTCAGATGATTTGGTAATCTTGATTAATCACTAACAATGAGAAACAGAATGGTTAATTAAGGAATAACTTTAATCCATATCCTTATTAACATGGTATTAGAAACAAAAGGATAATAATAATGAGAAATCATTAAAAGGTTTTTCCAGGAGCCTTACTCGAGATCGTACTAGAGGCATCGGCGTGTTGCAAGACGCTAACCGATGTGATTACACTATTAAAATATGTCCAAGTGGGAGCTGTTAGATTATGGACATTATTTTAGTAGTCGTATGTTAGGATCGAACTCGAGATCACGGGATTGCACACAATACGTATGAAGAGAAAAAGAAATAATTATTTATAAATGTTATAAGTAATTATTAATAAACACAAAACTAGTAATAGTAATTAGTATTTAATGATAAATGACTAATGACCGTTAGACGAACATTAGGAAAGTAATACTTGTGAATAATTGAAAAGTCAAGAATGTTCTAGAAGGAGTTCCACCTCCTTTGTGCCATGGACTCCAAGTTATCTCAAGTATATAAACACCTCATGGGATATTGTTTTCTCATAACTTGTACACACACATCTTGGTGTTTTCTCTCCTTCTCTTTGTCTCATAATCGATCCATCAAACAATCCCTAAGGGATTCGATTTTCATGGATCAAAATAAGTTTTGTGTTTTATTTACTTGCATAAACTTTTTCTTGAATTAGTACGTGTGTACAAGAACGTGATTCAAACACACTATTGTTTGATTCTTGGACTGAATTACAAAAGAGGTAAGGGGTAATTCTTATAATCTACATAAACCCTAATTAGGGTTCTTGATTTGAAGATTGCAATTGATTCTTGTTCGGGCTAGAATCACAAAGGTATGTTTACTATTTATATTGATTAATTAATTACATGTTATATGATCTTGTTATTGATGAGGCGAAAAATGAACCGTTTTTAGGGGGTCATTTAAGCCCGGAATTGAATTTATTTGATCAAATATTGCCCTAAATCGTTCCTTTTGTGATTTTAGGTACTTTGGGAGATAAATCTGGAAAAGGAAGCAATTCGGACGTTTTTGGAGCATAAAAGTGAAGAAAACGCCAAAGTCTTAATTTTCCTTGCTGGGAACAGTAGGTGACGGCGTCAAGAAGAAAATCTTGACGGCGTCAAGAGTAATTTCCATGACGATCCAATACAGATTTGACGGCGTCACAAGGTAGGGCGTCAAGAGTAAAATGCATGACGGCCTGAAAACACATAACACATGACGGCGTCAAAAGTAGATCAAGGCAGTCCGAGGAGTATTTTGGCGGCGAGATGACGGCGTCACAAATTTGTTCTTGACGCCGTCAGACCCTATTACCTGTATATAGTTTTCTAATTTTCACATTAAAAAGAGAGGAGTTTTGGAGAAACCCTAGGTCCGAACTTAAGACGAATTTTACAGGTTTTTCAAGGGTTCTTAGCCCTTGATACCTTGCATGTGTAATTGAGATAAGTATTCTTTTAATTCAATCAATATGTCTATGTGTTGGTTGTCTATATCTTGTTCTTGTCTTAATTCCATCATGTTAGGCTAGATCTATCTTGTGTTTGCTTGGATCTAATGAAACCTAGATATTGATTATGTGTTGATTACTTGTTTATGGTTGTATTGGATGAATGATTTCGATGTTAGGCTTAAGAAAACTGGCAGATCTCCAATTGGTAACATGCTTGAACGTCTTAGGAAACATGAACTGACGTGCACTAGGTTTTATTGATTGTATTTAATGCATGAGTAAATTCTAATGATCCCATGTTAGGAGCTTCTTAGCCGGCTCGACATAGGAGTGAAGTAGGCACTCATATGATTGGGGAATTAAGTGCGCCACCCCATGAATGGTATTAAGAAATACAATCCGTCATCCACGCAACTATAACAAGTAATTAACGTGTAAAAGATATCTAGGGAGTAGTGAAATCTAAGTAAACACAATTTCTCCACTTATTGCTCACAACCTTAGTATAATTTAGTTTATTTTCATTTTTAGTATTTTATTTGGATTGCATCTTTAGTAATTGGGTTAGTTGACTAGCAACTAATTCCGCCCAAATCCTTCAAAACCCGAGATTTTTACTTGCTTTCTAAAAAATATAAAAATACAAAAAGAATCATCCCTCACCTTTAGAACTAGTATTTAGGTTTTCTAATCCTAGCGACACTATTCCTAGCTGAACGATCAATCCCCCGGTACTTGTCACTATACTATACTACAACGATCAGGTACACTGCCTGGTGGGGGTTGTAAGCTTCTCAAGATCCCTTGAGAGGTAAAGCCTGGTGCGATTCCCACGTATCAAGTTTTTGGCGCCGTTGCCGGGGAATAGTTATTGTCTAGGTTAGAATATCTTTTTATTAGGTCTACTTGCTAGATTCCTTTCTAGTAAGATTTTATTTTTATTTTTAGGTTTTCTTTAGTCTATCTTTTCCTTTGTGCCTTTGTTCGTAACTCTTCACCACCCGACATCATGGACGATGGGAACATCCTTGAACCCGTCATCCCACCACAAGAAAACCCACCACTAGAACCTCTTAGGCCCCGAACCTTAGGAGAGTATTCTCGACTTAGCCACCAAGGCTACCGAAACACCATTGAGCTCACCGGAGCCAATGTGACCCCCTTGCGATCCGACACCATCTGGTTGGTACAAAGCGGATGTGCATTCCATGGACTTTGTTCCAAAGATCCAAACCAACACCTTAAGGACTTCCTCAAAATCGTAGATTCCATAGACCTAGGTGTTGAAACTAGAGAGACAACCCGATTACGCCTATTCCAATTCTCTCTACGGGATCAAGCTAGTCAATGGCTTGAGCGTTTACCCGTGGGATCCATCACCACATGGGATAATCTCACCAATGGCTTCTTTACTAAATTATTCCCACCGGGGAAGACTGCAATGCTTAGAAATAACATTTTGATGTTTGAACAACATCAAGGTGAAACTTTCTACGAAGCATGGGCTCGTTTTAAGGATCTCCTCCATAAGGTCCCTCATCATGGTATAAACCTTTGGTTATTAGTCCAGATTTTCTACGACCATGTTGACTATCACACTAAGCGCACAATCGATAGGGCCGCGGGAGGTAAACTGCGTGATAATGTCACACCCCCAAAATCGGGTCCAGCGGAAGCATACATGTAGCTGGGGTGTAACTCAATTGGTATTACAGCACAAGTACAAAATTGGCTTTCACTTCAATCATTTAGAATAAAATCGTTTAACTAAAAGTATTGAATTTACATTGTTTAAAATTAGTGCGGAAGTAGGCCCTTAACATAGTTTAAAATGGTCCCCATAAGAATATCAGAGTCTTCTATGACCATGCCATGCCCTGCCAAAACCTCCGGTAGCGTGCCATTGCTTAAAGCCTGAAAATACATGCTAAAACGTCAGCATAAAGCTGGTGAGTTCATAGTTTTAAATAAACCAGTATTTCCCGTAAACAAGTGTTTCCAGAAATCAAGTATTTCCCAGCAAAGGCATCGTAAATCCACTCAGTTACAAGTCCCGCCATAAGAGACTTGTAACCTGTGTGTTTACAACCCACTGCCAAAAGTAATATGTTTAAGTAAACAAGTCATTTGCGGAACACGAGATTTTCAGTAGCAAGACAATATAACAAATACAATGTCATAGCTAAAAATAAGGTATACAGTGCCTAAGCTCATGACCCCGAAGCTCGACGTAATCGTATGCAATCAAGCATAAAATGCCCCAATTAAGTGTTTGCCAGACACTCGGAAGTAATCCGAATGATAATGCGTCCGTTTAACAAGCTGGCGCGACCAACTCGGACGGGGTGTCAACCCAAATAGATCTATCCGCAGCATTCGCGCTCACACGCATGTAATTAACGGTTCATGATAAAGGGGACTTCAGTGGCAGTAATAGGTAACTCAGGCAAAGTAACAGTTTTGTATTTATGTCCGCAAAAGCAAGAACTTGTGTTCATAAGAAAGAAATCAAGGATGGAATAAGTAATTCATAATGTATTCAAATAATCAATCAAGTATTTCAACCATCCAGTAATGTTTGAGAAAATGAATCGCGTTCAAGTAAAACAAGCATTGAATTTAAATAATAAGGAGCATGTATCTTACCCCAAAACAATTGTAAAACAAGTAAAAGTAGGGGTTATGAACTCACCTGGTGCAATAGCTATGATGACAACAATGATTACACAGAAATGAGGCACGATCTCTAACCGCAACCTAATATGAATGGTATGATCTAATGTAAGAAATGAAGTAATGCTATACATGCAAATACGTATGTTATCGATATCACTCGTTAGTTTTGAAAATAATGTTTATCGTCGAAAAATACATTGTTGACGTCTCGTTAAGTTAATAACCACTTTTCATGTAAATATGTTGGAACGGTACTCCACGATCCTTGTTTGGTGTTCTATCGGCAAATATAAGGTTTTCGTCGCAAAAATAACATTTTTATTACTTGAAAATATGCCCAAAATGGCCTCGCAAAACAAGTCGCGAAATGTTATACGTTAAGGGTTAGTGATGAAACTCGGCGTTTTTGAAAACCTTGTAACAATATCTTGAAGTCGTGTCATTTAACTTTTGGCGATACGGGTCTCGATCAATGAGAAAATCGACTCTCATTGTTGTTACTTGAAATATTATGTTCAACACTTAGAAAATTTTATGATAGTAAAAGCTGTCAAAATATATGTAGTTTATCGGGTATATAGATGAGGTCGTAGTTTATTCGTTATAAGTCTATTCGACGAACGGCCAATTGATTTGAAAAGCTTGTTGGAAGATCTTGATTTCATAAAACTACGGCTCGGACTCAAATTGATCCGATCATAAAGAAAAACAGCCAAGAAAATGGTGTCTCGCAAAGACAGTTTTGCGGCAAAATAATAATAGAAAAGCTGATGGAAATTTGTAAAAATCGTCTAAGTTCAAACGCTTGTATCTTTTTCGTTATAAGCTCGTTTTCTACGTTCTTTATATCCCCGGAATCGTGGGACAACATACTAATATATTTTTGATAAGTCGGGACGGCTAGATCAAGTTTTATGTCTCGAAACAGTCCATGAAAACTGTTCAACAGCAAGCTATTTTTTCAGAAAATAGTTTTCGTCGTTAAAATGAAAATAGCATATCTTTTTCGTCATAACTCGGATTTTAGTGATTCAAGCGGCCACGATTTCGTTTTTGAAAGTATTTTCTGAATATCTAACCCAATGTTACCCAGAAACCCCTGAGTTTTCTGAAATTGGCGATTTGGGACAGAACCTATATTTGAAAATATTTTTCGTTGTTAATATTCGGAGAATCATATCTCCCTCGTTATTAACTCGTTTTTATCCCCGTTTTCGGCCATAGTTTCGTCTTGGAATGTATTTTCTAAATCTTTGGTCCAAAATTACACCCTAGACCCTGATTTTCCCACGTTTTACAAAAATGGACAGTTGCTTTTATATAGTTGTAAAAATCAACTTTTCTAGTTTGTAACTTGTTCAAGGCTTAACCAAACTATCTCAAATCAACTTCACAAATACCCAATCCTACCATACACCTTCTTAGGGTGTCATGGGTTCCTAAACATCACCAATCTCGGTGGATCTAATGAGATTGATAATAAAAATTGTAGATCTATGTTTATAAAGAAAAATAAACAATAAGTGGTATGGATCATAGTATATTTGCATGTTTTCTTACTAGATCATAAAAAGACATCAAGAAATAGTTTGAAAGATTAGAAAAATGATTAGTAACTTACTTGTGATGATTATTAAGAAGTGGTGATGAAAACCCATTTAATCTTTGTGGTTTTTTATTTCAAAACCCAAACTAGATTATTACTAGGACTTGATAAACACCTTGATCTTGAAAAATTAGTGATTTCTTCCTTGTTGTGTTTCTTGGCCGATTCATATACAAAGGGAGGAAGAGAGAAAGTTTTGCTAGTGTTTTTGATGTGTATAATGAAAGAATGGGAAAATGGTAGATATATATATGTGTGTATATATTTAGTGTAAGTCTTGGTCTTTGCAAAATAATTAAATAACACATGGAGTAGAAGCTAGGAGGCAAGATCCATAATTTTGGGGAGGAAATTAATGGGAGGAGAAGATTTGCAAGACTTTTGTGTATATTAAGTTAGTTATTGTGTAGTTTAGGTGTTACCGGGTACCAAGTTAACTAAAAATAAATCGTGTCGTGTTGAAATAAAATATGACAAAGTTGTAAAAATTATGAAATTACATTCCTGATAAGAATCGGGTGTTAAAATATTTATTGGATTGAAATAACGCAAACCGACGGAGTAATAAGCTCCGACCGTAAAATGTAGCAATTGATTCCAAAACACCGGGTAAATTAATAATATAATTTTTATATCATTATAACGAGTATGAAAATATGTTAGGATCGTAGTTGGGAGTATTGGGTATACGTTCGTAGTAAAAATTGAGTGGTAACGTTAATTACAAATTAAACATACGTATATAGAAATAATGCATATCTGTGTAGGGCCTAAAGTGATGATGATGTTACTGATGATATATAGACTACTCCAGTCTATATGACGTATCCCTACTGATGATGCATAAATTCGCAGCTAAACCTAACTGGTTACGCGAATTTGAATACCCGTAAACTAGATTTACGAAATGATGAACGACAATCGTGAATAGTGATTTCCTTCCGGGAATGAATAGTGTCATATGAATAGTAAAATTTTTGAACGCTTCTCGGAATCACAAACTGACTCCGAAAATGATGAATAGTAAAATAATGCATAGTGACCGATGAATAGTAAATGACGAATAGTAACTGATGAATAGTGAATAGGAGAAATGTCTTGAAAATGCGGGTTGTTACAGTCTCACCCCCTTAAAAGGAACTTCGTCCCGAAGTTCAGTTTGTGTTGATCTCTAAAGTGTACACAGTGAATAGATGTGGGTATTTGAGTCGCATAGCGGCGATAAAAGATAATGATTTTTATCGTGTAAGCTACTGAGCTCTAACAAGGTTCAAGTCTGACGGCCGCTAGGCCTACTCTGTCAGAAATCGTAAATGGTTCAGTGTATATCGGGTTTAACTTTATGAAGTTTTCTGAATGGTATTATGCCTTTCCTAGGCAAAACTTTCAACATAATCATGCCACGAACTTGAAATTCTAATGGTTTACCGCTTATCGAACTTGTAATTGATTCTTGATTTGTAGGAAATTCCTAGTTATTTCATGAATGCTTACTGGACTAGTGAGTTAGGCTTTTTCCAAGTTTTGATCCGTCAATGGGTGTTGGCACTTCGACCATAGAGTGCTTCGAATGGTGTAGTCTCTAAGCTCGTGTGGTAACTATAGTTGCAACTGAATTTGATTTATGGCAAATGGTTAATCCAACCATTTCTAGTGTCAATCACACCCGATTTGGGCATATCTCCCTATGTTTGAATCAATCTCAAATTCTGACCATTGGTCTACAGATGATAGTTGGTGTGGTTCCAAAGAAATCTTTAATGTAATCGCTAGAAGTTTGAGGTGAATCAAATTCCTCTATTAGGAATAATTGAAATGGGTATCATGAATCTTGTTTTGAAAGACTTACAAGGTTAAGTCCGTCAAAAGGTGTTGTTGAAAATAATAGATTAGGATAAGGTTGTGATCCTCCGCAGGATGTCATGAATTGAGTCTTTCTCCACCTACGATGCTTAGTCTCCATTACTAAGGTTTTCCCCAAGCTTTATGTCGTCAAATCACAAACTCCTAAAGGTATAAGTGAAGTAATATAGTGATGGAGTTTTCAAAGTTTGTTTTGAGATTGTGTGTTTTGTTCATAAACCTTCCCTGAGTAAATGAATTTGCAATTTTTAAGCAAAAGGCTTTCTAAGTAACATTTTTCTTAATGTTTCAAAATTTAATAGTTATGCAAGATAGGACTGTTTTCAACATTAGATGGACAGTATGGTTTACCAAAGATCGATGTTTAAAATTTCTTAATATTCAATAGTTTTTGTAAAAGAATAACCAAAAGGAATTTACTTGTCAAAATAAGTGCCTCAGAAAAGTATTTCTTACAAGATATATGTTTTGTATAACAGTAGTTTGGAGAAAAATCCATTTAGAAGTGAAAGTATTAAGAGGATAAAATAGCCAGGTATATATGTCTGCACAAATGCGTAGATGTCTAACATGTTTGAATAAAGGCTATTGGTGCGGACATGTTCAATTTATAGTCTCGGTTAAGAGGTTGGATTTATCTCTATGGTGTTGCTTAGTGGGCACTCGTATCGAAACAAATCCTGTAATTCAGTCAAGCCAATACTTTCTAGATGCTGAAATTTTTGGCGATCAGGCCAATGATAGTGGTCCGAATGGTTTCGTGATATCCTGAGATTTCTGTTGAGTTTTGAAAGGTCTTAATGTATCGAGGGATCATCCTCATAGAAGGTATGGAAAGTCTTTCCTAGGGAGATCATTGATAATATCCACTTATCAATATAGGGAGTAGTGAGGGATGAGTGGCATCGGAATCTATAAAGTGTTAGCTAATTCCTTATATATATATATGGGGGTGGGGAAAGGAAATGATAGTAATGGTGAGAAGGGAAGAGACTGTGACAACTGCAACAAAATGAGATTGTAACAAAAGAAAATACTGTGATATGAGTGTATCGTGCATAAATATGAAAGTTCATGAAATAAAATGACTAGCTGACATGCTTCCAATCGGTGGTTTACGAAGTGATGAAAAATATGAAGGTTCCAACAACGAGAGTATACTCACACATGAATGAAACATTTGGAAATTGAGTAGGGAATTCAATCCAGACATAATCTTATTATAACCATTCTCAGTGTTGCAAAATTCATGTCTGAGTCAGACATAGGTGGTCAGCCTATATCTCACTATCCCGAGTCGAATGTAGATGACCAGTCTACATTCCACCGAGGTTCCATTAATTTTGAAATACTCAGCTCAGTTATACTAATACCATGTCCTTCACAAATACCAAAACGTTCTGAAAGACAAAAGCAGGTGACCAAACTCGAGATCAAATGATGAAACTATGCAAGGAAAAACATAACACGGTGACATATATGATACGTGAACATGCTTATATGAAAGACAATTATAGTAATCAACGATAATAAATGAATATAATATACCAGATAATGAGATAACAACCTCATCACCTTTGTCAGCAACTAACCACAAACGAGGCCTCAGTTTGGCAGGTAGGCACGTGACGGTCATAGGGTTAAGTTTTTGTAAAAGTAGCTATAGTCTAGGTTTTAAAAACACTTAGTTCGCTATAGCCAAAGCTCTGATACCAATCTGTCACACCCCCAAAATCGGGTCCAGCGGAAGCATACATGTAGCTGGGGTGTAACTCAATTGGTATTACAGCACAAGTACAAAATTGGCTTTCACTTCAATCATTTAGAATAAAATCGTTTAACTAAAAGTATTGAATTTACATTGTTTAAAATTAGTGCGGAAGTAGGCCCTTAACATAGTTTAAAATGGTCCCCATAAGAATATCAGAGTCTTCTATGACCATGCCATGCCCTGCCAAAACCTCCGGTAGCGTGCCATTGCTTAAAGCCTGAAAATACATGCTAAAACGTCAGCATAAAGCTGGTGAGTTCATAGTTTTAAATAAACCAGTATTTCCCGTAAACAAGTGTTTCCAGAAATCAAGTATTTCCCAGCAAAGGCATCACAAATACGTATGTTATCGATATCACTCGTTAGTTTTGAAAATAATGTTTATCGTCGAAAAATACATTGTTGACGTCTCGTTAAGTTAATAACCACTTTTCATGTAAATATGTTGGAACGGTACTCCACGATCCTTGTTTGGTGTTCTATCGGCAAATATAAGGTTTTCGTCGCAAAAATAACATTTTTATTACTTGAAAATATGCCCAAAATGGCCTCGCAAAACAAGTCGCGAAATGTTGTACGTTAAGGGTTAGTGATGAAACTCGGCGTTTTTGAAAACCTTGTAACAATATCTTGAAGTCGTGTCATTTAACTTTTGGCGATACGGGTCTCGATCAATGAGAAAATCGACTCTCATTGTTGTTACTTGAAATATTATGTTCAACACTTAGAAAATTTTATGATAGTAAAAGCTGTCAAAATATATGTAGTTTATCGGGTATATAGATGAGGTCGTAGTTTATTCGTTATAAGTCTATTCGACGAACGGCCAATTGATTTGAAAAGCTTGTTGGAAGATCTTGATTTCATAAAACTACGGCTCGGACTCAAATTGATCCGATCATAAAGAAAAACAGCCAAGAAAATGGTGTCTCGCAAAGACAGTTTTGCGGCAAAATAATAATAGAAAAGCTGATGGAAATTTGTAAAAATCGTCTAAGTTCAAACGCTTGTATCTTTTTCGTTATAAGCTCGTTTTCTACGTTCTTTATATCCCCGGAATCGTGGGACAACATACTAATATATTTTTGATAAGTCGGGACGGCTAGATCAAGTTTTATATCTCGAAACAGTCCATGAAAACTGTTCAACAGCAAGCTATTTTTTCAGAAAATAGTTTTCGTCGTTAAAATGAAAATAGCATATCTTTTTCGTCATAACTCGGATTTTAGTGATTCAAGCGGCCACGATTTCGTTTTTGAAAGTATTTTCTGAATATCTAACCCAATGTTACACGGAAACCACTGAGTTATCTGAAATTGGCGATTTTGGACAGAACCTATATTTGAAAGTATTTTTCGTTGTTAATATTCGGAAAATCATATCTCCCTCGTTATTAACTCGTTTTTATCCTCGTTTTCGGCCATAGTTTCGTCTCGGAATGTGTTATCTAAATCTTTGGTCCAAAATTACACCCTAGACCCTGAGTTTCCCACGTTTTACAAAAAATGGACAGTAGCTTTTATATAGTTGTAATAATCAACTTTTCTAGTTTGTAACTTGTTCAAGGCTTAACCAAACTATCTCAAATCAACTTCACAAATACCCAATCCTACCATACACCTTCTTAGGGTGTCATGGGTTCCTAAACATCACCAATCTCGGTGGATCTAATGAGATTGATAATAAAAATTGTAGATCTATGTTTATAAAGAAAAATAAACAATAAGTGGTATGGATCATAGTATATTTGCATGTTTTCTTACTAGATCATAAAAAGACATCAAGAAATAGTTTGAAAGATTAGAAAAATGATTAGTAACTTACTTGTGATGATTATTAAGAAGTGGTGATGAAAACCCATTTAATCTTTGTGGTTTTTTATTTCAAAACCCAAACTAGATTATTACTAGGACTTGATAAACACCTTGATCTTGAAAAATTAGTGATTTCTTTCTTGTTGTGTTTCTTGGCCGATTCATATACAAAGGGAGGAAGAGAGAAAGTTTTGCTAGTGTTTTTGATGTGTATAATGAAAGAATGGGAAAATGGTAGATATATATATATATGTGTGTATATATTTAGTGTAAGTCTTGGTCTTTGCAAAATAATTAAATAACACATGGAGTAGAAGCTAGGAGGCAAGATCCATAATTTTGGGGAGGAAATTAATGGGAGGAGAAGATTTGCAAGACTTTTGTGTATATTAAGTTAGTTATTGTGTAGTTTAGGTGTTACCGGGTACCAATTTAACTAAAAATAAATCGTGTCGTGTTGAAATAAAATATGACGAAGTTGTAAAAATTATGAAATTACATTCCTGATAAGAATCGGGTGTTAAAATATTTATTGAATTGAAATAACGCAAACCGACGGAGTAATAAGCTCCGACCGTAAAATGTAGCAATTGATTCCAAAACACCGGGTAAATTAATAATATAATTTTTATATCATTATAACGAGTATGAAAATATGTTAGGATCGTAGTTGGGAGTATTGGGTATACGTTCGTAGTAAAAACTGAGTGGTAACGTTAATTACAAATTAAACATACGTATATAGAAATAATGCATATCCGTGTAGGGCCTAAAGTGATGATGATGTTACTGATGATATATAGACTACTCCAGTCTATATGACGTATCCCTACTGATGATGCATAAATTCGCAGCTAAACCTAACTGGTTACGCGAATTTGAATACCCGTAAATTAGATTTACGAAATGATGAACGACAATCGTGAATAGTGATTTCCTTCCGGGAATGAATAGTGTCATATGAATAGTAAAATTTTTGAACGCTTCTCAGAATCACAAACTGACTCCGAAAATGATGAATAGTAAAATGATGGATAGTGACCGATGAATAGTAATTGATGAATAGTGAATAGGAGAAATGTCTTGAAAATGCGGGTTGTTACAGATAAGAATACCGAGGAGTCCTGGGCAATTATTTAGGAGCTCGCCGCCGATAATCATGAGATGTGGGAGTTTAATCATACAATAAAAGCGGCCATCAATGCGGTCTCAACATCTGGAGGAACCACCGAAATCCCCAATGAACTCCTATGCAAACTCGAGGCAAAAGTCGACTATTTTGAGGAAAGGCAAAGGAGACCTTTAAGTCCTAGACGGGCTACTGTCAATTCTGTCTCGAAACCAACCTCGGCACCATTATCTGAGTCACCCTCTAGAGAAAGTGTCGAGACTTTTCAGAACTATGCCCCACCTTGTTCCCCTCCCAAGGAACTTAGCTCGGAGTTTGAAGCTAGGATGAGAGAATATATGGTGACTCACTCAGATCGGCTTGCTAGATTCGAGGAAGCAGTCTATAAGCAAAAAGAGGAGATGCAGGAGAAAATGAATGAGATGATGAGTCTATTAGAGGAGTATGCCAATCAGAGAACCCCCGAAAGAATGCTACTAAGGAAAGAGAGCGCCACTCCTACTACCCAATTTGTTAATTCCATCACAATTGTCCACAAGGATAACGAGAAGGTAGAAGCCCCTACTAAACAGACCTTAGAGAAACCACCAAAATCCCAACCCTTGAGTCACTACCTGAAACATGATATAAACGAAAACACCATAACCAATTGGATTAATGTTGATGGGCGTAACCAACCTTCCAAACAGGGTTCGGAGAAAGAGGAAAAGGCAAAAGATGAGTATGATACGTTACCTGGGGGATCAGTATTCGAGAGGCTGTTGGTACAAAAAGTGGCTACTAAGCAGATAGCATGTGGGAACTTTGAGATACCAACTAGCATCAGGGACTTGAAATATCTTAGTGCTTTCGCCGACCAAGGATCGGAAGTAAATCTTATGCCTCTAACTATATACATCCAACTGACATCAAAAACGCCAGCCCCTACTCGTGTTAGATTGTCCCTCGCTGGACACTCGTACGTGTACCCCCTAGGAATCGCAGAAGATGTATTAGTTAATGTCGCAGGGTTCATGTACCCCGTTGATTTTATGATCATCGATGATAAAGGAGATGAATGCATGCCAATAATCCTTGGGGCACCATTCCTCGCCACCGCTAGGGCTGCCATTAAATATGAAGGTAGGAAAATTGAGCTCAAATCTGGAGAAAGAAAGATTAGCTTCCCCATGACTCCGCGAAGTAGGCATGAGAGTTTGAGTTGGAGAAAGATTAAAAACAACATTGACACGACACCCATTCGTGTTCAGAATAAAATTCTTGCATGGGAGGCAAGAATCAAAAGCTATAAGGAGGCTAAATATGAAAGAAGCAAAAGCAATAAGGTTCAGGTCGAATTCGAACATACTCAACCCGCAGAAAATCATGTACCATTTGAGGAAAGGAACTTGGTACTCTTGAGACACTTGGAAACAAAGATACCACCCGATAAACCAAGTCCTTGGTGGTATGGGCCTTTTACAATTGAAGGCTTGAGCCAAGATGGGATGGCTAACTTGAGAAGTGAAGTAGGCGGAATGGTGATTGCAAGTATCGATAGGTTAAGGCACTACCACCATGACAGTAATAATCACAACTACATGGGGTATATCATTTCAAGGGATGAGGTCACGTAGTAACCCATGACCTTGAGTCTAGCTACAAGACTCGTAAATAAAGAAAAGCGCTTCTTGGGAGGCAACCCATGTTTTGTGTGTTTTTATTTGTTTGTTTGTTTGTTTGTTTGATTTTATTTGTTTCCGTATGCATGTTTTAATTTTATTGTTTGTGGCTCATGTTTCAAAGTAAATTGTGAAAATGCTTTATTTTGTTTTTAACTTCGTCTTAATTGCATATAAAGGTATTTTGCAAAAGATAAGTGAGGGAGATCCAAATTTGTTTATAAGAACGAAATTGAGCATGAACCACAACAATAATAAATGGACATGTGTATTAGTACTTGTTAGAGTCAAATGCTTGTATCGAGTCATAATGAAGTTTTGCAGGATTTTCCAGGAAGTAGGACCAAGTTTTTCCAGAAATTTTCCGGAAACTTAACATAAGAATTTCTGCAGGTCACTTCTGACGGCGTCAAGAATTTCTTCTTGACGGCGTCACGTGTAAAAATCTGGAAATTTTACCAGTTTTATTTTTCTAACGGAGTCTTATGGTTTTTGTGAATTATTAAGTTTTATAATCTCCAGGAAATCTGCAAACTTCATTCCACAAGCATTATATCTTATCTTGTTTTCTAGGATTTAGTAACTTATATAGGATGCCGCCGATTTTACGCGAGGTTGTCTTGTAAATTTTCTCAGGATTTACAGGTTATGTATGACAAGAAGATGATTTATATTCTGGAAGAGAAGCTTTGATTGTTCATTTTCTTGGAGGAAGATTTAACTTGCCACCTTATTATCCATACCGAGCGAATCAGGGGAGTATTTGATTCCATTCTTTTTACTTTTTCACTTTTACATTCTTTACTTGAACATTGGGGACAATGTTCATCTTAAGTGTAAGGGGAGGGTAAAATGATGATACCTTACATATACACTTTCGCTTGAGTTTGTTTTGTTTAATGGTAGATGTGTAATAAAACTATGAGAAATACTTGTTAGTGTAATTTTAGCGCCAAATTTAAAATTTTTTACAACATTTAGGAGTGAAACTTTAGCCATAGCAAGCGTCTCATGGATAGGAGATTGTATGACTAGCACATAACCGTATATTCAGAAAAATTTTCCACCCAAATATGTGAGGTTCGCCTTTAGATTTGATAGGAAAAACATTTACTATTAGTGCTTATGAGTGTACCGGTAGCATTTAGATTCTAGAACTTGCGTTAGTGATGCATCCCGAGACCGCTAGTGAGACTACATTCATGTAGTAGGATTTACTACATGATAAGAGGCATTAGGATCACCCTTGTGTTAAACCCGTATTATAATTACTTGACCATTTAAGTCATATTACTTGGCTAGTTAAGTCAACTAATTTGTCCCACACCCTTAGCGTTGTACTCATTTTTAGTACACGAAACCCCTAGTACACCCCTCCGAGCCTATCCTTTCGTTTCTAACTTTAAGCATCTTACTTAAAGGAAGAATTTGTTACACCCCACTTAAATGTACACCCAAATCGCCTTAGCCTTCCGTGTATGCACTCATCTTTAGTGCATTATTGTTATTTGTTTAAACCCTAAGTTAACTATCTAATTGATTACATGGTTGGTAAGTCGAGTCATATCCTTGTACATATTGTTTTGGGACGATTGGGACTCATGGGTAAAGTACTTATTTATGGAGTATTGGGGAAGAACATCATATTATTACCCCCATATGTGCGTTAATCTTAAAAGTACTCAAAATGTTTTGATTATCTTAATTCGAATCAATAGATTAGTTTATTGTAAAGTATGTAAAAATTCAAGTGTAAGGGAAACGTTCATTCCCTATGATGTATTATTTTGGATGGTAGGATAAGAGTGTATGCAAAAAAAAAAAAAAAAAAAAAAAAAAAAAAAAAAAAAAAAAAACGGACTATCATCCCTTTTCATTCTATGTTCATTTTATGTTTTTGTTATTTTTTATTTATTAGCTTAAATCGAGTCTAGTCTTGGCTTAGCAACGCCATATTGTACATGTAATTAACCAAGATTGTTAACTCGCCACCAGTAAAACTTCCTTTATCCAACAAAACTGTGTATTTCATATCCCTACACCTAACGTTACAACCCTTTAAAAGACCTCTTTGATAGTTTATCCTAGGTGCTTACGCCATGTGGTGGAGGTTTGATCATTTCCCAAGCCTATGGTAATCTATTTTGCTATGACAGGTAGTGAGAGATATCTTCCGTTTCCATATTGTAATTTATACTTTATTACACCCGAGAGATGTGAGTATCTAAACACTATTTGTGAGGTGCTAGTGTATGACCTCCGTGCTTGTCTTTGGTCTTTAGTGGAACGATTATTTGTTGTAATTACTTTTATATTAGTGTTAAATGATCCCTAACTTGCATTTTGATTAGAATAAAAGCGCATTTGCTTGAGGACAAGCAAATCTCAAGTGTAAGGGTATATGCTGAGGCGAAAAATGAACCGTTTTTAGGGGGTCATTTAAGCCCGAAATTGAATTTATTTGATCCAATATTGCCCTAAATCGTTCCTTTTGTGATTTTAGGTACTTTGGGAGATAAATCTGGAAAAGGAAGCAATTCGGACGTTTTTAGAGCATAAAAGTGAAGAAAACGCCAAAGTCTTAATTTTCCTTGCTGGGAACAGTAGGTGACGGCGTCAAGAGTAATTTCCATGACGATCCAGTACAGATTTGACGGCGTCACAAGGTAGGGCGTCAAGAGTAAAATGCATGACGGCCTGGAAACACATAACACATGACGGCGTCAAAAGTAGATCAAGGCAGTCCGAGGAGTATTTTGGCGGCGAGATGACGGCGTCACAAATTTGTTCTTGACGCCGTCAGACCCTATTTCCTATATATAGTTTTCTAATTTTCACATTAAAAAGAGAGGAGTTTTGGAGAAACCCTAGGTCCGAACTTAAGACGAATTTTACAGGTTTTTCAAGGGTTCTTAGCCCTTGATACCTTGCATGTGTAATTGAGATAAGTATTCTTTTAATTCAATCAATATGTCTATGTGTTGGTTGTCTATATCTTGTTCTTGTCTTAATTCCATCATGTTAGGCTAGATCTATCTTGTGTTTGCTTGGATCTAATGAAACCTAGATGTTGATTATGTGTTGATTACTTGTTTATGGTTGTATTGGATGAATGATTTCGATGTTAGGCTTAAGAAAACTGGCAGATCTCCAATTGGTAACATGCTTGAACGTCTTAGGAAACATGAACTGACGTGCACTAGGTTTTATTGATTGTATTTAATGCATGAGTAAATTCTAATGATCCCATGTTAGGAGCTTCTTAGCCGGCTCGACATAGGAGTGAAGTAGGCACTCATAGGATTGGGGAATTAAGTGCGCCACCCCATGAATGGTATTAAGGAATACAATCCGTCATCCACGCAACTATAACAAGTAATTAACGTGTAAAAGATATCTAGGGAGTAGTGAAATCTAAGTAAACACAATTTCTCCACTTATTGCTCACAACCTTTGTATAATTTATTTTGATTGCATCTTTAGTAATTGGGTTAGTTGACTAGCAACTAATTCCGCCCAAATCCTTCAAAACCCGAAATTTTTACTTGCTTTCTAAAAAATATAAAAATACAAAAAGAATCATCCCTCACCTTTAGAACTAGTATTTAGGTTTTCTAATCCTAGCGACACTATTCCTAGTTGAACGATCAATCCCCCGGTACTTGTCACTATACTATACTACAACGATCAGGTACACTGCCTGGTGGGGGTTGTAAGCTTCTCAAGATCCCTTGAGAGGTAAAGCCTGGTGCGATTCCCACGGATCAGTTATAATTGCTTCCGCTATGCTCACTTGATGTGTTTGGTTTATTTTATATGATTGTCATGATATAATAATTCCAACAGAGTTTTGGCCTAAACGAGCTAGGCTCGTTTATTAACTACTCGGCTCGAGCTCGAATAAACTTTTATAAATTGGCTCGAGCTCAAGCTCGAATATTTTTTTATTGTTCGAACTCAAGCTCGAAGCTCGTTTAAATTTTTTTACTTAAGTTGCTTATATAGAAGATCGAACTTGATAGGCTCGTTTATTAACACAAGCTCGAGCTCGAAAGCTCGTTTACAATTATAAAAGTTGTTCTAATGCTTAAACTAACTTGTAATAAATACTAGTTTGCATTTGAAGCAAAAGAGTGTATAACAATTATAGTATATGTGGTTTTTTTATAAAATGAAAGTTGGTCTTTGTTTTATAGTGTCCATCCTTCTTCATTTTTCTTAGGGGGCGTTTGGTTGGAGCAATTTAGAATTCCGGAATTTTAAATTATCGAAAATTAAAATTCTTGAGAATTTAGAGTTCCAGAATTTAAAAAACCTTCGCATGTTTGGTTGACAGAAATTTATAAATATATATATATATTTTTTTAATATAAATTTCATAAATATTCTCTCTAAAAGTTTATAAAAAAACTTATAAAAAAAGTTTATAAAAAAAGTTTTTAAAAAATTTATAAAACATTTATAAAAAAAAGTTATAAAAAAACTAAAAATTTATAAAAAAGTTTATAAAAAATTTTAAAAAAAAGTTAATAAAAATTTATAAAAAATTGTAAAATTTTAGAAAAAAAAAAGTTTATTAAAAATTTATAAAAAAGTGTATAAAAAAACTTTTTAAAAAATTTATAAAAAAAGTTTATAAAAAATTATAAAAAAAGTTTATAAAAAAGGTTTATAAAAAAAGTTTATAAAAAAAGTTTATAAAAATTTTATAAAAAAGTTTATAAAAAATTATAAAAAAAAAATTAAAAAAAAAAAAGTTTATAAATAGTTTATAAAAATTCTATTTAAAAGTGTATAAAAAACGATAAGAAAAAAAGTTTATAAAAAAATATTTGAAGTAAATTAAAATTCCTCACTTTTTGGAGACATTCTAATTTCCCCATTTCAAGGAATTTTAATTTGCTTTGCCATTTAGATTCCCCCTTACCTTTCAAAAAAAAAAAAAAAAAAAAAAAAAAAAAAATAGATTCCCCCTTCTCTAACGAACCAAACATGGTAATTGGGGACATTTTAATTTCAAATTCCCGCAAATTCCATCAATTTGCTCCAACCAAACACCCCCTTATTATAATTAAAATATTTTGATACTACATATTTAGCTCGATTAGCTCATTCGGCTCATTTAGCTCGAGTAGCTCGTTTGGCTCGTTCGGCTCGAATAATTAAACGAGCTTTCGAACGAGCCGAGCTAAATACAAGTTTTAAAAGCTCGGCTCGTGAAATTATTCGAGCTCTACATTTTGTTTGAGCTCGACTCGAGCTTGAAAATTACCAAGCTCGACTCGAGTTAAACGAGCTCGAGCTCGAGTAGCTCGTTAAAAGCTCGACTAATTTACACCCCTATTATAGAGACAACAATTTACAGTGAAAAATAATTATAGATGTGACATTGTAGTTAATTGTTTCGTGTAAGGTTTATATTTATTATATATATAACACGAAATAATGTTTCAAAATCAACCCCCCTCCCGGCCCTCCCCCACATTTATTCTCATCTTGGCTAAATGAAAATTTTAACAATGACACCAACCTTAACTCGATCACTCAATTTTCTTATTTAACAAAACCACAAAATAAGAAAAATGATAAAAGATGAACGTAGAAGCATTAAGCTTGCAAATTTAAACTTTCAAAAAGAGGTTATTGATGATCATTAAGAGCATTGATTACAAACATGAAATTGAATTTATAGAAATGTTCAAATTGAGGAGGAATTATAGAGATGGTTATAAAAATATAAAGAGTATTTTAAGCATAAGGGCATATTAGTCTTTTCCTAGTTCTTATCTTAAGAGTTTTTAGCGAATACATTTTCTCTTTATATGCAGTATAGATATAGATATAAAGAAAAAGTCAAAGTTACAGATAAACATAAGGTCAATATACATAACTAATCACAAAGTTCTTCAAAGTGATGTCTCTTTCTAAATAGGAATGTCGGGATCAAGACATAAAGTTCATGACGCAATGTTGCACATACAAACGTAAATAACTTTACATGCGACCTAGACGGAAGCTTAAGGAGCCCACCACAGCGTCTAAGAAGACGATGATTTAAGAGTGAGCGGTGAACAACGCTCTAGGGGAGAACTTCATCCAACTCTACATGATGTACAAATAATAATAGTTGGCGAGATATGATCATGATGCATATTGTATAACAATACAGAATGTGAGGCAATTACAAATACAAGTAAAGTAGATGGTGCTTAAGATATAGCATGTATGAGCATGCGGTGTGTGACACCTAATGTATGAAGTAGAACAAGCAATACAATACCTTCCTCTGATCCATGGTTGAGGTCAATATCTATATAGGAGAGCCATGGATTGCTCTATCATCCAGGCTTATATACGAGACGCCTGAAAAGATCTTGAATGGTTGATATGTATCAGGCCATCTTAATGGTTTGTGTGACCTTTTCTCGCTAGCACAAAACGTGCCTTCTCGTGCCTTGTTTAGTTGACTCCCATCTAGATACACACCTCTATGTCAAAGCATTAAAATTAAGATAACAGATTAAATATACATTATAGAAATTAACACAGACATGTATACTCTTACTTCACCCTAACTCATTGACCCATTTATTGTAAACTAATGAAGACACAAAACGAAAGGGCTTGTTGTCCCATGGTACACTATGTTTTGTGAGAATATTTTTAAACCAAATGGTTGTGAGTTTAAATCTTGTTTATGACATGTGAAATTAATTTCTTGTGTATAAATTGTGATATAGTTAATTGTCTCCACAAAAGAGGTTGTAAGAATTCTTTAGCTAAATAATGCCCGACAGTCTCAAATATATAATAGTCTGAACCGGTTTCTTCATTGAGATATAAAAAAAAATTATCTCATTATATCATCATAAGCTTCAAGGAATATGTATACCACTTGAAGATACATTATACTTCATTTATGCATGAACTTTTGGTTGGCAAGTTTAGGAGTGATGAAGCATAACATGCAATCACTGTAAGCGTAATTCGTATGTACATTTTGTATAGGTTGTCGTTCAACGTGTTTAAGCAACAACCACCAAAATGAAAGAGTGTGTGAGAGGCTAATAAGTAAAAGAGAATTAAGATCTAGTTGTTATAAATGAGTCAAGTTGGGCAAATATTTATTATGTGGTATTGTGATGGGTCAAGTTAGGAATTATTAAATGATGAAAACGGGTCTAGTTAGGTATTTGATTCAATCCTAATTGTAAAACAATTATCAAATGGGTCTTTGGTGGGTCAATGAAAACAACATAACACATTATTTCAATTTTTTATTTTATGCTCAATTTTTTCGCCAACGAGTAGGTCAACCTGACCCGAGACTAGTCAGAACCATTTTGACACGTACTTCAAAGTGATTCATTTTGACGCGAATCAGTTTAGACCTAAAACCGTCTCTGATCCGTTACCCAAAATGACCCTTCCATTTGCCATTTATAATGGCAATTATGGCTTGCAAACATCTCCAACTTCACCTCTTAGTTTCTAGCCAAGATCATGATTTATTTTTACCTTGTTTAAACGGTTGATTTTAAGCTATAAAATAATGTAATTACTTAGATGATTAACTTGCCACCTGTTATAAAACACCCCCACATCTTTTAATCGTGTATCCCTTACCCGACATGTTACGTTACAACCCTTGTAAAGACCTCTTTTATAGTAAATTCTAGGTGCTTACGCGAAAGCGGTGGAGGTTTGATCATTTATCAAGCCTATGATAACCTTTGTATTATGTCATGGTAATCGAGTGAATTTTCCGTCTCCATTTGTTATATATACACTATAATATACACCGAGAGATTATGAGTATCCAAACACTTATTATGTGAGGTGCTAGTCTTATATGTTTTGTGCTTGATGACCGTTAAAATTGTATTGTCAAACGGATTGTGCCATAAACTATTTTTAAATGAATGCTAAATGCCCGATTTTTAACCTGATTAGGATAAAAACACGTTTGCTTGAAGACAAACAAATTCTAAGTGTAGGGATATTTGATGTGGTGTAATTTTATACGCTTTTAGGGGTCATTTAGCCTCTAAACTCGTAAAAGTTTGGTCAATTATTGCCCTAAATTGCTTCTATTTAAGTTTTAGGTACTTGGAAGAAGAAACGTTGGAAATGTAAGTTTTGGGCTCGATTGGACGAAGAACGAAGAAAAACAAAAAATTCGGCAAGGTGGCCGACAAAGCTGATGTGGTTACCAATTCAGCCTAGAAAGAGCAATTTCAAGATTTTTTTGTGACCGTTCACTGTGTGGAGACGGCCTGAGCTGACAGCGTCAAGTGTTAATTGACGGCGTCACAAACAAAGAGTGACATCGTTACCTATGGCGCTGGACGAAAGAATACCCTAATTGGATGGCGAGCTGAGAGCGTCACCTTCAGTTTTCTATATATACAAACACATATTCTTCATTATGGTGAATGGAACTTTGGAGGAACTTTTGTGTTTGAACCCTAGGCATTATTTATTAGTTATTTAGGCCTCTTTAGCCTTTGAACACCTTATGCATTGTTAAGATAAGTTCTATTCATCAATCAAATCAATCATCTTTATCCTTAATTATTTGGTTATATTTGATTCTTGTTTCTCCATTGCTATGCTAGGCTAAATTAGCTAGTATTTACTTAGGAATGCATGAAACTTAGTTGTTAATCACTTATTTATTGTCTCTTGTTGATGATATGTGTGTTAGAGTTGGAAAACTGGCTACAATCCGTATCTTAACTTGAACGTCCACTAAAACACGTCTAGTTAGTGCTTATGCCTTAGGTTATTAACTATAATGGGTATTTATTGCGTGAATTAGTTATTGGGTGGGTTATTGACATTTAGATAGTCATCGCTCACTTATGCTAGTTCATAGACATGGGACTGACAATTCAATAGATAACGTGAGAAACGAGTATATAGTAATGCAAACCTACGTAAATACGTTTTCCCTTATATAAGAAGTGTTCACCAATTTTACTTTTCTTGCGTTTTTAGGTTAATTATTAGTTAAAATACAAACTCCCTCAAAACCCGATTGTCTACTTGCTTTCTAAAAAATACAAAAATACCAAAAAGACTCTCCTTTCAACTTTTAGACTTATCCCGAAATACACTTTGAGCCTACCTCACTATTCTCCTAGAGAACGATCAACCCACCTGAACTTATCTATACTATACTACAATGATTACGTACACCGCATAAGAGGGTTGTAAAGTTTGTGAGTTGCAGCCATACGGATCAGGTTTTTGGCGTCGTTGTCGGGAAATAGTATATGTTTCCATTTATATCTCATTTAGGTCCAGTTCACGAGATTCCTATCTAGTGAACATTTTTTTTAGTCTATATTTTCTTTGTGCCTTTTGTTCGTAATTTTTCCAATGACTCTTCCATTCCCTACCATGGAGAACGGGAATCCACCAAATGTCTCACCTGATCATCACTTTGGTGATTTTCTTTAATTAGATGATTTGTACCCCAACAATAAACTCGAAGATGCACCTTTTGTTTCCACTTTTGTTGATTTTCCAAATTCGGATGAAGAATTAGATGATTGTGAATTGATTGATGAAGTAGCTGAATAGTATGAAAGCTTGGAGGACTCTCTAGTCCCCGGAGATCAATTTCCTATAGGACGTGAGTTAGCATATAACGGTCTTGTGGAAGGGTGAGTTGATAAACAAGAAACCCAGCTTTACGAAACCAAGGAAAGGTTGCACAACAGTAGTAGGGGCGTGAAGACCATAGCCATCAAGTACACCAGCTACACCTAGCATGTGAAACGGGTGCACTCCATGCGTATATAGTTGGTATTTCTCTTCCAATTTAAACTTTTCAAAATATTATGAGTAAAGCTGAGCATAATAGACCGCCGACCAAACCGAACGACCTCAGTCCACCATTTTCTTCATATTCGGTCATCGGTCCGGTCTGGTTTGGTCATTCACAAAACCAGCCATTATGCTTTGTTGGACTGGACCGGACCGAACCGACAAACCGGACCGGACCGACCTGGACCTGAACCGAACATTTCAGTCCGGTACTCGGTCCGGTGTTTTAAGCAAAATCGGGTTTAAGTCCAATTCGATTTTGGTCGATCCGGTCCAGTTTTCGGACCATGCTCATCCCTAGTTACGAGTTACTTTTTCTTTCAAAAAGAAAAAGCAAAGGGTAAGAGTGTAAAAACACAAAAATGACCGAAAATAAAAAAATAAAGGTTAAAAATAAGAAAGGTGTGATCTAATATTCTGATGTATGCATCATGGACGTTGTTGTTGTTCAAACTTCAACGCGTATCATTTACTTCTTCTTCTTCTTCTCTATCCCTCCGACTCTTTTTTTCCGATCTTCTGCAACCACAAAAGAAACAACACTATTTATATTTATTAATAAACTAATCTATCTATTGGATTAAAGAAAGCTCTTTACTCATCTATATACACAGATCCAAACTCATTGTTCTTGATTCTGTAAGTATTATTTATCTTGCTTTTTATAATTCAATGTTGTTAGATCTGAATTTGGTTTTCTTGATTTGATTATATTGGCATTTAGGTTGTTAGTCAGATAATGTATATACGAGGTCACTGTTTCAACTGTTTTTTTTTGTCTTTGTATCAATGTATTGGTAGTATTTGAATGCGTGTGTGTGCATTTGGCTGGGACGGGTCGGAAACGATCCCGGGATTAACCCGGTGAGACCGTGTACATATGAGTCGAAAAGGGTGGCTCTCCCCGGATAACCTGAACAAGGAAAAGATCATCCGTTTACCAAAAGAACCGGTGTGATATGAACGTCTGTTTTGCACACGAAGGAGAGGAATGATTGGATTTGTTACATAGGACTATAGGAGGATTATAGTCTAGATGTAACATCGGTAGGAGAATATTCTGCATTTAGTCGTAGAAAAGCAAGGGTCTTTTCCAGAAATTCTTTCTAAAACAGAGTGGAAAAACGGAAGCATGTTCAAATCGAATGTTTTCTAGAAAGGTTTTGTTAGGTCTTTTCATAAAAATAGAAAATTGGCTTTTCTAATTTATAAGTTACTATAACTAACCTATAGAAAAGTGGGATTTGTTACTTTTCAGAAATTTGTTCTCGCACTTTTCTAAATTTCTCTTTCACTTTTTGCTTTCCAAATACTATTATCTAAACACAATAGATTCAAGGTTGAAAATTAGATATTTTTGTTCTTTACAAAATATACGCAACCTTAGAAACTGAGAACTGGAACAAGTATGCGCATTGTTTTCTTCAGTTGTTTGCATTAAACTATAAAGTTGTCTCATTTCTTTATTTTTGTAGTCTTAGATGAGATGCTCTTGAAGATCATTAGAAGGTTATATAAGTTTAAACTGATTTTACTATTGTGTGTTAATCCTGGAACTTGTTAATGTAAGGTTTAGATCAGTCACGGATTTGTTTAGTTTCTTTATACCAATTTTACTCTTTTCGGTGCTTCTTGTGTTTATTTAGTATACTAGTTTGTGTTCCTCTAGACGGTTAACTAATTTTATATCCATTTTCAAGTCAAAAGGTACCATTTGACGCTGAAAGTATAAGTAGGAGACTAGGAGTTAGTACTTACCGCGTGCAGAGGAAGTAACTTTTACACTGGCGGTATTTGTTGGAAATTAAGAATCTGTATGTAGCTAGTTTCTAAGATTTTATAAGAAACTACATGTTTTAATCAGCCACAAAAGAGGTGAGGTTTGAATGTGTGATCTTGCACACGGAAGCGAGTGAAGCTATCAGTTGTATAACATAGGAAAATTTTGTGAATCAAGGTCTGTCATTATATGCAGTATAGTGCACCTTCAGTTTTGTAACATGGATAGGATAAGAATAAGATTTCGAGCTTGAAGGAGTATGCCGAGTTTTGCCTTCAGTTTTTTTGCATATACGCTATGAATTAGTATCATTTATTTATCACGGAGTCATAAATGAGAGGCCCTTGAATATCATTAGGCTATTATGACATTTCAGTCATATGTAAAAAACGCTGGAGACTGTTTCCATATGAGAATGTGGTATGCTAAGCCTGTTTTCAATGGTGTTATAATTTACTTTAGGGTAAAAGCTATAAATACCCTATGTTCTATAATTTTTAACTTTTATTCTTAACGGACTCCGAATATTGTCATTCTACACCCCCTAATTTGTTTGAAACTTATTTAGCGGGTCAAAAAGGGTAATTTGGTCATTTCAAGATTATTTATCTTCTTTCTTCTAACTCCGGGCAAACATCATTTTTTTCCGGCAAGCGCCAATTTTTCAAAAAACTTAGTGCACTACAATGCACATCATTTTTACCGTTTGTTTACAAATAAACACCTTGTGCCATTACCTGATTCTTAAAAGTATTATTTTATCCTTGATGTCAAAACTTTTAAGGTCAACAGCCATGGGAAAAAAATCACCTGTCTATCATTTGTAACTAAAACACAAACGAAGTACATCTTTAGCAACAGGGTTTGATCAGTAATGAACAAGACCTGGAAAGGAAATTGAATAAATTGCAAAACGGTTTCACTATCCTCACTCATCATCACCACCGCTATCACTACACACAGATCCTCCATGATCACCATCTCTCAATCGTTCAGTTTCAGAGACAGGACTTGATGGTGCGGCGGCGATGGACCGTCGGAGAAGTAGTGGGACGATGAACAAAGGGTATTATGTTTTTGAATGTGTGTGTTATGTGTGTATGAAATGAGAGGGCATGAATGTATGATGAACAGGGATATTATGTGTTTCAGTGTATGTGTTATGTGTTTCTATGCGAAAGAAGAAAAAGTGTATTTTTATCATTTTAAGCGTAAAAAATGATTTACTACTAGTATTTAATTTTATTTGCTTTTAATTTAAAGATGACTGGTCGAGAAGGTTGCAAGTCACCGAGTTATGCATAGTGACAATGGATTCAAAACATTATTAAGTAGAATGAGAATAAAAATAGTTGAGGAAGCACGATGAGTCACGACGAAGAGTACATAGAGTATTTATAGCTCTTACTTTTTACTTTAATGTTTCAGGTGGCATACCTACTTAATAAGCAGCCATATGCAACTTACATTTGATGGTGCCATTATTTAGGTAGCTAATGCCACAATGTGATTTTGCAGGTGAACATATATTAGCAGTCGATGCTAGTGAAGCATAACTGTTCTTACAAGCTCTGCATGCTGTTCAAAGGGGAGATGCAAGTCCTTATATGTATTTTGGCAATAAGCCTTAGGATGGCATGATACCTGGCTTAAAACGTCCGTATTCTTGTGAGCATGGCATTCAGCAGAATTACAGACATTTTTTCCTCTGTGACAAGTCGTTTCTCATCCCCAAAGTCTTCTAGCGGTCCATACGTATCATCTGGATTACCACCGCTCGGTGGTTCTCCTCAAGGTTATGGTTATCCTGGTTCTAGACAAAAAAACCTTCTAAGACTTTCCTCATCCCTTCAAGATTTTTCTGCATATCGTCGACTTGATCCAGAGGATGGTATCCCCTACGGAATTGAGAGGAGTTCGTCAAATACAATTCAACATCATATTATAAGAGAGAATGGTGGGACCAGTTTCTCCAAACAAAAGTCACCATCACAAACCAACGTACAAAAAAAGTGGGTGCGAGTGTTCATGGTTCTCCTCTGCTTGCTCTTGTTGGCTTTATTTATATACGGGTTGATATTTTTATACTCCAATTGGTCACATGGATCAGCCAGATTTTATATTGTACTTGATTGTGGTAGCACTGGTACACGGGTTTATGTCTATCAGGCTTCCATAAATCGCCAAAAAAGTGACAGTCTTCCTATTTTGCTGAAATCTATACCAGAGGATCTTCATAGCAAACCTAGTTCTGAAAGTGGTAAAGCTTATTATCGTATGGAGACTGAGCCTGGGTTTGACAAACTGGTGCACAATGCATCTGGCTTGAAGCGCGCAATTAAGCCACTTCTTAGCTGGGCGGAAAAGCAGATCCCTAAGCATGCTCACAAGACCACTTCGGTCTTTCTTTATGCTACAGCTGGTGTTCGCAGGCTACCCACTTCAGACTCAGATTGGCTTCTGAAGAATGCTTGGTCCATACTGAAGCATTCATCTTTCTTGTGCCGGAAAGAGTGGATCAAGATTATCAGTGGCATGGAGGAAGCGTATTACGGATGGATAGCTTTAAATTATCATACTCGTGTGCTCGGAGGTATACCAAAGAAAGAAACATTTGGTGCACTTGATTTGGGTGGCTCATCATTGCAAGTCACGTTTGAAAGTGAGGACTATCTCAACAATGAGACTAGCTTAAACCTAAGGATCGGTCCTTTGAATCATCACTTGAGTGCCTATTCTCTTGCGGGATATGGTCTGAATGATGCCTTTGATAAGTCAGTGGTTCATCTCTTAAAAACGAGTCACCGATCTAATAAGGCTAATATACTAAAAGGAAAAGCTGTAATACATCATCCTTGCTTGCAGTCTGGGTACAAAGAAAAATACGTTTGCTCCCAGTGTCAATCTGCATTTCCAGCTGATGTGAGACCAAACAGAAGGAAGGTTTTGGGTAAAGGTGTAAAATCTGGAATTCCAGTTCAAATAATCGGTGCTCCAAAATGGCAGGAATGCAGTGCATTAGCCAAAATCACTGTCAATCTATCAGAATGGTCAGATAAAAATCCAGGAATTGATTGTGATTTGCAACCTTGTGCTCTTCAAAAAAACCTACCCCGTCCATATGGACAGTTCTATGCTATGTCTGGCTTTTATGTGGTTTATCGGTTTTTCAACCTGAGTTCTGATGCTGCTCTTGATGATGTTTTAGAGAAGGGTCGCGAATTTTGTGAAAAAGCATGGGATGTTGCTAAGAAGAGTGTTCCACCCCAACCGTTTATAGAGCAATATTGCTTTAGGGCTCCGTACATTGTCTTACTATTGAGAGAAGGCTTGCACATAACAGATCGTCAAGTGAGTATTGGATCAGGAGGTATTACTTGGACGACAGGGGTTGCATTGTTGGAAGCTGGGAATGCAATATCAAACAGAGCGGGTTTTCATAACAAGTTATTGCAGATGAAGATAAACCCAATTATTATCCCTGTGATTCTGTTTGTTTCTTTGTGTCTTGTAGTCTGTGCCATATCTTGTTCTGGTAATTGTGCGCCAAGGTTCTTCCGTAGGCTATATCTGCCTCTTTTCAGGCACAACAACACATCAGGGTCTTCTGTTCTTAATATATCAAGTCCTTTCAGTTTTCGGCGTTGGAGTCCTATCATTTCAGGTAAGTCCCTCAAACAAGACTCAGCACATTCCTAAACTATTCTATAATTAAATGGTATTTTTAAGTTGTACTTCGATGGTCACTAGTAAGAGCCACTAGAAATTTTTAGCTTTGATTACCTTATGCTCGTGTAGTGTGTATGTTGATGTGCTTCGTGGAGCAGGCTAGGTATACTTTTATCTAAAAAGTGCAAACTAGAATGCCTGTATCTGTGCTATCATATAGGCAATATAAAAAACTTAAAATTAATGTATTTTTAGATGTCATTTGTACTTCTGCATGTCAATAGTTCTCTTCTCATCAAGCTATCTTTAATGATTAGGTTTCGAGTCAATAACCTGTTGTGTACGGTTACAGTGACTTTACCTTACTAGATGTCTAGCTTCATTGAGGAAGCATCGATGCTAGATTGATGTCAATTTTATGATTGAGTTTAACATTCCAAAATGGATGTATCCGAGAAGTGGGTTTCAACTAGGTTGGGATATATTACAAACAATAAATTTCATCATTTTTATTTCCCTATGTTAATTTAGTTATCCGCATAGAAGGTTATTGCAGCTCTAACTAGAGTGATGACATTTATTTTACCATGTCATTCATCTAACTTTCTGTTTCTGCAGTCAGGGGGTGTGTAAACAGGTCAAGTGTTACCATACATATGCAAGATATGATTATATTTGTTCATTAGGTGTATTGGATGGACAACTATTTGGTTTTCTATGCATTTAAAAATTACCTGCCATTTGATGATAGATGATGAACATCATAAGAAATTAAGAACATTAATGATAGAAAACCTGTTTGTAAAAACGCGATGTATACAGAGGTTTATCTTACCGTCAAAAGTCTTGTATGAACCACTGAACCAGTAATTAAGTATATTTTCTTATTTTTCTGATCATTACTCAACCCTTGGACATGATAGTTTGATAAGAATATGTTTCTCTATTGAGTAAATGTTTGTTATTCCCACGACAGTAAATGAAACTTTTGACTTTTGGTATTTCAGGAGAAGGAAGAGTTAAGATGCCTCTCAGCCCAGTGGCAAGTGCTCAAAATAGACCCTTTGGCCCTGATATCCAGTTGGCTGAATCTTCACTATATCCATCATCTAGCAGCGTTGCACATAGTTTTTCGTCAAGTAGTCTAGGACCCCAATTCGAGAGTGGCAGTAACATGGGTGGATTTTACTCGGGCCCTCACCGAGGTCAAATGCGGCTCCAGAGTAGGCGATCACAATCTCGAGAAGACCTTAATTGCTCTGTTGCTGATGCACATTTGGTCAAGGTTTGAGATCTTATTTTTTCCCTTAGCGCCTTTTTGCCAATATACTGTCAAAAGGACTCGATATTCATGGGGACTTTGTACAAGTTACAGCAGTTTTTTGCCATATTCGAAGTCATTTTGATCCTGAGGTGAGTCAAATGACTCGGAGGAGGTACTTTGGCTGGGGAGGGGGGGATTTGACTTCTGATGCAGCCTTGGAGGTTTGACGTGCTGCAAAGGGCTGAGCTCTGTAAATATTATAACACGTTGACCTTGAGTGTGCATCCTTTGACCGAGTTGTGAGATCTGCTTTGTTGCCTGTCCCTGATTAAGGAGTAGCCAATTTCTTGAAGAAAGTTTCCATATAATCGAGGCACCCTTGTTTAAGTATGATACACTGATGTTGGGATGATGTTAATGATTCTTTTTGTACAATATCCTATAGATGTTTTCGGATAAATTTAGATTCACATTTTGAGTTAGTTTCTGTGATGTCTCAAGTTTCAGCCTTTCTGAGCCTTCTATATATCAGAATCAGGCCAACTGAATGCTTTGTTGAGCAGGTTAAATTTCAAAAGAATATTTAGATACAATCTTTTGTTTGTTTTAGATTCCTTTTTTTAAAGCACATCATAGAAGGATATGTAATTTTTTCCATATCTTGAAACAAGTTGTAACGGTTATGGATTCAGAAATTAAGGACAACAGATAGTATGTTTTCTGTATTATTTTTGTATCTTTTGAGTTCAGTGTCGTATAAACTTAGCTGAATAAATTGAGAAGTGGCTATTTATTAGACGTTTAGACATCACGTGTGATTCACATCCTGTTCTTAGCCCTTAGCGGCCTTTTGCTACAAACTTAGTGAACCATGCTGAACCAAATACGACACATATTTTTGTCTCTGGGAAACAAGAGCATAAAAAATGACAAGAGTAGAACCACTTTTAAACAAAATGCAAGCCCCAAAAGACATTTTCGTGGATTCAAACCTATGTGCAATAACTCAAGCTGTCATGAAACAAGGATTTTAGTCCATAGCAACCAAAGAGAAAGACACAAAATACAGAATAGAGGTGCAGCTATTGAACCACATTAAGATCTTGAAACATTTGTCTAGTAACATCACCCGAAAATGCTACAAATTGCATCTAAAAGACCTCAAGAAACATTTGGCTAGTAACATCACCCGAAAATGCCGCACCACCTTCCTTGAGAAGCATCTGATTAAAATGCCACACCCCTAATGTAGCAACAGTTAATACATCTTATCTGTACAACGCTCATAAGAAAATTAATAAGTAAACGGAAGTTATTAAACTATGTACCATGCCCTTTGCCGACTCTTCTTAGCTGAGCAACATACTCGGATATCTTCTTTATGGATTCCAACTTTTTAACCAGTAGTATAACAACCAAACAGGAACATCAATAACCTTCTTTTTTTTATTGCATTCTTTAGCGTTAAGGAATATATAGTGACAAATTTGTTACCTGCTCACCCAAAAACTCGGTTTTAACAAAATGAGCTAAATGCACGTCGTTGTTCCTGTTGCCCACCTGTTTACAGACGGGTGTACAAAACGTGTGAAAGCTAAAGGCAAATCCAAGCAGTAAGCTGCTTAGTGCGACACAAAGATGCAAATATGCCAAACCTCATGAGCGTGCAAAAGTTTCTCGTTTGTCAACTTTTCCAATGATAATGCAAGCTCCATGGCTAAAGATACATAAAAAAAAGGGGCCAGATCAACCGTATCATACAGTCCATCAAAGATTTTGAATAGATATAAGATATGCATGGAGACATAACAAAGTAGAATTGGTTTCACATTTATATAAGAACGAGATGTATGCTCATATGACCTACAAAGATGGGAAACTGATCCTACCGTATATATAGCATATGAGAGAGATACAAAACATACCGTGTGATGCATCTCCTTTCTCTTGATTATGAAACTCAGACACTGGCATCAAGATGGAATGCAACTTCACTTTTCCACCTCGTTTGTTCTGAAAACAAGAAACTCCCATATATTTTCACTTCGTAGTTCGTAATGTGCCTAAAAGTTTTCATATGCGCAAAATTATCAAATACCTGATACTCCATGAACTTCTCAGCATGTCCCCTTTTCTCCTTACTAGACTCCTTAAAGAACCTACAAGGTTCCATATATCAAACACGAATCAAACCACGTTTTGGCTGATTGTTAAGAGATATGAATATAACTTACTTGGCGAAGCCCTTGAGACCAACATTGTCCCTATCAAAATAGGCATACATGGCATGGTACACACACGAAATATTGTACTCGACGCTGAAAGTGAAAATGGATACAGAAACCATCAATAATTACAAAAACACTTTCATAGTAACAACAAATGAATAAAACACAAGTACTAAAATTTGGTGTTAACGGGAGGCGGAGACAGATTTATTGTCAAGGGGGCAGACACTGATATCTTTAAAAACAGTACTACAAACCTTGTTGTTAGGACTTCGGAGGGCACATTACAACAAAATCCGCATATTTTTTAAAATATACATTACAAAATTTTTTGCTAAGGGGCAGATGCCCACCCTGCCCCTTACTGTCTCCACCTCATAACTCCAATTACATATGAAAATCAAACGCCTAAAATGCCTTGTATTATACTTGATGTATAGAGGTTGCAAAACCTACGAGTTGGAGAGACCAGGTCAGGTCACGGGTCCAAATGGTTTTATTTTGATTATTTCTTCCCAGAAATGGAAATTGGCATTTTGTGGGACCAAATTCCATACAATAGAAAATGTGATTTGCAAAAATGGTAGGTCTGGTTTCGTATTATATTGTTTGTCTCAATCAATAACGTAATTTTAGTTATGACGAACATAAGCAGATCTAACCCATAAGATACTAAAAACTACCTGTTTTAGCAAACAGAAGCACATCTGCATAAGCATATTGGATTATCTAAGCATTTTAAACTACTTCCTCAAAACTCAAAAGGTTTAGGTAGTGTTTAGTTGTAGAAAATTTTTCTTGTTTTTCCGTTTCTAAATTCCATGAGAAGGGAAGGTTTTCTTCTTTAGAGAAGAGTTGAAAATTTTGAAAATCCGTTTAGATGGAGTTATATTTTTTCTTTTTTAGAAGATGAAAAGATACTTGAATTAATGAGATACCAATGGTGGAGATGTTAGAAATGGTGATTAGTGTTAGACTGAGATACTTGAATGGTAGATTGAGAAATCCCATCTTTTTTTCCTCAGAGAAATCGTTGGGTTTTTATTTTTCTAGTTAAAATTTGGTAAGTGAAAATTTCATTTTTTTTAGTTGTTAGAGAAAAAGTGTGACTAAACGAATTTTTAGTTTTTCTATTTTCTCATAAAAATTCATGATGTTTTTTACCAACTAAACCCCTAGGACCTAGCCTAAAGCAATGAACACATGTTCTAGTGACATTTAGTCAGCCCTCCTTCACCATTCTCTATGTTCAAGTTACTTCAAAGACCAAATAACAAAATTGATGCATCAAACAATAAACAAACGAAGCAGGGGCGGATCTACCTTGAACACAGGGTATGCACGTGCATACCCTGTGTAAATTATTGCTAGTGTAAAAATTTCTGAAATTTTGCAAAAGTAACCGCAAAATACACTAAATATTTGTGAGTGCGCACCCTTTAAAATATCAGGAAAAACGTGAGTGCATACCTTAATTTAAGTTGCTATTGTTGAACAGAGAGAGAAAAAAAAAAAGTAGGAAGAGAAGAGTAAGAGGAGAAAAAAAAAAGTACTGAAAACCTCCTGGTTATTTAGTTCAGATACATTCATGAAGAAGGAGTAGGAGGAGAAGAGTAGGTAAATAGGGCATTTAGGTCAATTATTAGTGCTTTTACTGCCACTTATGTTGTACTCTATTTGGAGACTTTACTTGGGCAGTTGGGTCCATCCATTTTCCTCACTCTAGGCCCAAGACAGTCATCCATTTTCCTTTGTACTGCGTATTAATTTTCCTTTACTGACATGTTAGATAGCTTTTTGTTTCATTGAGTTGTGTTTAATTTTATTTTTATTTTTTATTTATATTTTCTTTTTCGTTATTTAAAAATTAGGCACTTCATTTACAATTAAGGAATCAAGATCTCTTATAAATCATTTTTACTCATGTCTGTTTTTAGTTTTCTTTATATATTGTGTTATATGTGTAGTGAATTGTTATATAATATTGAAAGTTAGTCTTTACATGATCTATAGTATTTTGTTTTAGGTTTTATAGATATCAAATTGTGAGCGTATTCTTTTAATACTTGTCTACGTAGCTATAATTTAGTATTCATATGTGTAGTTGTTGATAAATATCCATGCTTGAGTTATAGCGATTAAAACTTTAGAATTTTAATGTTATATGTTATTACATGATATAAGATAAGCTTCGGTTTTATTTTAATTGATTAATACCAAAATCAAACAAATTATTGGACTATTGAATCCAATAAATAAAACCCGACCCGAAAACCGCAACACAAAAGCCAACTTCTTTTAGTAACTTTGCTTAAAATCGTGCATACCCTTTTCCGGATTCCTGGATCCGCCACTGAAACGAAGAAAGAAAATTAGATAACACAAAAGATAAATCACCCACTTGATTTGTACATTAATAGAAGCTTCAGATTCATGAGCAAAAACATGTCTAGCAAGAGACTTTTCACCAACATCATTAGTTACAAGCTTAAGCTCCTTCTTAACTTCCTTAAACGGCTCAAACACAACCCCACTAACCAACTTCTTACTGTTAGAAGAACCAGCACAACAAACAACTACCTTTGATGATGAAGATGAAACACGAGAAGAGGTTAAAGAACATGTGAGCTTCTTGTCACTTGCGGCTGTCGGAGAGATTGAGTTCGTGTAATATGACATCATTGCATGCATGTGGTTTAAGAGTATGCTAATATATATTAGTGTTTGGTTTTGTGATAATATTGTGGAAGTGATCATGATGTGTAGTTCATATGATGAAGTGATGCTGCTGCTTCTGGTGATGTGGCATGTGTATGGGTCCAGGTGGCCATGGTTTTGTTTTGCGATATACACGTATAATTATGGCAAGTTTACTCAAAATGTTATTGTACTAAATATATTATTTTGTTGTATATCTTTTTGAGGAAATTACACATACATTTATAATGTAGGCAATTTTTTACATTTAAAAAAAAAAAAAAAAAAAAAAAAAAAAAAAAAATTATTACATTTCAGTCTTTGCGATAAATCACTCCCTACAGAAGGCCGGAGACCTCCGGCCTTCTGTAGGGAGTGAGGATCGCAAAGACGGTATTGGGAGTTACTTTACTTTACTTTAGTCTTTGCGATAAATCACTGATACATGTTTCTCCCTTGTCCTTACCTTTTTTTTCAAGTATTAATTTAATTTTTTATTTTTTTGTTTTAAACTTGACAATAAATATTGTGTTTCGTCTACCCGATCCATTGCTTCTTCAAGAATTTGACCAAGTCAAAGATTACTCAACATCTACATAAGCAAGCCGGTTTGTCATGGTCATACCCGATTAGCCACAGTTTTTGTCTCCATTTACCAACTCTAAACGGCATCACATCTATAAAAGCCGCAATTCGATACTTGTACATTTTAATCCTGACCAATCGTTCCTCCAGACCAATGTGCAACAGGCCAAGCATGATTTTAAAGCATATCGTTGAATCCATATTCATTGTCAAATTCGTTTTCAGTAACAATGCCCTTTTTGAGCTTTTTCAAAAGGCGATAATCTTTAGTAAGTTCATCATCATCCTCGGGTGATTGCACAACACGTCACTGCTCGGCTGTTCTCTTCTTCAAGACAGTAGGCGTGCTTTTAGCTTTAGCTTTGTGGGGTTTCTGTTCTTGTGGCGCATCTTTCTTTATGTTGTATATATTATCATTCGAAATACTTTTTAAATTTTTATGTTGTATGTACCACTGATGTATACTAAAACTTGTGAGACCTCTTTTGTAAACTATGATGTATTGTATAAATCGAATGATATTTTATTTTAAACGTATCATTTAGAGTCATTTTTTTGTAACTTGTACTGTGAGCTATGAAGTAATACCCTAGTGACATTATCTTCCGTTGTGTGACAATTTTGGGGGTGTTACAACTAGCGCACACGATATTACACAACCTACTTATCTGTGTAGCCTCATATCATATAAGGTCAAAAGTGGCTACGTATGATTAAAGGACTCTCAGATATCATCATCTATTACTACCCGAGAATCTATGTCAATTGCTTGACCCCTGGCGAGAGCTATCACCACGACGACGAAGAGCATAACGGAGTAAGGCAATCGACAGTCCCGTAGCGCCATTTATCTCATTTACACACCCTAATCTGGTCTTTCGTAACTTTTTAATAGCTTTAGAGACCTTTTTCGACATGAGTTCGTCTAGAAACTCGATCTTAAGGTCCGAGCTAAAGGCCTTTCTCAACCATGACACATAGCAAGTTTGAAACCTCTCGATGAAATTCATCACTCTCAAACACCTTCTTGATCATTCGAGGTAGACCCTTATGCATGACCAACAAAAGGTCGTCAGTTAACTCGTACTTTTCCTTGTATACCGCTGACAACAGGGTGCTTAGATCAACCTCCAGTTGTTTTGTTCTATTCAACTCCGTCAACGTGGTATTGTAAGATGCAAACGCCAGCTCACACTTAGCCTTTAGATCCTCGTTCTCAGCCCAAAAAATTATTCATATCGCACTCCGTATCTGCATTTAATTGGGCCGCAGCTAGCTCCTGCGCAGTATTCGGTTGATCATTTTAAAAGGTCATACCCTTGTTGCCCAGTGACCAATCCGGAGCCTTGATCCATGCCGCTGGTAAATTGGCTAGCATGTTCCATATCCGTGTCCTTTCCACTCCTATTGCATTGACGACATTCCTCGAGCAGCAACATACCAGAACTACTTCCAAATTCGAAATTCCCTTTAGGTAGCTCGAACTCGTTACCATAAGAGCCCAGATGGAAAATCAACATGGTTGGAGAAAATTAATGACCCTATAAATAGGACAGGGCCATCCATTTTCTCCAATCCGGTTGATTTTCCATCAAACCTGGGCTCTTTTGATAAAGAGTTCGAGCTACCTAAAGGGAATTTCGTATTTGGCAGTAGTTCTGGTGTGTTGCCGCTCGAGGAATGTCGTCAATTCGATATAGTAGTGGAAAGGACACGGATATGATTGATATGGAACATTTGCCAATTAGCCAGCGCCATGGATCAAGTCTACGGATCATTCACTGGGCAACAAAAGTACGACCTCTTAAATGATCAACCGAATATTGCGCAGGAGCTAGTTGCAACCCAGTTAAACGCAGATATGGAGCGTGATATGAATAATTTGCGGGCTGAGAACGAGGATCTGAAGGCTAAGTGTGAGCTGGCGTTTGCATCTTACAATACAACATTGATGGAGCTGAATAGGGCAAAACAACTAGAGGTTAATCAAAGCACCATGTTGTCAACGGTTTACAAGGAAAAGTTCGAGTTGAATTGACTGGTGACGGTCAAGAAGGTGTTTGAGAGTGATGAATTTCATCTGGAGGTTTCAAACTTGCTATGTGCCTTGCTTAAGAAAGATCTTTCGCTAGGACCTCAAGAGTCTTTGAACGAACGCATGTTGAAAAAGGTCGCTAAAGCTATTAAAAGTTACGAAATAAGGTGCGTAAATGAGATAACTGATGCTCCAGGACTATCGGTTGCCTTACTCCGTGTAAAAACTATAGATCAGCTCTTAAACAACAACCACAACACAAGTTTTCACCCAGCCAACCACCCTTGGTGAATATCTTTTATTACTAATAGTATCAAGAAGATGAGTCCACAACTGTGTGCTCACCAAACAGAATACTGATGAGGCGAAAAATGAACCGTTTTTAGGGGGTCATTTAAGCCCGGAATTGAATTTATTTGATCAAATATTGCCCTAAATCGTTCCTTTTGTGATTTTAGGTACTTTGGGAGTGAATTCTGGAAAATGAAGCATTTTGGACGTTTTTGGAGCATAAAAGTGAAGAAAAAGGCAAAGTCTTAATTTTTCTTGCTGGGAACAGTACCTGACGGCGTCAAGAGCATTTTGATGACGCCGTCAAGAGTAAAAGTGGTGATGATCCAGAAGAAACGTGACAGCATCACCCAAGGCCGTCACGTGTTAACTTGTCAAAACTTGCGTGTGGAGTAGCTGATATTGTTTTGGTCATAACTTTTGCATACGAACTTGGATTTAGGTGATTCAAAAGCCCACGCGAAGAGGAAGAAAAGATATACAATTTGGTGAAAAAATGGTCGTGACGCCATCAAGAGTAACGGGCTGACGCCGTCAAGATGGGCCGACAGAAAATTAGCCTATAAATATAACATCATAACTTTACTTTTTTGTAAGCCCTAAACCGTAAGGTCGATTCCTGGGTTTAGGTAGGTGTTTTTCCAGCAACTTAGAGGGTTTCAATCACTCCATAAACATCATGTATTGGTTTAATGATTCTATCTTAATTATGTTTTCCATTATCATTGTTGTTTGCTCTTCTTTGATGATGATTTGCTAATTCACCTTATGTCTACTTATGATTATGTGAAACTTGTATATAATTGATTAGATCTTATTGATTCCTTGTTGATGTTTGTGTCTATCTTCATCAATTAGGGTATGACACTTCGATAGGTCTAATTGGTTTAGTTTATAATTCTTGATTCCTATTGTCTCTTGTTTAATTGAATGATTTCAATGTTAGGCTTAAGAAAACTGGCAGATCTCCATTGTGTAACTTGCTTGAACGTCTTAAGAAACATGAACCGATGTGTACTAGGTTTTTATGGTTGTATTTAATGCATGAGCGAATTCTAGTGATCCCATGTTAGGAGCTTCTTAGCCGGCTCGACATAGGAGTGAAGTAGGAGCTTATAGAATTGGGGAAGTAAGTACGCCACCCCATGATTGGTATTAAGAAATACAACCCGTCAATTAAAACAAGGTGTGACAATTCAATAGGTAGAATTGGATAACTAGCAAGGAGTAACATATCATGGGTAGACATGCTTCACTTATCTTGTAGAACCTTAGTTTAGTTTTCTTGCACATTAGTTTAATTAGTAGCTTTTGGGTTAGTTGATTAGCAACTAATTCCGCCCCTCCTTCCAATACCCGAGATTTTTACTTGCTTTTCATAAAATATAAAAATACAAAAGGAATCATCCTTCACCTTTAGACCTAGTTAGATTAATTTCAATCCTAACGACATTATTCCTGAGTTGAACGATCAATTCCCCGGTACTTGTCACTATACTATACTACAACGATCAGGTACACTACCTGGTGGGGGTTGTAAGCTTCTCGAGATCCCTCGAGAGGTAAAGCCTGGTGCAATTCCCTCACATCAAGTTTTTGGCGCCGCGGCCCGGGGAATAGTTATTGTCTAGGTTAGAATCTCTTTTTATTAGGTCTACTTACTAGATTCCTTTCTAGTAGGATTTTATTTTTATTTTTAGGTTCTCTTTAGTCTATCTTTTTCTTCGTGCCTTTGTTTGTAAATTAAATTCATTGACTATTCCGTTGACCATTATGGAAAACGCGAATCCACCCCTTTCCCCTAGAGAAGTGGCTTTGTTACGTGAACAAATTGAGAATGAAGTTAGGGAACTTAGGGAGCTTAATAGGTTGATTAAGGTTGAGCTCGACCATGCATTTAGTGACCTAGCGACCGCCTTGTATTCAAATAAGGACCTAGGGCCTAATGAATTTGAGAATGTTGTTGAGGAGCTTGAAGAAGGGGAAATTGATCCAAAGCTAGATGATTATTTTAATCTATACCCCACTAAGGAGGAGATTGCGTATTATGATAATCTTATTGATAACCCTCGATCTCCTTTTACTAGAATCGAACCTAAGATAAAGAGAGGCGACCCTAAGAATGCTAAGATACCATGTATGATTGCGTATAGACACGTTGACAATGCTTACATTGACTTTAAATCACAGTCAACATTATGTCCTCAAGTGTTTAAAATGATATAGTGAAAACAAGACATGGACCTAGAAGAGATCCCAAATACCCCGGTGGAGTTTGTAACTTTGTCAGGAGAATCAAAGGTCTACATGTCTTTGTTGGGAATTTCACTTATATCACTGACTTTATGATTGTTGAAGATCTTGCTAATGTTATCGATTGTCGATTATCCAATGTTGTGTTTGGTAAACCGTTTGTTGAAGAGTCCAAGTTAGAATATGATGAGATAGAAGGGACAATCCGATTTGCGAGTAACACCGATAGGATCACTTATAGGATACCTAATAGAATGAAAGAATTTCGTTTTGTGTCCCAATTTGACATTGATAACATTGGTGCTTTTGAGGACATCAATGAAGAAGATAAGAAAAAGGGCATGGATTATGTATGGGAAAAGAAGAGTCTTTTCTACAAAGATTGCTTGACTCTAGGGCTGAAGTATAAAGTCGATAAGGAATTTGCCCATATGATTATAGGAGCGATTGAGAAAAAGGTGATCAGTTTCTACAAAGAACATTTACAATCAGAGAGTGAAACCAACGATGAGGTCACGTAGTAACCCATGACCTTGAGTCTAGCTACAAGACTCGTAAATAAAGAAAAGCGCTTCTTGGGAGGCAACCCATGCTTTGTGTGATTTTTATTTTTATTTTGTATGTTTGTTATTTGCTTCCGTATGCATGCTTTATTTTTATTGTTGGTAGATCATGTTTCAAAACTAAAATAGTGAAAATACTTTACTTTGTTGTTTGGCCTAGTCTTAACTTCATCCAAAGGTATTTCGCAAAAGATAAGTGTAAGGGGAAACCACAAATATGTTTTTAAGAAACAAAACCGATCATGATTCTCTACAATATTAAGTGAACATGTATATTCGTATTTGTTAGAGTCAAATGCTTGTATCGAGTCATAATGATGTTTTGCAGGATTTTCCAGGAAGTAGGACAAAGTTTTTCTAGAAATTTTCCGAAAACTTAACATAAGAATTTCTGCAGATCACTTCTGACGGCGTCACGAGTTTACTCTTGACGGTGTCACGTGTAAAATTCTGGAAATTTTACCAGTTTTATTTTTCTAACGGAGTCTTAAAGTTTTTGTTGAATCATTAGTTTTATAATCTCCAGGAAATCTGCAAACATCATTCCACAAGCATTATATCTTATTTTGTTTTCTAGTATTTGTTAGCATATATAGATTGCCGCTGATTTTATGCGAGGTTGCCTTGTCTGTTTTCTCAGGTTTTACAGGTTATGTATGACAAGAAGATGATTTATATTCTGGAAGGGAAGCTTTGATTGTTCATTTTCTTGGAGGAAGATCTAACCTGGCCACCTTATTATCCATACCGAGCGAATCAGGGGAGTATTTGATTTCATTCTTTTTACTTACTTCACTTTTACATTCTTTACTTGAACATTGGGGACAATGTTCATCCTAAGTGTAAGGGGAGGGTAAAATGATGATACATTACAGATACACTTTCGCTTAAGTTTGTTTGTTTGATGTAGATGTGTAATAAAACTATGAGAAATACTTGTTAGTGTAATTTTAGCGCCAAATTTAAAATTTTTTACAACATTTAGGAGTGAAACTTTAGCCATAGCAAGCGTCTCATGGATAGGAGATTGTATGACTAGCACAAAACCGTACCATTCAGAAAAATTTTCCACCCAAATATGTGAGGTTCGCCTTTAGATTTGATAGGAAAAGCATTTACTATTAGTGCTTATGAGTGTACCGGTAGCATTTAGATTCTAGAACTTGCGTTAGTGATGCATCCCGAGACCACTAGTGAGACTACATTCGTGTAGTAGGATTTACTACATGATAAGAGGCATTAGGATCACCCTTATGTTAAACCCGTATCATAATTACTTGACCATTTAAGTCATATTACTTGGCTAGTTAAGTCAACTAATTCTTCCCACACCTTAGCGTTGTACTTATTTTTAGTACACGAAATCCCTAGTACACCCCTCCGAGCCTATCTTTTCGTTTCTAACTTTAAGCATCTTACTTAAAGGAAGAATTTGTTACACCCCACTTAAATGTACACCCAAATCGCCTTAGTCTTCCGTGTATGCACTCATCTTTAGTGCATTATTGTTATTTGTTAAACCCTAAGTTAATTATCTAATTGATTACATGGTTGCTAAGTCGAGTCATATCCTTGTACATATTGTTTTGGGACGATTGGGACGATTGGGTAAAGTACTTATTTTATGGAGTGTGGGGAAGAACATCATTTATTACCCCCATATGTACGTTAATCTTAAAAGTACTCCAAGTGTTTTGATTATCTTAATTCGAGTCATTAGATTAGTTTATTGTAAAGTATGTAAAAATTCAAGTCTAAGGGGAATGTTCATTCCCTATGATGTATTATTTTGGATGGTAGGGTAAGAGTGTATGCAAAAAAAAAAAAAAAAAAAAAAAAAAAAAAAAAAAAAAAAAAAAAAAAAAATGCGGACTACCATCCCGTTTCATTCTATGTTTTTGTTATTTTTCATTTATTAGCTTAAGTTGAGTCTAGTCTTGGCTTAGCAACGCCATATTGTACATGTAATTAACCAAGATTGTTAACTCGCCATCAGTAAAGACTGCCTATATCCAACAAAACCGTGTATTCCATATCCCTACACCTAACGTTACAACCCTTTAAAAGACCTCTTTGATAGTTTATCCTAGGTGCTTACACCATGTGGTGGAGGTTTGATCCTTTCCCAAGCCTATGGTAATCTATTTTGCTATGACAGATAGTGAGAGACGTTTTCCATTTCTATAATGTGATATTACTTTATTACACCCGAGAGATGTGAGTATCTGAACACTATTTGTGAGGTGCTAGTATATGACCTCCGTGCTTGTCTTTGGTCTTTAGTGGAACGATTATTTGTTGTAATTACTTTTATATTAGTGTTAAATGACCCCTAAATTGTATTTTGATTAGAATAAAAGCGCATTTGCTTGAGGACAAGCAAATCTCAAGTGTAAGGGTATATGATGAGGCGAAAAATGAACCGTTTTTAGGGGGTCATTTAAGCCCAGAATTGAATTTATTTGATTAAATATTGCCCTAAATCATTCTTTTTGTGATTTTAGGTACTTTGGGAGTTAATTCTGGAAAAGGAAGCATTTTGGACGTTTTTGGAGCATAAAAGTGAAGAAAACGGCAAAGTCTTAATTTTCCTTGCTGGGAACAGTACCTAACGGGGTCAAGAGCATTTTGATGACGCCGTCAAGAGTAAAAGTGGTGACGATCCAGAAGAAACGTGACGGCGTCACCCAAGGCCGTCACGTGTTAACTTGTCAAAACTTGTGCGCGGAGTAGCTGATATTGTTTTGGTCATAACTTTTGCATACGAACTCGGATTTAGGTGATTCAAAAGCCCACGCGAAGAGGACAAAGAGATCTACAATTTGGTGAACAAATGGTTTAGGTATGTGTTTTTACAGCAACTTAGAGGGTTTCAATCACTCCATAAACATCATGTATTGGTTTGATGATTCTATCTTAATTATGTTTTCCATTATCATTGTTGTTTGCTCTTCTTTGATGATGATTTGCTAATTCACATTGTGTCTACTTATGATTATGTGAAACTTGTATATAATTGATTAGATTTTATTGATTCCTTGTTGATGTTTGTGTCTATCTTCATCAATTAGGGTGTGACACTTCGATAGGTCTAATTGGTTTAGTTTATAATTCTCGATTCCTATTGTATCTTGTTTAATTGAATGATTTCAATGTTAGGCTTAAGAAAACTGGCAGATCTCCATTGTGTAACTTGCTTGAACGTCTTAAGAAACATGAACCGATGTGTACTAGGTTTTTATGGTTGTATTTAATGCATGAGCGAATTCTAGTGATCCCATGTTAGGAGCTTCTTAGCCGGCTCGACATAGGAGTGAAGTAGGAGCTTATAGAATTGGGGAAGTAAGTACGCCACCCCATGATTGGTATTAAGGAATACAACCCGTCAATTAAAACAAGGTGTGACAATTCAATAGGTAGAATTAGATAGCTAGCAAGGAGTAACATATCATGGGTAGACATGCTTCACTTATCTTATAGAATCTTAGTTTAGTTTTCTTGCACATTAGTTTAATTAGTAGCTTTTGGGTTAGTTGATTAGCAACTAATTCCGCCCCTCCTTCCAATACCCGAGATTTTTACTTGCTTTTCATAAAATATAAAAATACAAAAAGAATCATCCTTCACCTTTAGACCTAGTTAGATTAATTTCAATCCTAACGACATTATTCCTGAGTTGAACGATCAATCCCCCGGTACTTGTCACTATACTATACTATAACGATCAGGTACACTGCCTGGTGGGGGTTGTAAGCTTCTCGAGATCCCTTGAGAGGTAAAGCCTGGTGCAATTCCCACGCATCAAATACACAAGAAACCAGTTGTCCCCTTCAGAAGGATCCAACTATCACACTACAAGAATCTGAATACAATATATCCTCACTACAACTCTCAGACCTATACTAAAACCAATACCAGATGATCAAGATGATCACAATACCAATACAATAACACTATGTTGCAACAAGAGAGAAAACCCTAATCGTATAATGAGAGATGATGTTATATGAGAGAGAGCTGGGGATAAGAGCATATATAGTGCCAATTTCCACTTCAGCCCTTCAAGAATATAAACCTGCCAAATACAACTAAACATACCAAACTATAAGAAATAAGTACATAAATAGTCCCTGTACTTATTTACCATGAGAATGACATAAAAACCACACTATCCAACACCCTCTCTCAGTCTCATGGCTTAAACATGTCCACAACACCAAGTTTCTCACAAAACCACTTATGTTGAGTTATACTCAACCCCTTTGTAAAACCATCTGCAACATTATATGCAGAACCAATCTTCACAATTTTAATCACACCAGAAGATACTTTCTCTCTTACTAGATGAAGATCAATTTCAAAGTGTTTAGTTTTTTCATGAAAAACTGGATTAGCAGCTATTTGAATAGCTGAACTACTATCACAAAACAAGTTTACTGGTAACAAGCCCTCAATATTTAGATCTTTTAGTATTTTATTTATCCAAATAATTTCACAAGTAGCAGATGCAAGACATCTGTACTCTACTTCAGCAGAAGATCTAGATATAGTTACTTGTTTTTTACTTTTCCATGAAACAAGATTATTGCAGAAATAAACACAATAACCTGAAACTAACTTTCTAGTTTTTAAACACTTAGCCCAATCTGCATCAGAAAAAGCATGCAGGCTAAACTCTTTACCTTTATTAAACTGAATACCACTACCTGGACCTTGTTTAAGATACCTCAACACTCTTAAACCTGCATTAAAATGAGACTGCAAAGGAGCATGCATATGTTGACTCAAACAATGCACAGCATAAGCAATGTCAGGTCTAGTAAAGAGAGATATATCAACTTGCCTACCAGTTTCTGATACTCAGTCAAATTAGTGAGAAATTTATCACCATTAGACTCAACATGATTCAAAACCACATTCTGCTGTAAAGGTGTAGCAGCAAGCTTACAAGCCAACAAACCATATTCATTAAGAAGCTCAAGACAATATTTTCTTTGAGTTAAACAAACACCACTATCATTCTCAAGAACTTCAATACCCAGAAAATACTTAAGAACACCAAGATCTTTAATCATGAATTTAGAATTTAAAAACTGTTTAAATTTTTCAATTTCAAGTTTATTATTCCCAGTAATGACCATATCATCCACATAAACAAGTAAAGCCATAAAAACATCTTTATCATGTTTAACATACAAAGAATAGTCATTTTTACTTTGAATAAAACCATGATCAACCAAAACAGTAGTTAACTTCTCATTCCATTGCCTAGGAGCTTGTTTCAAACCATACAAAGACTTAAGAAGTCTACAAACTTTAGTTTCATCTTTATCATAATAACCAGGTGGCAATTTCATATAAACTTCTTCATGAAGATCACCATACAAGAAAGCATTATTAACATCAAGTTGATAAAGAGGCCAATCATTAGAAACAGCTAAATTAATTAAACATCTAACAGTGACCATCTTAACAACAAGACTAAATGTTTCATCAAAATCAACACCTTCTTTCTGCCCAAAACCTTGAGCAACAAGCCTAGCTTTTTATCTATCCACTTCACCAGAAGACTTATACTTAATTTTCCAAATCCATTTAGAACCTATAGCCTTCCTACCAGGAGGTAAGTCTGTAACCTCATAGGTATTGTTCCTATGTAATGCTTCCATTTCAGCATACATAGCCTCATTCCATTTTGGATTAAGACTAGCCTCTTGGTAATACTTTGGTTCAACAGACTTATTCAGAGTGGTGGTAAAACAAATATTTCTAGCAGACAACTTAGAGTAAGCAACATATTTTTCAAGACCATATCTACTAGAACTAGAGACAATGTAATCATTAAACCTAATAGGTTGAGACTTATGTCTAGTAGACTTCCTAAACTCAGTCTGAGGTTCTTCCTCAGTATTGCTAGGACCCTCACCATTTTCATTTTGCAAACCATTGCCCTCAGAGGTGACCAAATTATCTTCTATTTGGGTTGCAATGGCATCTGCTTCATCCTCAACTGTGTTAACACAGTCATCAGAAACAGTTCCTCTATTGCCATCCTCATTAGAAGGATCCCCCTCTTCATCATTGGGACTTTGAGAACTCTTGATGTCAAAAAAACTTAAACATTCAGAATCTGTTCCACCAATCTCATTTAGATCAAGAGAATGTTCATTACAAGATTTCATTTTAAAAGGAAAGATAGTTTCATAGAACTTAACATCTCTTGAAAACAAGAAAGTTTTCTTGTCAATACTATACAATTTATAAGCTTTTTTCTCAGTGGAAAAACCAATTAAAATACATTTATCAGACCTTGGAAAAAACTTATCAGTATTATTTAAAACATTTGCAAAACACAGACATCAAAAAGCCCTCACAAGAGAGAGATCAGAGTCCTTACCATACACTATTCTAAAGGGGAAGCACCATACAAGACAGAGGAGGGAAGCCTGTTAATCAAATAAAAAGCAGTTAAAATACACTCAGGCCACATAGACAAAGGAATCTCCCCCTGAAACATAAGACTCCTAGCCACATTCAACAGGTGTCTATGTTTCGTTTCAGCAATCTTATTTTTCTGAGGAGTATAAGCACAAGAAGTTTGATGAATAATACCAATATTATTAAACAATGTAGACATTTTATTATTCACAAACTCTGTTCCATTGTCAGATCTAACAACTTTAACTTTTTTTCCAAACTGAGTAAAGATGAGTTTTATAAAATTTTCTATATATTCACAAACTTCCATTTTTGTTTTAAGCAAGTAAACCAAAACAGCCCTGCTAAAGTCATCAACAATGGTAAGGAAGTACCTAAACCCATCTCTACTAGTAACTCTATAAGGCCCCCAAATATCACAATGAATCAGATCACCAATACCAACAGACTTATGGTCACTTAGAGGAAATGGTTCTCTAGTCTGTTTAGCTTTATGACAAATGTCACAAGGAGTAGACTGATCACCTTTCCTAAACCCAATGGTCTTTTGTAAAACATTCATGACTTGATCAGCAGGATGACCAAGTCTACAATGCCACAAATCTCTAGACACATAACAAATAAAACCAGAATTACACAGACCAGAAACATACTCACCATGAGTATGACCATCAAACAAATATAGACTAGCAGACTGACTACCAGTCCCCACAATTTTGCCCAGATTCAAATCCTGAATATAACATTTTTCTCATCAAAACCAACAAAGAACTTACTGTCTTTTATCATTTTATTAACAGAAAGAAGACTAACATTATAATCAGGCACAACTAACACATCAAAAAGCACAATATTATTAGTCAACTTTAAACTACCAATGGCAACAACTTTAGCCATAGTCCCATTGGGATGACCAACAGTTAACATCAAACTAGTAATATCAACCACATTAAACATATTGGTAGTAGTGTTAGTCATATGTTGATTAGCCCCACTATAAATAATCCATCCCAAAGTAACATTATACCCAGTACCACCAGTTTTAGAACAAAAAAATCTTTCAATGTTGAGATTAAAAAACACATTATGATTAAGAAAACTAGGTTTAATACCTGCCATATTAGTAGAAGCACCAACAGCAGGCTTCTCATTAATCAAACTCAGAAGTTTCACCATCTGATCATTAGTGAAAGAACCAGACAAAGAACCAGAAGTAGATGGCAAGTTTTGGGATAAATCAGAACTAGCATTGAATCTTTTATTAGCACCATTTTGTCTAACCAAATTAGGATTTCTTTTAAAACCAGGAGGATAACCATTTAGCTCAAAACACCTATCAATAGTGTGACCAATTAATCCACAATGTTTACACAGAAGATTAGGATTAGGACCTCTATTATTATTAGTGTTACCTCTTCTGTTATTACTATTAGAATTAGAATTAGAATTGTTACTAGAATTAGCATTATTCTTAACAGTAAAAGCAACAGGTACACTTTTAACAATCAGAGAACCAGGAGAAAAACCTCTATGAGATTCTTCTCTGGAGACCACGGCAAAAAAGCATCCTTTACATCAGGTAAAGGATCTCTAGACAACAAATTACTCCTGACATTTTGATACACATCATTCAATCCCATAAGAAACTGCATGAGTCTAACAAGTTGATTATGCTTAAGAGTATCCTCATGAGCAGCACAAGTACAAGCAGGCAAGAGAGTCAGAATATCAAACTCTCTCCAAAGGGAGTTGAGTTTATGATAATATTCTGGGACAGACAAATCACCTTGTTTTAACTCATTAATCTTATGAACCAAATTAAAAATAACAGAACCATCCATTTTGTCATAAGTTTCTTTCAATTCATCCCAAACTTCAGATGCAATCTCAGAATAGACTTGTCCAAGGTACAACTCTTGGGACAAAGATCCAAGAATCCATCCTAAAACAATAGTATTGCATCTTTCCCATTGCTGAGAAAGAACAACACTAGTAACAGGTTTAACACAAGTACCATCAATAAAACCCATCTTATTTTTCCCTCTTAAAGCAATTTTCATAGTAGTAGACCACATTTTATAATTTTCAGCACCAGTCAATTTCACCATTAACCAAAGCTAAGTTGGAATTATCATTAGCATGCAAATAAAGAGGATTACCAGCATCTAAACTACTAATAAGAACTTGTTCAGCCATAATAACAGAACAAGTAAAAAGAAGCAGACAATCAAAGAATAACTAAATAAACAGATAATCAAACAACCTAACAAAACAATTAAACCAATAATCACCAGACTTCCAAGACTGCCCAAGAACCTATCCTCCAACGACCTAGACTCAAATAACAGACTTAAACTACAAAGAAAAACTAAAAACTCACACCCAAACCAAACTGAAACACCCAGTTTCACACCTGTCAGGGGGAAGAGCAGGTATCCTTGCTTCTCACGAAGTAGGTCAAGATGTTACCCCCTGAGTTTGCAGTGTTACCACTAAAGTGTTCAGGGTTTTAAAAGAAGAAAGAAACTTATAGAGCTCTTAAATCGCAGCGGAAATACCAAGTACCAAACACCAACAGCCTTGATTCACTTAGTCAAGACTGTTGATAACCAAGATAATCAACCAGAACCTCCACAGATCACCAAGAATCAAGATCCCTAAATTCCAAATTAGGGTTTCAAGAAACCCTAACTGAAAATCAAGAATCACCAAAAATCGTTGAGAAAATCAACGATTCAACCCTCGGCCGTAAAGAAAACAGCCACAATCAACTCCAATTGCAAGTCAATCAAAAAACCCCAAATCTTAACCAAACCCTAAACTATCAAGAGCCAACGGAGATCAAAACCGAGTCTCTGATACCATGTAAAAACTATAGATCAGCTCTTAAACAACAACCACAACACAAGTTTTCACCCAGCCAACCACCCCTTGGTGAATATCTTTTATTACTAATAGTATCAAGAAGATGAGTCCACAACTGTGTGCTCACCAAACAGAATACACAAGAAACCAGTTGTCCCCTTCAGAAGGATGCAACTACCACACTACAAGAATCTGAATACAATATATCCTCACTACAACTCTCAGACCTATACTAAAACCAATACCAGATGATCAAGATGATCACAATACCAATACAATAACACTATGTTGCAACAAGAGAGAAAACCCTAATCGTATAATGAGAGATGATGTTATATGAGAGAGAGCTGGGGATGAGAGCATATATAGTGCCAATTTTCACTTCAGCCCTTCAAGAATATAAACCTGCCAAATACAGCTAAACATACCAAACTATAAGAAATAAGTACAGAAATAGTCCCTGTACTTATTTACCATGAGAATGACATAAAAACCACACTATACAACACTCCGTTATGCTCTCCGTCATAATGGCGATAACTTTGGCCAGTGGTCGATCAGTTGACATGTATTCTCGGGTATGATTTTCAGGAGTGGGATTGGATATGTTCATGCTTGTCGATGGTTCTTTAGGATCGGTCCCACTGGATCCATCTCCAAAGGCATCTACCGTTATGGTGTACGGGGTTTCTTCCGACATAGGTTACTGGCTTAGTATGGATTTATTTTCTGTGTCCCAGGTAAATTTAGCTATGACGATGGGCTTATTGGCTAACTTTAGGTTTTTGGTTGGTAAAGGTAAAACGCTTTGACATAAGCAGATATAACCCAGTTACAAGCTTAAGCTCCTTCTTAACTTCCTTAAACGGCTCAAACACAACCCCACTAACCAACTTACAGTTATAAGAAGAAGAAGAACCAACACAACAAATAACTGCTTTTGATGATGAAGATGAAACACAAGAAGACGTTAAAGAACATGTGAGCTTCTTGTCACTTGCGGGCTTGCGGCTGTCGGAGAGATTGAGTTGGAGATATTGGTCATGTAATGTGACATCATTGCATGCATGTTGTTTTAGAGTATGCTAATATTAGTTTTTGGTTTTGTGATAATATTGTGGAAGTGATCATAATGATGAAGTGATGCTGCCGCTTCAATTCTGGTGATGTGGCATGTGTATGGGGCAGGTGCCCATGGTTTTGTTTTTGGGTCTAAGCGATGCGATATACACGTATAATTCTTTTCTTTTTTTTAACCTTTTTTCAGAAACGATCGAATATTTTTCTAAACGTTCATTACGGTAAGTTTACTCAAAATGTTATTGTACTCCATGTCTCCATATATTAATTTGTTGTGTATCTTTTTAGGTGATAACATTTTTGATCTTCTGTTCCGCTGGTAATTTACGAGATTTGAATTTGTTGTTACACATATTCAAATCGATTTAAGATTTCTCTTTTACAATAAGATTGTGTTGGGAATTAAATAATCAGAAGAATCAGCATAAAGGTTTAAGGAAATACATCAAGTACGTTTCTGCTGATAAAGCACAAAGCACGTTTCCACTGATGGATTCTACTGAAGAAGGTTTCTACTGAAGGTGTTTCTGCTGATGGATTCTGCTGATGCTACTATGACTCATACAAACAGCTGTGTAGATAAGTACGACTTATTCTACTGACTCATATACAAGAAAAATATCTTTGTTGTAGTCATCAAATTGAACACTACAAGTGAGTTGTAATCCTAGATACATGTTGTATCTTAATGACTAACATGATAAGTCATCATCTAGCTAGAATGAATATTAGTCATAAGCTAGTAAATTAGATGAGTCATATAGATTGTAAAAGATCTTTCCTTGGACTATAAAAGGAAGATCTTAGATATGTGTATAAATATGCATGTGACGAGTATGATAGTGATAGACATATACATAAAGAAAAACAATAGAACAAAACACAAGATTCAAGGTCTTTGTAACCCTAGTGATAGTGAAGATCACTCGTATTATTCTGAATAATATTGAATCGTTTGGTGAAATACTTTCATTGTTCTTTGTTAAATAAACACAAGCATCACAGTTCCATTTCCAATAAACATTCTAAGTGTGGTTAAGTAGATTCCGCATACTTAATCATATCCACTCAAAGTATCACATATACGCATTATAAAGGTCCAACACCTCATAGTGTGCGATCAAATCAAGTGATCCTCTCAGTTGGTATCAAAGCATCCAGGTTGATATCTTTGATTTAGAAGAAGAAATGGATACAGAATCTATTCAAACAAATGTTGCTGCAAAGTTGCCAGTTCTCAAACAGAATGAGTTTGAATTGTGGAGGTTAAGAATAGAACAGTTTTTCCAGGTGCAGGATTACACTCTTTGGGAAATCATTGAAGATGGAAACTCTTTCAAACCCACAACCACTTTATCAACAGTTGAAGATAGGGAAATTTCAGTTGTTCAAATTATCCCTACAACTGCTGATGAAATAATAAAGAAGAAGAATGACCTCAAGGCCAGAAGTATGTTGATGATGATCATTCCAAATGATCAACTTATAAACTTCAGCAAATTCAAAGATGCCAAGTCATTATTTGAGGCAATTGTTGCAAGGTATGGAGGGAATGAAGCCACCAAGAAGACCCAGAAAACCCTTCTCAAGCAGCAGTTTGAAAATTTCTCATCAACCATGAATGAATCTCTTGACCACATGTTTACAAGGCTACAGAAAATTGTGAGTCAACTTGCTGTTCTTGGGGTTGATATACCTCAAGAAGATTTAAACTCAAAATTTCTGAGAAGCTTACCTGAAGAGTGGGCTATGCATGTTGTTGTTTGGAAGAATAAACCAGACATAGACACTATGGATCTTATGAATTTGTATAGCAACTTTAAAATTGTGGAACAAGAAGTAAAGAAAACTGGTGTCTCTAGTTCATATACTGGGAACATGGCTTTTATGTCATCTCCTAGTAGTTCAAACCCAGTTAAAGATGAAAAGGTTGATAGTGGAGCTGCTAGTTCATCAAGCAGTACCTTTGGTATATTAAATGAAAAGGCTTGTTGTGCCTTTTTCACAAGATAGAATAATGGGTCCATGCTCACTCATGAAGATCTTCTAGAAATCAATGATGATGATTTAGAAGAGATGGACCTAAAATGGCAAATTTCTCTTCTTAGCATGAGGGCTAAGAAATTCTATCAGAGGACGGGGAAGAACCTCACCATCAGCAGCAATGATACTGCTAGTTTTGACAAGTCAAAGATAGAATGCTATAACTGTCATATGTTGGGGCACTTCTCAAGAGAATGTAGAAGGCCAAGGCAGCAAGATAGCAAGAATAGAGGTTTTGGAAGCAAGTCCAAGACAGGGGAATCAACCAATCCAAAGGCTATGGTAGCCATTGATGGATTAGGATTTGATTGGAGCTTTACAGCTGATGAAGAAGAAGAAGCTTCTCCTCAGACAGCTCTTATGGCTTTCACCACATAGGGACATTCATCAGCAGATACTGAAGATCAAGGATTCTCAGATAGTGGATGTTCAAGGCACATGACAGGCAACAAGTCTTATCTCTCAAATTTTCAATCAGTAGATGGAGGCTATGTTACCTTTGGAGGAGGAATTGGAGGAAAAAATACTGGTAAAGGTACTATTAAAACCGGTAAACTAGATTTTGAAGATGTGTACTATGTGCAAGAGCTTAAGTATAATCTTTTTAGTGTCTCACAAATGTGTGACAAAAAGAACAAAGTTCTCTTTACTGACACTGAATGTCTTGTATTTTCTTCTGATTTTAAGATGCCTGATGAAAGTCAAGCACTTCTTAGAATTCCAAGAAAAGGCAACATGTACACTGTTGATATGAAGAAGATTGTTCCAAAAGATTCTCTTACTTGTCTTTTTGCTAAGGCCACATTGGATGAATCTATGAAATGGCATAGGAGGCTTGGTCATATTAACTTCAAAACCATAAATAAAATTGTCAAAGATGGTTTGGTAAGAGGTTTACCTCAAAAACGATTTGAAAATGATCAAACATCATTGCTTGTCTTAAAGGCAAACAACATAAAGCCACTTGTAAGCCCAAAATTTTTAACTCTATCAATCAATCATTGTTTATGCTGCATATGGACTTATTTGGTCCTACAAATGTTAGAAGTTTGTTGCATAAGAGATATTGTCTAGTTATTACTAATGACTTTAGTAAATTTACATGGGTATTCTTTTTAGGTACTAAGGATGAGACTTCTAGCATCCTTAAGACTTTCATTACAGAGATAGAAAACCTAGTAAGCAAAAGAGTAAAAGTCATTAGATGTGATAATGGGACAGAATTTAAAATAGAGTTATGGATGATTTCTGCAAAGAAAAAGGTATTAAAAGAGAATTTAGTGTTGCAAGAACTCCACAACAGAATGGAGTTGCTGAAAGAAAAAATAGAACACTAATAGAAGCTGCTAGAACTATGTTAGCTGACTCTAAGTTGCCTATAACTTTTTGGGCAGAAGCAGTCAACACTGCTTGCTATGTTCAAAATAGAGTTTTAGTTGTAAAACCTCACAATAAGACATCATATGAACTTTTTAGAGGTAGAACTCCTGAAATAGGATTTCTTAGACCTTTTGGATGTCATGTGACAATTCTGAATACCTTAGACCATCTTGGAAAGTTTGATGGAAAAACAGATGAAGGATTCTTAGTTGGATATTCTATCAATAGCAAAGCATTCAGAGTATACAACATGAGAACTAGAAGAGCAGAGGAAAATCTACATGTGAAGTTTTTGGAAAATAAAACCAATGTAGAAGGTCAAGGTCCCAAATGGCTATTTGATCTTGAATCTCTATCCAAATCAATGAATTATGTGCCTTTTATTGCAGAAACTAATGAATTTTCAGGTTCACAAACTGCTGATGCAACAAATGGAGAAGGATTAGAGAATGAGGCAAATCAAGATTATGTGATAATGCCAATATGGACAAATACAAGTGTGGATTCAACTTCAATAAATGGTGAATCTTTTTCTGGAAAGTCTAAAGAAGATGTTGAAGATGAATACAAGGAAGAAAGAGCTAAGGACCAAGAGTTTCAAGTCAGAAGTAACACTGTTGTTTCTGCTGATAAGCAAATCGTTCCCGCTGATGAGCAAAATGTTTCTGCTGATGGACCATCAGAAGAAACACGAGCAAATCTCTCAGAAAATGAGGTGGATTTCAACAACCTTCCACCTGATTATCAAGTTCTTTCTACTCCACACTCAAGGATTCACAAAGTCCACTCCTTGGACAATGTAATTGGAGATGTACAATCAGGAGTGAAGACAAGACAACAATTGATGTCTTCAGATCAACAAGGGCTTCTTGATGCCCTTTATGCTTCAAAACAGCATGAGTTTTCAAACTCTTGCTTATTTGTATGTTTTCTCTCACAAGATGAACCAAAGAATATTCATAAAGCCCTAGAGAATTCAAGCTGGTTGGAGGCTATGCAAGAGGAGCTTCTTCAGTTTAAGATTCAAAAGGTATGGGTGCTAGTTGATTTACCAAGTGGTGTAAGGGTAATTGGCACTAGATGGGTTTTTAGGAATAAAAGGGATGAAAGGGGCATAGTGATAAGAAATAAAGCTAGATTAGTAGCTCAAGGGTACACACAAGAAGAAGGGATAGACTATGAAGAAGTTTTTGCTCCAGTAGCAAGGATTGAAGCCATTAGACTCTTTTTGGCTTATGCTTCATTTATGGGATTCACAGTTTATCAAATGGATGTCAAGAGTGCTTTCTTATATGGTACTATCGAAGAGGAGGTGTATGTCTCACAACCTCCTGGTTTTGTTGATCCTGACCATCTAGACAAAGTGTACAAGGTTGTTAAAGCTCTATATGGCCTATATCAGGCACCAAGAGCTTGGTATGAAACACTGGCTTCCTACTTAATTTCAAATGGATTTCAAAGAGGCAAGATAGATCAGACACTTTTCACCAAGAAGCATAAGAAGGATCTTTTGCAAGTTCAAGTGTATGTGGATGATATCATCTTTGGATCTACAAGGAAGGAGATGTGTTTGGAGTTTGAGAAGCTTATGCACAATAAGTTTCAGATGAGTTCCATGGGGGAACTTACATTCTTTTTGGGTCTGCAAGTAAAACAATCAAGAGAAGGAATCTTTATTAGTCAAGACAAATATGTTGCAGAGATTCTTAGAAAGTTTCAATTTGCTGATTCCAAAACAGCAAGCACACCAATTGATACTGAGAAGCCACTTCTTAAAGATGTAGAAGGAACTAATGTGGATGTACACACATACAGATCTATGATAGGTTCTTTGATGTATCTCACATCATCAAGACCTGATATCATGTTCTCTGTTTGTGCTTGTGCAAGATATCAAGTAACTCCTAAGGTTTCTCATTTAACAGTAGTCAAGAGAATTTTTAGATATCTCAATGGTCAACCTAGGTTGGGTCTGTGGTATTCTAAGGAGTCATCTTTTGACTTGGTAGCATACTCAGATAGTGATTATGCTGGTGCTAGCTTGGACAGAAAGTCAACAACTGGAGGATGTCAATTCCTTGGGTGTAGACTTATCTCATGGCAGTGTAAGAAGCAGACAATGGTGGCTACTTCAACAACTGAAGCTGAATATGTAGCTGCTGCAAATTGTTGTGGTCAAGTTCTATGGCTTCAAAACCAACTTCTTGATTATGGGTACAATTTCTTACATACCATTATTCATATTGATAATAGTAGTACAATTTGCATTATTAAAAATCCAGTGCAACATTCTAAAACAAAACATTGAAATAAGACATTATTTTATTAGAGATTGCAATGAAAAGAGGTTAATGCAAGTAATGAAAATTGCTTCAGAACAAAACTTTGCAGATCTTCTTACAAAAGCTTTTGATGTTGGTAGATTTCAGTACTTGGTAGCAGGTATTGGAATGCTTAATCTTTAAAAAAATTTCAATATAATGTGTTCTTGTATATAAATTTTGTTAATGCATCTAACTTTGTCATCTAAAACTACAATTACCAATTAAAAGTTATTCATACAGTTAGTCCTATGATTATTCTAATTCAAGACAAGTACTTTGTACTTTGTTCTTTTGGTTTTAGACTAATAATTTCAGGTATGAATGTTTGAGCTCAAAGGCTATTTCAAGTGACATCTGTAAGCAACAAATTTCTGATCATTGCATAATAGGTTCATGATAGAAAGAGTTTGGGATTTCAAAACTCCTTAAAACTTCTTTCTTGGAACCTGATTATGATGTTTCACTTTGAATTGATAAATTAGTTGATCAGTTATTAACTGATACAACTCACTTTCTATCATTTTATACTCTCAAGTATAATGTGACTAATTTACGGATATCTGATAGAAAGAACAGCGAGCAACAGTGAATCTAACACTTGTGTTAGAGGTAACAAATGCCACGAGCTGGAAACCCTGTAAAGAAAGCCTTTTGAATAGGTTTATCTGTACACAGGCAGTTATTTATAACTAAAAACATTGGTTCTCACACAACCATAGGTTGCTTTAAACCGAAATTTTGATTAAGTGTTAGTTACCACACTTAATCCCTTCAAAATGGTTAGAAGCAGTATGATTTTTTTTTTATCATAAAATCATGTTCATACTGCTAAGTCAAATATTTCTTAAAAAGGATTTTCAAAGAGGCTCAGAAAATCATCTAATGATGGATTATGAGTCAATGCTCAGTGATTCACCACTCATAGGAGGTTACACACCTAGAAGTGATGAGGGCAGCATTTAAACTCTTAAGGAATTAATGGCTTCATGTACAAATTGTATGAAAACATGGAAATTGCTAGATCAGATGATATGATATGAGTGTGAGAGATCTTCCAAACAGGGGAGGAAATTGCTCAGGAGAGAAATAAATCTCAGGGGAGGTTACAAAAGCCCTTTAAAGGAATATTATCCAAAGAAAAAGAAGGAAAAGATAAGAGCATACAAGATGATGACATGGTTTCTACTGATAAAGAACAAGAACAGAGCTGATAGGAGAAAGTTCTATCTAGATCAAAAGATGAAAGGTTTCAAGTTCAGTTCACTACGTTTGTTCATCACTTCCAAAGACATGCTGAAAGATGATTTCTATTTCTTGGAACAAGCATCCAAGATACACAGCATCATTGACTCTTATAATTCTTCAAGTTGAAAATTGCACCATCTTTTAGTCCAAGATTGGAGCAAAGAAAAGAAAGCAGATGAGTTACAGAGAAAGACATTCAATCACTCAAAAGAGAAGAAAGTTCAGATCAAAAGTCTGACAATGAAGTGTTTGAAAGATCTTCACAAAGTCCTCATTTAATTCAGAAAAACATGTTTGAATGTAATTCACATGTTTAGGGGAGGATTGTTGGGAATTAAATAATCAGAAGAATCAGCATAAAGGTTTAAGGAAATACATCAAGTACGTTTCTGCTGATAAAGCACAAAGCACGTTTCCACTGATGGATTCTGCTGAAGAAGGTTTCTACTGAAGGTGTTTCTGCTGATGGATTCTGCTGATGCTACTATGACTCATACAAACAGCTGTGTAGATAAGTACGACTTATTCTACTGACTCATATACAAGAAAAATATCTTTGTTGTAGTTATCAAATTGAACACTCCAAGTGAGTTGTAATCCTAGATACATGTTGTATCTTAATGACTAACATGATAAGTCATCATCTAGCTAGAATGAATATTAGTCATAAGCTAGTAAATTAGATGAGTCATATAGATTGTAAAAGATCTTTCCTTGGACTATAAAAGGAAGATCTTAGATATGTGTATAAATATGCATGTGACGAGTATGATAGTGATAGACATATACATAAAGAAAAACAATAGAACAAAACACAAGATTCAAGGTCTTTATAACCCTAGTGATAGTGAAGATCACTCGTATTATTCTGAATAATATTGAATCGTTTGGTGAAATACTTTCATTGTTCTTTGTTAAATAAACACAAGCATCACAGTTCCATTTCCAATAAATATTCTAAGTGTGGTTAAGTAGATTCCGCATACTTAATCATATTCACTCAAAGTATCACATATACGCATTATAAAGGTCCAACACCTCATAGTGTGTGATCAAATCAAGTGATCCTCTCAGATTGACATGATCATTTCAGAATTATTTACATCTAGCAAGAATTAAAATTGAAATGATAGTTACAATTTAAAATTGAAATGATAGTTACAATGTTTACGGCTAAATCACTCTTATGTATAATTGTATACGTGAACTCGTTGTTTGTATTAATTAGGGGTGGCAATTCTCGACACGACACGATAAATGACACGAACCCGACACGAAGTTAAACAATTTTGGGTTGAGGATAAACAGGTTTGGGTTAAAAACAGGTCAACCCGTCTAACCCGTTTAATAAACGGGTCGTGTTTGGGTTGAGGAAGTGTTAAACAGGTCAACACGTGAACCCGTTTAAGTATATAAGTCTCTAAAAATAAAATATATAACTTGATTTTAATGTTGGATATGGATTAAATGGATTTTTTTATATTCTTATGATTATAACTCAGATTTCATTGAAATTGACGCTTATAACTTATAACTCAAATATCATTGAAATTGTCGTATAGTTATTTGTATGTTATTTTTATCATATTTTAGATCCTTATATAATTTTTGCATTTAAGCTAGTTAAATAAACAAACCACCAACCTTATTCACTACTTGACCTATTTACTTAAACGGGTTAAACGGGTCACAAACGGGTTACACGTGTTATGCAGGTCTGGGTTAGGGTTGAGTTTCTTAACACGATTAATAAATGGGTTGTGTTTGGGTTGAGGTTATTTCAACCCACCAACCCGAATATGTCAACACGAACACGACTCGATTGTCACCTAGTATTAATGCCAAAAGTTTTTTATAAATCCATCTTTTACCATAGAACCAATCAAGCAATCTTAACTACTCATTTTTTTTTTTATCAAAAAAAAAAAAAAAAAAAACTTCCACCATTTTTTTAAAACTTAAATATTTCGCAAACCGTAAATCGTCAAGCTACAAAAAAAATACCATCGCGACGAGAATTAAATTATCTTTCTATAGACATGCATTGTTATATACTTTCGACGAACTTTTTTTTCAATGAATTTTTTTTTTCGCCCAAAAAAATCATATATGATTCGTAAGAATCATATATGATTCGATTTTAACAAATCATATATGATTCTTACGAATCATATATGATTCTTAAGAAATCATATATGATTCGTAAGAATCATATATACTTCGTAAGAATCAAATCATATATGATTTTTTACGAATCATATATGATTTTTACAAATCATATATGATTAGTTCTGGGCGGAAATTAAAAAAAAAATAATCGAAAGTATATAACAATGCATATCTATAGAAAGATCATTTAATTCTTGTCGCGGTGGTATTTTTTGTAGCTTGAAAATTTACCGTTTGCAAGATATGTTGTTTTGAAAAAAAATGTGAAAAATATAAATGGGTGGCTATAATTGTTGATAGGTTATATGATATACGTTGAATGGCATTGGAGCATTGTCTTGAACTCTTGATGGTACAACTTTTTTATCGCAAGTGTTAAATTGGCTGGTTTTACTTGTTTTTACGACGATTGGAACTTATACAATTGTTTTCACTTGGGTTTTTTCTTTAGCGGGAGGCGTGGCTAGAAGGTGGCATATAGGCAGTTGGCAGTTGCCATTTTTATTCTTCTGAAATACGTAAATATTCTTCTGAACAATTAGTTATAATACCTGTGCATGCACAGGGTTTTTAAAATTTTGATTTGATTACGTATTATTATCGATTAAGAAATGAACTGCTTAACATGTTTCAAATAGTTTTACTTAGTGGACTAATCATATGTATATATGTTCTAATCTACCTATTATTTTAGGAGAATGCTTTTTGATTAAAAATTATATTTTATTATTCAAGCAAAATCACATGATAATACTTGACTTGCATGAGATGTTAGTAATATATGCTTTTAGTTTTGCAAACCCGTGCTATCAATTTACGATGTGTTTTGTAATTGTGGTATTTCTTTTACTTATATTTTCGTTACGTAGTTTTCTTTTTTTGATTTAGGAGGTGATTCTTATCAAATAAGGATTGAGATGCATGCATTTTTTTTTATAGTTTAAAGAAAACCCCTTCTATATTAAAGAATGATTATCTAACCGATATGTTTTTGTTTGTTTTTCTTTATTAATTAGCTTTGTATAACGTTTTTAAGTGACAGAGATGTTGAGTTTGAGGTTGATATTGTTGTTTAACTTTAACTATTAATATTATGTTGTAAAAAATGTACAAATTTAGTGGCACATAATGAGCGTTGATGAAGTTAAAATATGCTCCGTAAAGTTTTTAAAATGTTTTTATGGATATCCATATATAAGTTTTAAATAACAATTTCATGAGTCGTTGTTATAAGTAGAATCGCATATATTTATTTTCATATCACAGTAACTCATGCTTACCATTTGATATTTATATTCCCGTTACTAATAATTTAATCGTATTTCAAATCCGTGTACGAATGAATTAAACTTTTATATAGTAACATGAGTCCTTATTTAAAAAAATATTCTAATAGATGAAAGTTTAAAAATAACATTAGTTTAAAAAATATTTAACGTATATTAAAACTAATTCGCATATTTACTAAATTTATTTTAATGGATGAAAGTTAAGAGAGAGAGAGAGAGAGAGGGAAAAAAAAACAACTAATACTATTACTCATGTTATTTTAAACAAAGTTAACATTATAAAGTATAGAGGTATAAAGTGTAAGAGGTTAATTATTTATTATCTAAAGTTATTAAAAAAAACATGGAGACTTATAATTTTACACTTAATTCTAATATATTTAAAATTCAATCACTAAGGTTTTATTAATTACCTCCTCTTTTTTTAAGTTTTTATTTTCATAAATTTGACACCTATATTTTTATGTGTTTTTTTTATCAATTAAATTCTCCACCAAATTTATTAATATTTGACCAAAATCAATTCAATTTTGACTTTTTATTGGCCAATCATATTGCTTGATTTCGCTTATGTGTCATAATCGAGCTCTTCTATTGGTCCAATTTTTTTTTCAATGAGAAGAGTTTTGCAAAAACACTCTAAAATGATGTAATTCTTAGTATTATATAAAAGATATAAAATGAATTGATTTCTTTTCCCAAAATGATGCAGTTAAAAACGGAAACGACATGTTCAGTGAACTTCACTGAAATTGCACATTATGTTTTGTTAAATAAGATATTATGCGTGAGATACGCTGTCTAATTAATTGTTGTTAAAAAAGAAATGTCACAACACATATAATTTAAGGTTTAAGATGGCTGAGCATTATAGACGCGAAATTCTGCTGAGAAACTAGCCCGAACAAGACCAAATGTATTTTCGTCCAGTCCTCGGTCCACCATTTTTATTATTTTCAGTTTTCGGTTTGGTCCAGTCTTATGCATAACCGGGCATTATGCTTTATTGGACCGGACTGGACCGACAAACCGGGCCGACCCGGACATGGACCAAACATTTTGGTCCGGTCCTAGGTGCGCTGTTTTGGGCCAAATCGGTCTTTAGTCCGGTCCAGTTTTTGGACCATGCTCAGCCCTAAAACTGGACTCAAGTGAACCAATCAAAACCGACAAACGGTTTTCTTTAAAAGAGTCTAGAGCCATAAAACCAGTATATAGCAAACATTTTATAGCAAAAAGCAAAACTGAACTTAGTCAGTCCACTTACACATGACACACCAGCATCATTTGTGCCTATCTCAGCTCAGAAGCTCAACATGCCTTCACCAAACTAAATGCTTGCAAGTTGCAACTGTGAGAGTCTAGACGATGCAATAACTATAATTTTCCTATAAATTAATCCATAGATTAAAAATACAACTATATCAAAACTTTCATCTACCTGATCCATTGCTTCTTCAAGAATTTGACCTCAACAAGTCAAAGATTACTCAAACATCTACATAAGCAGGCGGGTTTGTCATGGTCATATCCGGTCAGCCACAGTTTTTTTTACCCATTTACCAACTCTGAAAGGCATCACATCTGTAACAGCCGCAATTCGATACTTGTACATTTTACTCTTGACCGACCATTCCTCCAGACCAATGTGCAACAGGCCAAGCATGATTTTAAAGCATATCGTCAAATCCAGATTCCTTGTCAAATTCGGTTTCAGTAATGACGCCCTTTTTCAGCTTTTTCAAAAGACGATAATCTTTAGTAAGTTCATCATCATCCTCGGCTGATTGCACAGCACGTCTTTGCTTGGCTGTTCTCTTCTTCAAGACTGTAGGCGTGTTTTTAGCTTTAGCTTTGTGGGGTTTCTGTTCTTGTGGCGCATCTTTCTTTGTTTGCAAGTTTTTCTTTCTTTGTTTCTCTCTGTTTTTATCCCTGTACCAATAAAGATGATTACTTTAACATTGAATTACAAACATATTGTTCATAAGCTATTACACAAACACATTCTGAACTGTCATAATTCTTCTATTTGTTAAGACACGGGGTAAAGTGGTTTAACCGCATGTAATGATTTTGGCAATGACCAAGTTATCAAATCAATGTCTTATACAGGTGGCATAATAATGACTTATTGCATCGACCCTCGACCTAATTATGTCTTATTAGAGCCCGTTCCTTAGACTCAAATTCATAAGGACCACGTAACTAAAAAAGTTACCTGTCCTAACTCCTAATGTCTTATATTATAATTTCGAGGGTTTGTTACCTTTCATAGGTGATACTAAAGTCGGGTACCCAAAACAGATTTCAGACCAAAATTTTATTAAGCAAGAACCTCTTCCTTTTTGGTACTGAAATCTTTAAAACCTCCCTAGAACACTAGGGTGCTCTACCAAACTTACAATCGAACTAATAACATCAAATTTTTGTTTACTCAAATTAAACTAATCAGCATATTGAATTTGGAACATAACTAGGTTGAGCATTAAGCTTATATTCACTAAATGAACGCAAAAATACAACGAACTTACTTGAACTTGATCTCCTCCAGATTTAAATCTTCAGCAGCAACAAAACCTTCAGTAGAAAGTGAGTTTTGCTTTACCTCTGACATTGAGGGTAGCTGTAATAAGCCATATCCCATTCCTAACTTTCCAATCTCTAAATCTTTCCACCTAGTTGTATAAAAATGACAAAAAAATCAGATGAAACACATATGGTATATTAAGCAAATGGCACATCATATGGCATCAAAGGTACCTTAGAATGTAATTGCAGTGATGCTCTTTATAAGCACGAATGTAAGAGACGAATGCTCTTAGACCTTTTTCCATCACATCACGGTCCTTTTTTGCAGCAGCACGTAGCTGAATAAAATAGCCTTGTAGTCAGAAAAAAAGTGGGGGTAAACAAATCTTGTTGTGTAAGAGATGTCTGCAGAGATACTTACATGGGGAACAACATCAAGAGCCTCTTCACAGAACGGACTCTCCTCCAGAGGAATCCTTTTAATACGCAAAAAATCTACATATGCTTCCTCCTACATGACCAAAGCATGAGGTATTTCCAAGTTTATTAAACAAGCAGCAAATGTAACAAAGAATACTAAGAAACAGACGTTTAAGGGGGTATGTATAAATCATCAAATAAGAGATCCGTTCACCAGTTAGTTATACTAGTAAGCAGGATTAGGAACTTATAACGTCTTTGAAGCACATCACAAAAATCGTAATTGATGGAAATATATTCCTATTATGTAAGTGAAATTTGCCAAATGTAAAACAATGAACAAACAAACAAACTCTGAAGTCTGCACCTTTGGTAAAAGAAAAACAATGGCACTTCCTTGTCGACCGAGCCTAGCGGTCCGACCAACTCTGTGAATAAAAACATTGGGATCCTGAGGTGGGTCATACTGCAAGCAACATATTTGAATATTAGTACATCGGAGACGACCAAAATCTAAACTTTTAATATTTTGCTAGTATCCTACCTGCACTATGCAATCTACGCCTGGGATGTCAAGTCCACGTGCAGCCACATCAGTGCACATAAGGATACCATCCGAAAGAGACGTAAATGTTGCTAACGCTTTTTCCCTTGCTGACTATAAAAATGATATAAACTATATGAAAATCGCCTCTTTCAAACAATAGCATTGCACATAGACCTGTAAGCTTATATTTATCGTGTTACCTGCTTCATCTTCCCGTGTAGAGGTATTATATTTAACCCTTTTAAAACAGCAAGACGTGGAAGTACAACTCCCCAATAATCCACCGAAGCACAAGTCATGAAGTAGCTGCAGACAGAAAATCATTCACAAATCGTGATTAAAATATATATCGATTATTTATTTTGTAAAAAACATTTAATAAATGACTGACACTATCATCTTCTTTGACTTGTTCTTAATGAAGAAGTCCACAAGCTGTGATGATTTCTTATCAGCTTCACATTTAATAAACTGCATTCATGAAATTATAGGAATTGTAAATAAAAATGATCACATCAAAAGGATATTATTATGATTTTAGCTTTTGGGTGCACACATACCTCGATATGAAGGCCTGAAGGTGTTTTTGAGGAGGTCAAGTTTCCTGATGATTTTGTCTCTGCACGAACTTCAACCCTTACAGGGTTTCTTAATCCTGCTTTTGCAAGTTCTTCAACAGCCTCAGTTTGAGTAGCTGAAAAAAGACCAGTTCTGCGTAGCTTTGGTAAGCGAGATATTATAGAATTAATCTGCTTCTGAAACCCCATATCTAGTAGTCTATCCGCCTCATCCAAAATCAATATCTGTGAATGCAAAAGTTATATTTAAAGGAAGTAATTTTCTAGTATTAATAATACAGAAGACGTGATAATGTGATATCCAGCTTTACCTCAAGGTTACGAAAATCCAAGATATCCATACGATCCATTATGTCATGTAATCTACCAGGTGTGCCTATCAACAAATTAGCTCCTTCATCTTCTATTTTTTGCATGTCTGATTTGACTTCTGAACCTCCGACGAGGAGTACTGGTTTAATATCTGGAAGTGATGAAATAAATGGTTGTGCAACATGGAATATTTGTGACGACAACTCTCTTGTTGGAGATATGATAACTCCCAGAACCTGTAGACAACACTAGTTACCTTAGCATCCGTAGAAGGAAAGAATGCAGAGGTCAAGCTGTCCAACAAATTAGACTGAGCATGCAGTGCAAATTATATATGTGAACACATAATTAAGACCCTCACCATATGTTTTTACACTTATGTTGTCCCATCTAAGCATACAAAAATCAAGCTGAAGATTTTTAAAGGGTGTTTGGATTCGTGACTAGGAGTCACCATAGCCAGTTTTTAGTGTTCAAAAAAATAGATTATGCCCCACGTATATTAATAGGGTCGAATATTGCTGATTAACTTCATACTACCTGCGATAAAACCAATTTCTTGTCTTCTTGTTTGGAAAGGCATACTCAACATCCTTAGGAACAGGATACCGTAACTATAGTTAAAACAAAATTACATCTACTACCAACAAAATGTATTACCCTTTTTCACTTCAAATTAATATACATTATTCTGGTGATACCCTACATAACTAGATTAGTCAAGCGCTGAAACGCAAATTCATCTAACTATTACAGCCTCAATCAACAAACAACAGCCAAACATCGTCTTCTACTACCCTTCTAATCTTCTATTATGGTTATTAATCACTTATTAATGAATGCCATTTAGCAACTCAAATTATACAGCTTTACTTGATACTGTCACAACTCACAACTATAGCCACCTAGTGACCTAATTCAATTCAAGTTAGACATTTCACATTCAGCGCGACAATCACCAACAAAATCACCACTTCTCTATCAAACACCATTTCCTAAAAACACAACTAATAACAAATGACATTCTCTTATTTGTCAGCTAATGGACTTATTTGAATTTGGAAGTCATAAGCTTACCTTTTTCGGCTTATCAGCTTATATATAAACTTTAACGTACGGCTTATGCCATAAGCATCTTAATAGCCTAAAATACCAGAAAAAGTGAGCTTATGAGTTTTTCCAATTCAAATAAATCCATAAGCCGGCAAAATAAGCTAAACCAAGCACCCTTTTTCTCTAACCTACCCACGAGACTTTTACTCCTAATTATCACAATGTCTTTTCACTAATAAGTCGCTTTTGTTCATTAAATGAATATCATTTAATCACTTTATACCACACATCCTAACGCCCTCTATACATAAACTATTACCACTAAAATAGTACAATACAACTTTACACCTGAGGTTACCACTTACAAGCATCGGCCTACCATTTCAAAATCACATCAAGATTACTACAACATTCTCTACACTTATCTATTAAACGTTATTTCCTAATCACGCAATTCATTTAAATATCAATCACAAAAGGGTGTTTGGATTAGCTTATTTTGCCAGCTTAAGGGCTTTATTTGAATTGGGATAACTAATAAGCTTACTTTTTTCGGCTTATCACCCTATAAACATTAACTTATGGCGTAAGCCATAAGCTAATCTTAACAACCTTATAAGCCAAAAAAAAGTGAGCTTATTAGTTTTTCCAAATTCAAATAAAGCCCATAAGCCGGCAAAATAAGCTAATACAGACACCCTTTAAAACAAAAACAATCACAAAAGGGTGTTTGGATTAGCTTATTTTGTCAGCTTATGGGCTTTATTTGAATTTGGAAAAACTAATAAGCTCACCTTTTTCGGCTTATCAGCCTATAAACATTAACTTATGGCGTAAGCCATAAGCTAATCTTAACAACCTAATAAGCCAAAAAAAATTGAGCTTATTAGCTTTACCAAATTCAAATAAGCCCATAAGCTGGCAAAATAAGCTAATGCAGATACCCTTTAAAACAAAAACAAAAACAAAGACAATAACTTACCTCATGAGGCTTAGCATTCTTGGTACGTCTTAATATCTCAACCAACGGAACAACAAAAGCCAAAGTTTTACCAGAGCCAGTAGCAGCATCAACAGCCACATCTTTATAGCTGCAAAGTAAAGGAATAGTTGCAGCTTGTACTGGTGTGCAATATTCAAAGCCAGAGCTAGTTAATGCCTCGAGTACTTCATTGGATAGTGATGGAGTTAAGTCGGAGAAACGGGTTTCTGTTAAGGCTCTGTTTGGGTTTGATGGGTCGGAAGATGGTGATGATGTCATGGTTGTGTGATTAACGGCGGGGTTTGGAAGTGAAGGGTTTAGTGTTGATAGTTTTTGAGAGCGTAGAATGGGACATGTTTTATAATTTAGTCCTCAAGGTTTCGCTAAAAGTTTTATCCAGCACAAACATTTTTTCAGTCGGAAAAGTAAAATCATATCATACCCTGCTATATTATAAACCATGAATGTCTACTATTAATAGGATACTTAAAATTAAGCCTTACAACTTCTAAAGCTATAAGTACAACAACAAATGCTATTTATAGAAATTTCCCACATATTTAATTCTAACATACAATTAATACTAACATTAAATATAATAAATAAATCATTATTTATATTAAATACAATTAATTAACTTGTCAATAAATACAAATAATGCACTTATTAAAACACCCCTTACATAAGAAATACAAATTCAAGCATATTGTACAACCAACTTAAATATAATTCCTGCATTAAATGTCAGTAATACAAATATTCAAGCCCGAACGGGCAATGAGCCAAATGGGTTCGAGCCTGAACTGGCACGAGTCAAACGGGCTCGAGCCCGAACGGACACGAGCTAAACAAAATTTTTTATATCCATAAATTTATTGTCAAAAAGAACATAATAAACTAAAATATGTTCACATATTGTACAAACCAATCAAACTACTAAACAAAAATAAATAAATAAAATAATACAAACTAAGCAAAATTTCATCAAACTTTTGCTATAAAAAACTAATCAGCAAAGCTATTGCCAAAAATGTACAAATAAAATAAATTATTAGCCCAAAAAATTAAATTACAGGATGCCCGCAGCTGCATCGCGCGAGGACCCTCCTATTTTTGTGAAATAGGGCATGAATTTGATCCAGCTCAATATTTCTTTGACTTTAGTCAACCTTTTGTGAACTAAGTTAACTTGACGAGTATCCGTACATAACAACTATATTTGTAATACTGTAGTTAAGTGTTTTGTGTAACGTTAACTTTGAGAAGAAATATAAATGTCAATATGTTCAACAATTTTGTTAATATAAATATCGCCTAAAAACGTTATTTATATTTTACAATCTTTGCTAAGTTTTGTTAATGACAAAGTGTAAACTTTAATTTTTAGCAAAACATGAATATAGCTTAAGTCTTTCATAACTAGACTTTATTTTATATAAACATTACATTTGCTACACTTACATTTCATATAAAACATAACATTTTCAAATTTCTAAAAATATAAAATGTTGTATGACATCATGGCATGCATCATGTGTAATCTTAGAAAGATTTTTAAAATCTCTAAGTTGACTTTTGGAAAGATCTCATGCATTTTTGAAAAGATTCTTACCCAACATATCTTTTAGTTGACTTGAAGGATCTTGATTAGACTTTGATAGATATGGAAAGATTTCTCGAGTATTTGACTGTCAGACCTGGTGGAACCCTTTGGGTACAAAGGCGGAACCCTTGTTTTGGTTCCGCCGATTCCGCCAGTCTGCTGTCTTGGTTGGCTATAAATAGCAAGCCACACTCAAGAAATTCTTCATCACTTACAATTATAATTTTCACATACATTCTCATTTCATTCATCTAACTCAGTAACATTTCATTTGTGTGAGATCTTTTGTAGCAAAGAAGATCACAAGTTCATCCGAAAGTTAGAAGTCTCGACATAACGTTGCAAGTCTTATTAGCTTAGCATTGTGTAAAACTTGCATAGTTTACACTTCATTTAATTGTGTAATTTCAGTAGTGATCGGTTAGTATTTTAGTCCTTAAAATACATAGTGTGACGGGAGTGGTTGTACCCTTGTAAGAGAACTCGACATCTAGCTTTGGCATAAAAGGTCCCTGGAGTTTCAGAAAATGACAGATTTGGTCCCTGGTGGGGTAATTTTGAAAGAAAAGTCAATTTTAGTCCTTGAGAATTCACAAAGTTTCATAATTAATCCCTGGATGAAAAGTTTGAGAAAATTACATAATTGGTCCCTGAAGTTTCAAAAATGGCAAAAATAGTCCCTGGGTATTTAAAAATGGAAATTTATCAAAATATACCCTTATACTATTCATAATTGGCAAATCAAGTCCTTTTTGATAAACTTTTGGAAAATTACATTTTTACCCCTCAAACTTTGAAAATTGGCATAATTGGTCCCCGGGAATTTTGAAAGTTGAAAATATTCATTTATGGCATCTTGGGTCCTTGTATTATTAAAGTTTGGCAAAAGTGGTCCTTGTGAGTATTTGGAAAAATTTACATTTTCAGTCCTTAATCTTTCACCAAATTACATCCTTGGTCCTTGTGGTTTCCTAAAGTTACTAAACCAAAATACCCTTTGAATTTTAAACCTGATCCAAAACAAATACAAACCCAACCCTATCCCTAAGCCCACCCTAGCCCATCAACTCACCACAGCCCACTACCACAAATAAAACCCACTTCATTTTTTTTTTATTTAAACCTGTGGTCAAACACAACCACGGTCAAACCACCTCACCCCCCATAGCCTGCAACACCATCATCACCCTAGCCCTTCACCCTCTGCTACACTCAAACTCTCCCCCTTGCATCCCAAACCAAACACTACCCTCCAAAAATGCCCTGGCATCAATGATATTCAAGAAAACGTCAAAAAACCAATTTGGCGCCAAAAGTGATGGAAGGTCAAGATTGATGCTCTATCATCCAAGGGTTGTGGTTGTTGTTGGGAAACACTCATAGGGTCCCGCTAAACCCTAAAAGTCCCATATAAGAAGAAAGAGAAGCACCAGGGAGAAGTAGTAGTTTTTAGTTTTTAATTAGTAGGTTTAAATGTAATTTTTGGGTCGAATTTAGTTAAAAATCAATGTAATGTTTTAAATTAAGCTATGTAATTCTTTCTTTCAGAATTGTATTCACTTTCTAAATCAATGCAAGTTAATTTCTTTGCCATCTGTTTTCATGAATTAAGCTGAAAAGTCCATTTGAGATAGAATAGATTTAAAAAGATTCATAAGCTTGTTTTCTGTTAGAATTAGCTTATCTTAGCTTCAAATAACTACTGGATAACTAATAGTTTCATAAGCATTGTTCTATGACAAAAAGTTCAAAAAGTCAATGAAGGTCAACTGATTATTGTAATAAGCTATGGAGCTTATTCAGGAGGGTTCATGGATTATTCTTGGTATTACCAGCTTGTAGATTAAATCAGTTGAGCATTTTACATCTGTTGGAGCAAGGAAATCAGTGAGCTCCATTTTACTATTGTCTTACTTAATATTCAGTCTCATAGCTTATTGCTTATTTATATGCTTATCTGTCTGATTATTTAAATCTTATGTCTTAATTTTAGCAGTTATTAGTCTACCTATCAATTTCCGTGTTCAAGTTTTGCTTGGTTTAGTGTTTATGATTTATTAGTTTGCATTTAAGGAGTGTTTGGTTCAGGGTCAGTCCCTGAGTTGAGGAAGTTTCTGTTTGATAATTGTAGCTTAGACAGTATCTATTAGGTTTGGTTAAGCTAGTTAAGTCATAATAATGGTGGTTCTTTAGGCAGAAAGTCAAAATCAACTCAATCCTCTCTAATCTTTTTAACTGCTAGGATTTACATCAGCTTAATAATTCATTGTAACTAATAAGTTGTTGCTCTACCATATTTTACTCTCATTGCAGCTTATTATTACATGTTTAGTGGATTAGGACGATTAGAATCTCAGTTAGGTCAAAGTTCATGAAATCTCAAAAAAAAAAAAAAGTCAAAACTTGCACACTGTGTTGTATGAGACAGATTTCTAGTTCAACTGTAGGATTCAATTTGGTTTGGAAATAAAAGATTTTTGCTGTTTTGGGTTATTTGATAGCTTGTGCAGCTGTAGTAACCAGGAATTTGTAATTTTGAACCCATTAGCTTATTGAAAATCAACTCCAAAGTGGGCCTGGTTGGCCATCTGTTCCCCTGCACCCAGGGTGTTCATGCTTTGACCCGTTTTTCAAATCACCATAGTTTGCTCATTCTTTGACCAAAGTTCTTGATTTTTGTTGTTTTAGAATCTCCCTTAGGTTGTTTTTATAGATTTGCTTTTAGGTTTCCCTAATCTGCTTATTTAGCCTGCTTATTAGGCCATCACTTTGCTTGTTTTCTGTCTGCTACTGCTGCTGTTGTTCATCTTGTTCTTATGCTCAGTTTGTTGATTTCTTATTTGTTGTTTAACTATGTTGTTATTGTTACTTGTTGTTGTACATGTTGTTGTTATTAAGTTTGTATAAGCTTGTTTGGGCTTATTAGCTTTTGTGTTGGTTTGCATAAGCTGCTAAGTGTCAAAGTTCACCTTGGTTTCCATTTCTGACCATTGTTTCTATGAGCTCATAGCTAGCTTGTTAATACACCCCACAAACTGTAACTTGGTTCAATTTGAAGCCCCCCACCTCAGCTCTCCATATTAGCTTTTAGTTTGGGCTTCCAAACTCTTCTGTGGGCCCCACAAGCTTACAAAAGTGTCCCATTGGGACTGTTTGGCAGTCAAGTTTTGCCCAAGTGCTTATTGCACATTCTAGCTCATAAGGTGAGCTTATTCCTTTGTTATTGTTCATTTCATGTACCATGGTCCACATTGTGGCTTATTTTCATCCCTGGTCCTAGCTTGTGCTGATTTTAAGCTTTTCCCTAGCTTGTTTGACCAAAAGTCAACTGTCAAGATCTTGAGCCTTCACATAGCTTAATTTTAAGCTTCAAAAAAGTTTCTTTTGTAAAAGTTCTCCATTTTTAGGTTTAAAACAAGTTCCCAAAGAAAAAAAATCCAGAAAAGTTAATTTAAATTTTAAGTGATAGTTTCTATTTAATTTTATTTAAATTTAATTTTTCATTTTTATATTTTTATTAAGGACTTGTCATCTTTATATTTTTATTAAATTCCTTATATATTAAAGTATTTATAGTAATTTTTTCAGATTTTTATTTTATCATTTAGTATTTATTAGAATTAATCTTAGTTTTATTAATTATTAATTAGTTTAAAATAGCATAGTTAGTTTTTATTAAGTAAAACCTAGTTTTTATATTTTTTATAGCTTTTATATGTTATAAAATAATTTTAGAAATTTTATTAGAATTTTTACTGTTCATTTTCTATTTTTCTTAATTTAAATTAGTTTAATTAGATAATTAGTAATTAATAAGTAATTAATTAATAGAAAAATCACAAAAAGACAAAAATACATATTTTTATTTTTAAAACTTATTTTTAGTTATTTTCTAATTTTAGAAATTTTATTTTCATTTTTTTAGTGTTTAATTAGTATTAAATTATATTTAAGTGTTTTAAATATTAATAATAAGTATTAATTAGTATTTAATTAATATTAAATAATTAATTAGTGTTAAAATTAATTTTCTTTTTCTAAAAATTTTCTTTTATCTTTTAGTTTGTAAAAAAGTCATTTTCACCCCCTGGGTGTTTTCAGATTTCCGTTTTCACTTTTTATTTCGTACGCTTACGTTTTATTTAAACGTGAACGTACGCGTTTTAAGTTTTAAACGTTTCTGGTTTTTCTGACTTTCCAGTATTGTTAATATAGTGTATTTAAGCTATTATCTTTCATATTCCAGTAGTGTAATCATCACAACTCACTTAAAACCCTTTCCTGTCCAAATTCACCCGATCACAAACCCGTTTTAATACCATCCACACCTCGTCGGGACATAACGACCCGGGGAAACACTATATTCCGCGGAGCATTGAGTCTAGGCTGTTTGACCTTGTTGACCATCACCTGGTCAATTAGGTTGACCGTTTGGAGCCAATCAAAATTTGGCGCCGCTGCCGGGGAGGTTGTGTGCGTATCTAAACGGTTTTTCTGATTAGTGTCTTTGGAATTCGTTCCATTGTACATTTATCCATCCTTTGTTCATATTTTCCCATTATCAAAACAAAACCATTCACGAAAACTTTTTAAACTCAGTTTTCAACGAACACAAAAAACCTAAAAACATTTTCTTTCTCGTTTGTACCAAAATGTCTCTTCAAAAATCCAAAAACATTCTCCTTTACCCTCTTACCCTTTTGATTCTCATTTTCTCACCCTCTATACACTTTTGATTCTTTCTATGTCTCATCCACACTTTTTGGTTTGCCAATGGTGCGGTAATCCTTATAATGGTGGCAATTGCCTCAGTTGTGGCATGGTAGAGTCCGAAAACGGGTCTGTCTATAACCCAGATCCTTATTCCTATCATGACACCACTGATTCATTCCATCAGTTACCACACCATGATACTCAGCAGTTTTACTGTTGTGAGTACTGTGGTGGTTCACACTATAATTCTGATTGTCAATCGGGAAATACGCTTGTCTATGAGCAGTTTCCCGATAACAATTATGACTCTAGCACATACGACTCACAGCCTCAACAGTTTTACTATTGTGATTACTGTGGAGGTCCAAATTTCAGTTCAGATTGTCAAACGGGAAATCCATATCCTTGTGACAATTTTGACACACCTTACTATGACCAACCTCCACAGTACGATATGAATCAAGCACTTCTTCCAGAAATGCAAAATATGATGAAAATCGTTGATGAGCTTAAGGGTTTAGTTCAAGACTTTGCCCAAAGACATACTCATCAAAAATCCATGGAAGAATTGCTTGCTGAAGAGCAGACTGGTAGAATAAATTCCCAAGATGCCTATGAAAAATCTGTGAGGGAATCCATTGCTAGAGAAAAAGCAGCCAAATCTAGCTCTTTGTTCCGTTTTATTCCTGATGACAGTGATGATGAGGATACACTTGATATCCTTGAATTTTATAAAACCTCATCAAGTTCATCAGCTGATATCCCTGCAGTTGAGATTCCATCTCAAACAACTGCTATCACACCCAAGGTTCTCACTCACTCTTTGATCACGGGGGACGAGCATCTTGACACTGTTCCTGATAAGGAATCGGACGAATTCATAAAGTCTAGTGTTGAGAACCTTGTCCCAATCTCAAGAGAGTCACAGGGAACTCTTGAACATATGTGTGATATTCCTTCACCCATTGAGTGTGCTAAAGATCAATTTGAGACTTTCTCATATTTTAGCGATGATTGTACATCTTATGGAGACATCGAGTATGTTGAAGCTTCAGTTCCACAAACTGATGCTGATCATCTTCTTGAGGAGTTCGCTGATGAACTTGCTCACATCAATCCACTTTCATTGGAAAGTGATGATGGTCTCCTCGACTTTGAAGCCGATCTGGGAGAAATTGAAAGTCTCCTATATCATGATCCGTCACTCACTTCTTATCCCAACAGTCCACAAGAGAATGTTAATCTCTTGGTTCCTGAAACATTCAATACTACTCTCACCAATCCTCTATTTGAATTCGAATCTGAATTCACTTTGATTTCTGATAATCCACTCTTTGATATTCAGAATGAGGATTGTGATGAGTCTATTCCGGAACATGAGTTCACAAATTCACATCTTGTGAATGATTCTCTTCATGAGGAGTTCTCCGGTGAACTCACTCATCATGTCACGACTCCTTCGGAGTTTGATAGCCCGGGGGGAGATGCACTCAATCATGAGGATTTGCAAATTCCCACCCACCCTCCCGGGTTGTTTACGAGCTTAACCCTTGAAATCCAAAATCAGGCTGATGAGCCTAATCTCGAGGAAGAAGATCAAATCATGCTTTTTATCATGATTTTCTTCCTTTTCTTCACCTATAAGGTGACATCTCTTGTTCTTCACTCCTTCGGGAATGAAGATACCATCTTTGATCCCGGCATTTTCATGTCTCATTATCTTGAGCCGGGATTCTACCTCATCGGTGTGGAACTTTCACGTGCTTCAAATGTTTGTCCAAACATCTTGAATGAAAGTCCGATTGAGATTGTTTCTTCCACATCATGCTTCCCCAAGGACAAATGAATTCGGGGTCGAGTCAAGCTAGCGACTCGGTAAACAAAAACAGTAGCATGCTTATAGGGTTTTCACCCTAAGTGTGGGGGAGTCCCCCACAATGGTTACAAATAGAGTGAAAATACAAAATGGTGTTTTCCACGCTTGGCTTGTAATGTACCCCTTTTACGTTCAAAGAGTCGGCATAATAGCCGGGACTTTGAATATTGAGGACAATATTCATGCGAAGTGTGGGGGGGGTATTTCGCTATTCTAGCGAATTTTATCACATTTTACTATATAATACCCCCGTTTTAGCCAAAATTTCAAAAAATTTAAAAAATTTTCACTGGTGCTTCAAAATTTTTGTGGTAATCAGTCCGCCTTGTCTAACCGACAAAAGGGATTGGCTAGTCCAGGAGCAAACGGCTCTTGGTAAAGACATCTCAAATCCGTTTACGGCTTGCAATTTGCCCAAAATTGTATGGTTCCTCAACTCCCCAAAAACAAATGAGTTGGCTAGCCCGCAAGATTATGGCTTGTGGTAAAGGCCGTGGAAAATCCATAATTGGTAATCAGGTCACCAAGATGTTGACTATTCCATCAAGAGCTGGCTAGTCCAGAAGCAAACGGCTTTTGGTAAAGACTAATCAAATCCGTTGACAGCTGGTGATTTGCTCAAAATCACACGGTTATCAGGTGTGCCACAGTTCTTACACCTGGCTACTCCAGAAGTGATGGCTTTTGGTAAAGAGTTTTTCAAATCCATTAAGTTTTTCTCAAAAGATTGCTAGGGACTAGCAATAGTTTAGTGTGAGGGATTGATGAGTGTCTAAATACTCATCATTTTTGTCTTATATGAACTGCCAAAACATCCAAAAACACCCAATAATGCATCCAAATACTGAAATTATCTTAAAAGTGTGTTTTATATGGTTTAGATGCAAAATGTTTAAAAACAAATGAAAAACGAACAAAGTTTGCACAATTGGCAGTTTCAGTCCCTCAAGTTTCATAAATTGGCAAAGCTAGTCCCTGAAGGTTTGAAATTAATAAAAAGTCAACTTTAGTCCATGGGAAGTCAAACATATTCACAAATAATCCCTGGATGAAAGTTAACATAAACTGGCAATTTTTACCCCTCAAAATCCAAAATTAGCATAAAAGGTCCCTGGAGTTTCAGAAAATGACAGATTTGGTCCCTGGTGGGGTAATTTTGAAAGAAAAGTCAATTTTAGTCCTTGAGAATTCACAAAGTTTCATAATTAATCCCTGGATGAAAAGTTTGAGAAAATTACATAATTGGTCCCTGAAGTTTCAAAAATGGCAAAAATAGTCCCTGGGTATTTAAAAATGGAAATTTATCAAAATATACCCTTATACTATTCATAATTGGCAAATCAAGTCCTTTTTGATAAACTTTTGGAAAATTACATTTTTACCCCTCAAACTTTGAAAATTGGCATAATTGGTCCCCGGGAATTTTGAAAGTTGAAAATATTCATTTATGGCATCTTGGGTCCTTGTATTATTAAAGTTTGGCAAAAGTGGTCCTTGTGAGTATTTGGAAAAATTTACATTTTCAGTCCTTAATCTTTCACCAAATTACATCCTTGGTCCTTGTGGTTTCCTAAAGTTACTAAACCAAAATACCCTTTGAATTTTAAACCTGATCCAAAACAAATACAAACCCAACCCTATCCCTAAGCCCACCCTAGCCCATCAACTCACCACAGCCCACTACCACAAATAAAACCCACTTCATTTTTTTTTTATTTAAACCTGTGGTCAAACACAACCACGGTCAAACCACCTCACCCCCCATAGCCTGCAACACCATCATCACCCTAGCCCTTCACCCTCTGCTACACTCAAACTCTCCCCCTTGCATCCCAAACCAAACACTACCCTCCAAAAATGCCCTGGCATCAATGATATTCAAGAAAACGTCAAAAAACCAATTTGGCGCCAAAAGTGATGGAAGGTCAAGATTGATGCTCTATCATCCAAGGGCTGTGGTTGTTGTTGGGAAACACTCATAGGGTCCCGCTAAACCCTAAAAGTCCCATATAAGAAGAAAGAGAAGCACCAGGGAGAAGTAGTAGTTTTTAGTTTTTAATTAGTAGGTTTAAATGTAATTTTTGGGTCGAATTTAGTTAAAAATCAATGTAATGTTTTAAATTAAGCTATGTAATTCTTTCTTTCAGAATTGTATTCACTTTCTAAATCAATGCAAGTTAATTTCTTTGCCATCTGTTTTCATGAATTAAGCTGAAAAGTCCATTTGAGATAGAATAGATTTAAAAAGATTCATAAGCTTGTTTTCTGTTAGAATTAGCTTATCTTAGCTTCAAATAACTACTGGATAACTAATAGTTTCATAAGCATTGTTCTATGACAAAAAGTTCAAAAAGTCAATGAAGGTCAACTGATTATTGTAATAAGCTATGGAGCTTATTCAGGAGGGTTCATGGATTATTCTTGGTATTACCAGCTTGTAGATTAAATCAGTTGAGCATTTTACATCTGTTGGAGCAAGGAAATCAGTGAGCTCCATTTTACTATTGTCTTACTTAATATTCAGTCTCATAGCTTATTGCTTATTTATATGCTTATCTGTCTGATTATTTAAATCTTATGTCTTAATTTTAGCAGTTATTAGTCTACCTATCAATTTCCGTGTTCAAGTTTTGCTTGGTTTAGTGTTTATGATTTATTAGTTTGCATTTAAGGAGTGTTTGGTTCAGGGTCAGTCCCTGAGTTGAGGAAGTTTCTGTTTGATAATTGTAGCTTAGACAGTATCTATTAGGTTTGGTTAAGCTAGTTAAGTCATAATAATGGTGGTTCTTTAGGCAGAAAGTCAAAATCAACTCAATCCTCTCTAATCTTTTTAACTGCTAGGATTTACATCAGCTTAATAATTCATTGTAACTAATAAGTTGTTGCTCTACCATATTTTACTCTCATTGCAGCTTATTATTACATGTTTAGTGGATTAGGACGATTAGAATCTCAGTTAGGTCAAAGTTCATGAAATCTCAAAAAAAAAAAAAAGTCAAAACTTGCACACTGTGTTGTATGAGACAGATTTCTAGTTCAACTGTAGGATTCAATTTGGTTTGGAAATAAAAGATTTTTGCTGTTTTGGGTTATTTGATAGCTTGTGCAGCTGTAGTAACCAGGAATTTGTAATTTTGAACCCATTAGCTTATTGAAAATCAACTCCAAAGTGGGCCTGGTTGGCCATCTGTTCCCCTGCACCCAGGGTGTTCATGCTTTGACCCGTTTTTCAAATCACCATAGTTTGCTCATTCTTTGACCAAAGTTCTTGATTTTTGTTGTTTTAGAATCTCCCTTAGGTTGTTTTTATAGATTTGCTTTTAGGTTTCCCTAATCTGCTTATTTAGCCTGCTTATTAGGCCATCACTTTGCTTGTTTTCTGTCTGCTACTGCTGCTGTTGTTCATCTTGTTCTTATGCTCAGTTTGTTGATTTCTTATTTGTTGTTTAACTATGTTGTTATTGTTACTTGTTGTTGTACATGTTGTTGTTATTAAGTTTGTATAAGCTTGTTTGGGCTTATTAGCTTTTGTGTTGGTTTGCATAAGCTGCTAAGTGTCAAAGTTCACCTTGGTTTCCATTTCTGACCATTGTTTCTATGAGCTCATAGCTAGCTTGTTAATACACCCCACAAACTGTAACTTGGTTCAATTTGAAGCCCCCCACCTCAGCTCTCCATATTAGCTTTTAGTTTGGGCTTCCAAACTCTTCTGTGGGCCCCACAAGCTTGCAAAAGTGTCCCATTGGGACTGTTTGGCAGTCAAGTTTTGCCCAAGTGCTTATTGCACATTATAGCTCATAAGGTGAGCTTATTCCTTTGTTATTGTTCATTTCATGTACCATGGTCCACATTGTGGCTTATTTTCATCCCTGGTCCTAGCTTGTGCTGATTTTAAGCTTTTCCCTAGCTTGTTTGACCAAAAGTCAACTGTCAAGATCTTGAGCCCTCACATAGCTTAATTTTAAGCTTCAAAAAGTTTCTTTTGTAAAAGTTTTCCATTTTTAGGTTTAAAACAAGTTCCCAAAGAAAAAAAATCCAGAAAAGTTAATTTAAATTTTAAGTGATAGTTTCTATTTAATTTTATTTAAATTTAATTTTTCATTTTTTTATTTTTATTAAGTACTTGTCATCTTTGTATTTTTATTAAATTCCTTATATATTAAAGTATTTATAGTAATTTTTTCAGATTTTTATTTTATCATTTAGTATTTATTAGAATTAATCTTAGTTTTATTAATTATTAATTAATAATTAGTTTAAAATAGCATAGTTAGTTTTTGTTAAGTAAAACCTAGTTTTTATATTTTTTATAGCTTTTATATGTTATAAAATAATTTTAGAAATTTTATTAGAATTTTTGCTGTTCATTTTCTATTTTTATTAATTTAAATTAGTTTAATTAGATAATTAGTAATTAATTAATAGAAAAATCACAAAAAGACAAAAATACATATTTTTATTTTTAAAACTTATTTTTAGTTATTTTCTAATTTTAGAAATTTTATTTTAATTTTTTTTAGTGTTTAATTAGTATTAAATTATATTTAAGTGTTTTAAATATTAATAATAAGTATTAATTAGTATTTAATTAATATTAAATAATTAATTAGTGTTAAAATTAATTTTCTTTTTCTAAAAATTTTCTTTTATCTTTTAGTTTGTAAAAAAGTCATTTTCACCCCCTGGGTGTTTTCAGATTTCCGTTTTCACTTTTTATTTCGTACGCTTACGTTTTATTTAAACGTGAACGTACGCGTTTTAAGTTTTAAACGTTTCTGGTTTTTCTGACTTTCTAGTATTGTTAATATAGTGTATTTAAGCTATTATCTTTCATATTCCAGTAGTGTAATCATCACAACTCACTTAAAACCCTTTCCTGTCCAAATTCACCCGATCACAAACCCGTTTTAATACCATCCACACCTCGTCGGGACATAACGACCCGGGGAAACACTATATTCCGCGGAGCATTGACTCTAGGCTGTTTGACCTTGTTGACCATCACCTGGTCAATTAGGTTGACCGTTTGGAGCCAATCAAGAATACATAGACAGAGGGAGTTCAATGGAGATAATGTACGAACACTGCTTCAACAAACTCCCATAATACATCAGGTCAAGCCTCAAACCAGCAACCGCACCATTGATTGGCTTCTCAGGAGAGATATCTTATCCCGAAGGGGTAGCCACCTTTGAACTCATAATAGGAACACACTCGCTGTTGAGAACAATCATGCTACAATTTCACATTGTCAAATCTACATCCAAGTATAACGTAATACTCGAAAAAACAACCCTTCAAAAGCTTAGCATCGACCATCAGGTCCTTGATAGAGTCTCCAACAAGGGCAGGAGTTGCTAAAATTAAAAGCGACTGCCCTAGCAAAGATGTAAGCCTAGCCACTACGGTAGAGGAAAGCAACATCAGGGAGATCGCGTGAGAACTTATTATGGGAGACAATCCCAAACAGGTAAAATTCATCATAAACCCGAATACCCAAATCAGCTAATCATAACTTGAGTCAACCTCCCACCTCAGGTTCAAAACCAACTAGTACAGTTGTTAGCAAACAACCTGAAACAGCCTGGATGTATTTGCCTGGAAACCATCAGACATGACTAGTATCCCCAGAGAATTAGCCGAACATAGCCTAGCCCTAAATCAATTAGACAGTTCTAGTGATTCTCAGGTCACAGACCTAATCCAGACAAGGCCTTTTATGAATTTTTAAAATTATTGAGGGCCCTGAACGAAATTACATAATGATATATTTCGAGAAGTAATGTTATATATAAAATGTCACTGTTTATAAGATATAATGCATTTAGTTATCTAAACATTCAACATATTACTCATTTAAGATATCTATTTTTTTTTCTTCGTGAAAAATATGTGTACATATTTTTATAATTGTTAACGGGAATTTTAAGGCTCCTAAAAATTTTTGGAACTACGGTCGCCCACCTTATACATTTTCAAATACTGCCCTAGCTTTACAGATGAAAAGGTTTATAGATAAATTTATAAACTTTCTCAAAAGTATACTTATGATCTTGCCCTAAAGAAAATTACATATATCCGTAACATTTAGGCTAAACGAAGTGGAGCAAGTGAGTGAGCGTGAGTGAGTAACTCACGCGATGAGTTCCATTTCGCATGCATGAGTCGCTAATGATTGGGAAAAAAAAGTTACTGTATGGTGAGTCAGTCATCAAGCAAGGAACGAATAAAAAAGTGGGATTTTTATAATTAATATTTGGTTTGTGAGTGTGTGTGAGGTATTTAGTAGTGTATATTTTTGTAAAGGAGAGTGAGAATGACCAAATGAATGTATAATGAGTGGGAGTGAGCAGAAAATAGAAAGAAAACAGAGAGAGTGGGGTTGCTAACGCTATGTCGCTATTTCTAGTCTTACTTTGAAAACCAAAACCGGGTTTAAAATCGACCCGGTCAAGTCACCGGGTACCGGGTCAACCTGGTTTTCAATTTATTATTTTTTTATTTTTTTGACCGGGTGGTTGACCCGGGTTTTTATTAAAAATTTTTGAAAAATCGAAACCCGGCCGGGTTTCGAGAACCGGGTTGACCCGGGTCACTCAAAACCCGGCGGGTCTAACCAGTTAGCCCGGTTTTAGAAACCCGAGTTTTTTTGACTCGTTTTTTTTGCCGGAACCGGTCAAACCGGTTAGCCCGGCCGGGTCGACCCGAGTTTCAGAACACTGTTGAAAACAGTAAAGTATGGGGTATGTTTTAGAGGAAGCCGAGACACGAACCAAAACAAAAGGGGACACCAATCGTTCTCATAACAACTGTCAGTACTGGCACGAGACAAAGCCCCAGAACATTGATGACATCGAATTACATCTTCCTTAATTCACCAATCTCCATACAATGTTGTTCCTAAAACCGCACAAAGTTCAAACAAATATTAATTTCCATCTAAATAAATAACCACGTATAAAAAAAGTCATCTCCAAATGAAATTACAACAGTTTGTTCTGCTTCAAATTTTGAGTTTAGTCATCACACACCAACTAACTGAAATTCAGTCAGTAAATGCGGTTTGCGAGCACACTATCAGTGATAAAAACAAGATATACAAGTACAGTTTAGCTGCTTCTTCTGATAAATATCCTCATGGTGTTCTCAGCGAAGACGGGTAAAGCTTCTTCGATTCCATTTAATGCTTTTTTTAGCTGTAGATGCAAAATAGATACGCTACACTACGTTTATAATTGTAACCATTGAGAGATACATGACTAATGACCAACAAGCCTTTTGCCCAGCAGTATTCACGGGAACGGGTGTTTTCCGCCTAGTGTTAATTTTCGTTAAAACTCCTGATTTTTCTGAAATGAACCTGGTCCCGAAATTTTGTGTTACATAAATACATGTCTTGTTTGATAGTCTACTAATATGTTCAAAGAAATACACGTCTTCTTAATTTGTTTACTATTTTTGAAGAAATCGTACATTTTAGTTCATTTTTATTTCCTTTATGCTCGTAAAAAAAATTGTGCGCCATTTGACTTATAGTCCTGTGTCCGCCCCTCTAGGTGGCGAAGCTTGCTCGTCCTGAAAAATAGGCGTAGATTAAAGTGTGTGTCTTTGTGAAAAAAAAAAAAAAAAAAAAGTAGTGAGGAATTTAGGCCTTTTGGGTGGGGGATGGGGGCATGGGGCGATGTAATGCTATCTATCCTTTGAAAAAGTTGTGACATGCTACTTTTGGTTTGGGTCAAATTTGATGTCTTTGTAATTTGTAAATGCATATTTTTTGAGTAATTGTCACTTTCGTTAGGATTGTGTAACAAGTCAATATAATCAATTTGGACAGCTGGGCACATAAAAGTTTTATGTTTGAATGTTTATTATGTTGACATATTTTAAGTTGATCATCTTTGGTGGATTCAAATAACAAAGTTAATAGTAAGAGTGAAATAAGTAGTTCCTATTTTTTAATAAGCATGTTATTTAAATTAACAGTCTAATAAGCAATCCTAAACATCCCCTTTGTTTAAACTGCTAAAAGTAGCAACTCCTCTTATTCTAAGACTTTTCTGTTTTACTGACAAATAACCATATTAGTAGTTTGGATAAGCAACTACAAACACCCTGGAAATTGATTATCTGTTCAATTAAAGAGTAAAAACAGATAAACAGATTTAATAACCAATCCAAAACACCCCCTTAAATGTATCCCATGGTCAATCCTTCGTCAAACAAAGTCAACTCGACAATTCAGAATATGTGCACAATTCTACTGCTGAGTACAGATAAATTACAAGATAACTCGATTGATCATTAAATATTGAGTGGCACAGTTTAGATAACTAAACGTTGTGCAGTGGTCTTTCAGACGTACGTGAGAGCTTTAATTGTTGGAACTTGTTGCAAAATGGTACTATTACTATGACATACTAGAGGTTTTGAACTCATTTTTAAATGGAAAAGATAAAGGACTTGGAAAAACTAGCATGGAGCTAGGAATGAAAATGCAATAACCAATCAAAAGTGCATTTTTATGTCATTAATTCTCTTGGACTGTACTGGAGGTTCATTAGAACTCAACTGGTGTTATATCATACTTAAAATCACATTGGCTGATTCCTTTGCTACTCCTTTTTTTTTTTTTTTTTTTTTTTTTTTTTTTTTTGAAAGGCTCCTTTGCTACTTTTGCCTAAGATTGTTTTGGCATGTATATATATTTTTTTTAAGTAAGTTATAACTTTTTATGTGATATGTCGATAACTTGTTGGGATAAGTTACCATCTACAATTCTGCTTGTAAACAGAATAATGATGTCTAAAAGATTGACTCACTTCTAATTTATTAAACTAACCATATATCTAATGAAATGGACCAGATATTACAAGGTGTCATCTAATGGGACAGTGGTTTGGTTTCAGGTTGGCTATACCAGGTTACACTTTATTTCTTTATTTGCTACTTTTTTTCATATTTTTCTACCCCTATGACATTTGGGAGCTTTTAAGAATCAACATACTCACACTTTTTGCACTTGGCACACTAATTTAGTAAAGAAGTATGCGAAGGTCACTATATTGTGTCATATTTTAGCACAATCAAGTTGCAGACCAATTATATGTAGACGACTTTTGTTAGCAGTGTTACTCTAAGTTAACTTCTTATCTTTTTGTGTGGAGCAGCTATGTGATGCGATGATTTTTAACCATGACCCACCAAGATGTTTTGATTGCTTTGTAAGTGTTTTAAATATACTTTTTTAATTTTACCTCTTAATAAATATAATCAGCATCATGATTGATTATTAGTATTTTTTTTTTTTTTTACAGGATTGTGGTGGATCTGCTCAATGTGGCATCGCTTGTAGTGCACTTATGTCTAACGATTTATCCGGTATGTTTTTTAGGAAGATTATATACACAGTTACACACAAACTTATGCTTATATATCAGACTTAAATAGTTTGGACAAAGAGGATTGTTCATAAATTTTAGCTGATAAAACAGAGGGAAATATTTTGTGTCTAATATTTTTCATAATGTTCTTGTTAAGTTGCATGTGAATATGTGCAGGCTATCCTATATGCACTACCATTGGGCTCACTTCAACTGTCACCACAGATCTCATTGGTAATTTTGCAATATCCTTCGGATATTGGAAAACGCTTTCAGGATGTTTGTTACATTCATGCTTACTCTTCCTTTTTTCTGTAAACGACAGATAATAAAAGTCCCCACATGGGTCTCGTCATTAAAATGTGGCACAATGGCCCACAATTCAATTGTTCACTCTCTGTTTCAGTAGTATGTGATTCAAAGCAAGTTCAAGTGAGATGTTTCTCCTCTTCTCCTTTTTTCTATTTCTAGTTTGCCACTTGCCTGCACAACCCTTAAACCATTTATAATTATTCTATGCTATCAGTTTAATTGTTTCGCTACCAATATTATTATTCAGAATGACGTGTAATAGCGTGCATATTTCTTTTGCAGGGACCAACGGCACTTGGAAAGGTTGGCCTTTGTGATTTTGTGAGTGCTATAAAACTCGAAACTAGTTCTGCATCTCAACTTTCAAATTATTAAGGGATGATCATTTGATCAAATGGGATCCTTTTTACTTGTAGTACAAACTGCATCAATGATAATAACTACCAGTATATGGTTACACAGGTAACAGAACTGAGGCATCCTTCTGGTTGTGCCAAAGTTGTATCCACAAACACAAGTGGCTTGGGTTGGTTCAGTATCTTCTTAATCATGTAATGGTTATATAACACCAATGGATACACAATGTCGTTATTTTCAGTACTTAATTTTCTTTAATACTTGTTTCAGAATTTTGTGTCTCTTTGGAGGTTACATGATAGCCGGAGCTACTTATCGTTTCTTCTATCTTGGTATTCGTGGAATAGATGTAAGCTTCTATATTTGATATTTAATCTTGCGTATGCAGCCTTTATACACAGGTTTCCTGAGTGAGACTATTTTCTCTTACATTTTTCTGCATTTTCCTTTCAGATTATACCTAACTTGGAACTATGGGCCAGCTTGCCACGTAAAGCACGGGTATCTGACCTTTTATGTTTCTATATGTTTGTTCTTGATAATAGTCTGTAATCAGGACATGTATATTAAAACAGATAGTGTTTATTGGTGTTGATATGTATGTTGGTCCATTTTGCAGAACGGGTTTACATCTTTGGTTAGAAGATTTAGATTGAGGAACCTCTGAAGGTTACCATACCTCCTATTCTCATGCAGACTTCTGAAGTAAGGTCTATTATACACGCTTCCTGTCATGGGAAACGATAAGTAAGATCTATTGTAATATGGATTTAGGTCTGAGTTGTCCAATGCGATTTTCGTTATATCTATCTTATTTGAGGACATTTATTAAGATCACCAGCCTTTATATATTTAGATGTTTGCCATTCAATCTAAATTATAGCTTGAAAATTTAGGACTTGATCAGATTCATTTATTTTCTTAATGCTACATCCGATTTTGATATGCCATTGAACACCTCAAGCTGCTTCAAATCTTGTGCTATAGTGCTCATATCACTGACTTTGAAATTGTTGCGCGCATTATATAAAAGTGTGTTCAACTAAAAAAAGTTTTAGTTCGCTCGCAGTCTAAGGAGGCAATTGCAACTTCAACTCACATCTCCCACAGGGAGAATGATGCTCTGCCACGGGGTATTTTGAATCATTAACGCCTCGCGCCGCAGAGTTTTTCTTGTGGTTCTGTTTATTCAACTTTAGAAAGCTTTATCAATTATTTTCCAGTTTGGTCTTTGGTCAAAAAATTGATGGAAGGCTAACTTGTGCAACAAAATATATGGAGAATGTTATATATGTATTTTCTTATAATTATATATATTTTTTAAACAGTATCGTTTATTCATGTTTTTATCCCAATTTTGTAAACTACAGTATATTACAAAATGAAATTGAAAAGCTATTTACACAGTAAAATCTGTAATTGGGCCTTTTCATACGTGGGCAATCAGCCAATGTAAATTTCACAAACATTTTGAGACCTTTGTCGTTCTTTAATTAGTCATATTTTTCCTTAAACTTGAAGTATAAGTCCAGAAATGCAACTCACGTAGGTCAATTAGCTTTAAGTACTAAAAGATGTATACTAAACAAAAACTAAAGGAAAATAATAAATATAATCTTAAGTATTATATTTAACTTGTTAAGAAAGGGTAAGGATCCAGTGAGAAGAAACCTTAAGATGAGAATAATGAGAAATAACTATAACTGCATATTTGAGATGCATCGACTTGAATTAGATGCATCTCTATTCATTTAGATGCATCACAATTAGTTTCGAAAGTGATCTTGAAATGAAAACGATGCAAAGTAGTACTAGCAACAAATTTGACCCGAGGACGAAAAATACATAAGATTCGTCTAACTTGACGAAATGCATCTAATATATGTATATGCATCTAATTTTTAGCTAAAAAATATATTATGATGCATCTAAAAGATTAGGGATGCATTTAATTCAAATTGATGCATCTCTAATGTGTAGTTATAGTTATTTCTCATTCTTCTTATTTTAAGGATTCTTCTCATTTGATCCTTAATCTGTTAAGAAATGCATAATTTTATTATACTGTAAAAAATAACCGTCCACCCTCTAACTACCATCAACCAACTAATATACAAAATAATGCATGCTTTTTTCTCTCCAAAGCGATTATGTTTGATGAAGTTGTTAATCTCTCTTTTTATTGGTGTAGATATAGATGCAAGGCTAGTTTTGGTTAGATAGATTAGTTTAAAAACCATTATCTTACTTTTTTGAAATGTTTTACCTAGCTTCTTGCTAGTTATTCCTTTTATAAATCCGCCATTCCAAAAAAATAAAATAAAAATAAAAAATAAAAATAATGCATGCTTTTTCTCTTAAATTTAGCTTTTAAGTTATGGAAAGCAAAACTCAAAACTAAAAGCTGTATTCCACATGTATTTATATTTTTGTTGAAGTGTGTATTCCATATATTAGTTACTCGCATGAATTTTAGTAATTTTAGTTATATAGCTGAAGTGAGAGTTAATGTGAGATCAAACTTAAAGTTGTAAAAATAAGATATAGTCTAAAAAAACCACTAAAAATATTTATAAATAATTATATTAGCAATAATACACAAAAAATAAAATATTAATATGAATTAACATTTTAGCAACTAGTAACCAACTGATATATGAGTTTGGATTAGTGCTACATAATTATAAATTTACATGTCGAATTAAAGTGTATTACCTTAACCTGATACACATTACATGTCAAATCAAAGTATATCACTTTGGTTTCGCCAATTTTAAAAGAAAACAATCGGAACTTTAACAATTTTAGTTGTAATTACTAAACAATTTAATTTTATTTTAACGAGAGTATCACTTGTCAGATTTAAGGATCTCATTTTTACAACTTTAAATTTTAAATACTTATTTCGTTGTAAACATGTAACATTGTTTTAAAACAAATGTATTAGAAAAGAATTTTGTTCGTTCAGGCCCATCATTTCCTTTCCACGCACTTATCACCCTAACTTTCTGCTAAATTCTTAAAAATTTTGTCGCTCATTTCCGCAGGGTAGGTAACATGTCGATGTTCTGAATGTGCTAATCAGGAAGTTAGAACAAGAGAGCCCTCTACTATTAATGGTTCCCAACCAATAAGATAAGTACTGCCAAAAATTGATTCGTGCAAACCAATTATATAATATAGTATAGTATAGTAGTATCGAAGTGATCCGCAAGAAATACGGGTCACCCGAGTCGTTTCCCAGTGAAGGTGAATGGAATCAAGAATATTGATTCGTGTAATCGTGATTTGAAAAGTGAGATATAATAGTGATTTTGTGAAATTAAAACTACGAATATCAAACATAAACTAAAAGGCAACAATCAAGCATATAAAATGATCTAAAAAGAGATAAATGTGAAATACGTTTGCTAAGTGACGTGAAAAGTTCATTAAATGTGGACTAAGGTTTGACGACGAATTATATTCCTTAGACAAGACTATTTTCTCACAACGTTGGTTTATTTTGAAAATAATCATTTAAAAAGAAAATAATTACTAGATGTGTAATTTGATTATTCTCCGGCTTTTGCCCTTCAAATAATAAAACTACAAATCTAAATAATCTCACTAATTATAAATCACAACATCATATTGATTTAATTTTATTTCTTACAACTTGTTGCTCGCTTGCCTGCCATTCTATTGTAATCCGTTATATGGACATTAGAATGTAGCATAAAGATTCTTGATTAAAAAAAAAAAAAAAAAAAAAAAAAAAAAAAAAAAAAAAAAACTTGCTACTAAAAAATGTTAATTATTTGATTTCAAAAACGTATATGTGGTCACAAGCCAGTTACTGAGCATCTCAGTTGGACTTGGGTGCCTGTAGGATCGTAGGATATTCGAGCACGTTATACCATCCCATACCATAAAATACGAAGTGTTAACTATGTGCTGTTCGAGAAAGAAAAAGAAAAAGAAAGTGTTAACTATGATTTGACCCACTTTTATGAATATTTTAGGGGTATTATATGTTTAAGGGTTTTGTTAACCTCAATTTTACGAGTGATGAACTTACTATTTTTATATGGATTTTTCTAACTTGTGCTCTAGGGGCACAAGTTAAGCACACTAAAAGACAACGGAGACCCTACAAAAAAGGATATTGGGATCCACAGAAAAGTACAGTTTCGTGGATCCCTGTGTCCTTTTCTGTGGGACCCCGCTGTCTTTTAGTGTGCTTAACTTGTGCCCCTAGGACACAAGTTAGACAAACCTTTTTTATATTTATACATATTTAATACAGTATTCGTCACTCAATAAATCCGACCGGGACCAAATTTTTTCTACTTTCGAATACTTTCGAAGGCATTTGGTCGAGTACAAAGATTGATAACGTTTAACGAACATAATTAATCGAATCTGACAGCTCTCTTATTTTTTGTCAAAGAAAATGTACCAAAGCTACTGAAATTTTGTTGGTGCAACGTGTACAAATAGCTAGCAAGTTTTTTGTAAAGAAAAAAAATTAATCATAGATGAAGGATATTCAACATACAACTTAATTGGTATCTAAAAAAGAGAATTATGAAATTTGCAAAATTATGAGTGCGTTTAGTTGGTGAAAAATATCTCATTTTTTTTGGAATTTTTTTATTTAAAAATGAAAAAATTAAAAATCCGTTTAGTTACACATTTTACCAACAATTTAAAAAAAAAAAAAAAAAATCTCCATTTTTGAAATTTTAACTAAGGAATTAAAAAACGCATTCTACCATTCTTACTTTTTTCTTTCTCGTTTTCTTCTCAACTCCCAAAAAAGAAAACACTATTCTACCCCTAATCTCTCGTATCATCCTCCACCGACGACCGTCGCCGCCATTGCCCGCCATCGCCACAACCGTTGCAATTTGAGGTAATTTTCTTATCATTAAAAAAAAAGGAAAATATAACTTCAACTAAACGGGTTTTCAAAATTCTCAACTCTTCTCCATAGAAGAAAAATCATTCCATTCTCAAGGAATTTAGATATGAAAAAAAAAAAACAAATTTTTTCTACAACTAAACGGCACCTAGGATATTTATTTCTAACTTTATTTAATCTTGTTGTATATTGCTAAAATCAGAACTATCTTTTTGATATTTCGAGATTACCTTTTTCCTCACAAATAACAAAACTCGCACACACTTTTATGCCTTAATTATTTGCCAATTTATTTTTCAGTTCGATGCTTTTGAATTCATTGGCATGGCAATACCCATTTATTTTCCAGTGCGTTGCTTTTGATTTCGTACGCATCACAACTGAAGTTTCTTACGAAATGATTTTTATAAACTTTACAATTTAAGAATCGAAACTTTTAAAAATATATATGAAGCAAAATTGATATCAAATGAAAGAAAAATAAATTTTAAGATTTTTGAAACAAACTCTTTATAAATTTAGTTATTACCTTGTGTATATTTTATATAGTATATAGATGTTTTTTTTTAAGATATAGAAATTAAAAATTCTCAATTGAATTTCGCCAAACGCTTTTAATAATTTTGAATGATAAATTGGGAAGAATGTTACTACCTCCGTCCCAAATTTATTGTCTCTATTGATATTTTCGGTCTTTACTTTTTAACTTTGACCTTAAATATTTTTATTTATATTACATAATACTTGATACAAAATATATGAACGGATTGAGTTTAAAATGTATTTTCATTTGGTATAATTTTTTATCAAAAATTGTATAACATAAACAAAAATATTTATAGTTAAAGTTGAGAAAAAGACCGAAAAACTTAATAAAGGACAATAAATTTGAGACGGGGGATTAATTAAAAAGGAGAGACAAATTATGTAAGAAGAGAGAAATGATTTTTCATAAGAGAAAAAACATTAATTATTACTATATTAATTAGTTTTGTAGTATTTCGTAAAAGTTTACAATTAATTCGCAATGTGTTATTTTTTCTTGTTTTTTAAGTTATAAAATGCAAAATCTTTCATTACAAATATATTACGATATTTTATGAAAAAAATTGTAAAAAAAAGGGAAAAAAACATTTAATAAAAAATAATAAAATAGACATCAAATTAAAGAGGATAAAACAATACATTTTGTTATAACTTGTTTGATGAAAAACCTTATAATTTTACATGTACATGATATCAAAAGATGATGGTTGTGTGATTTGCATGAAAAATAGTGTTTTTTTATAGTCAATGACACAAGTGATAATTCGTATTTAAAGTGAGGACAATCTCGTTATTTTAAAATATATATATATATATATATATATATATATATATATATATATATATATATATATATATATATATATATATATATATATATATATATATATATATAATAAAATTGAGTCAAAGTCAAAATAAATGTCGATTCAAGTTTTGCAAATTTCCCAAAGAATTCAACTTGAATATCGCACTCATGAATTCTACTTTTTATTTTTTGCTTCATAAGTTTGACTTTGTTATCTTCACTAGTTTTTCTAACTGGTATCATACTTTTTCCTAAAACGTAATAACTTTATTAGAACAAACTAGCAAGAAGCTAGAAATTACATCGATGAAACGTTTGATCAACACTACTTTATTAATACAACGACTCTAAAATAAATATCGTGAATAACCAAACAATCAAAAGAATAAACTACAATATCTCAACCCGAAAACGCTAACCACTCGAAGGCAATCATGTTTAGTGCATTAAATGAACACATATGCTTTCTTAAATAATTTCATATTTATATAAAATAGTGATAAATTTGGTAAACATCACAAATTTAAGAAACTATCAACATCACAAATATAGTAATTTCGATTTGTTAAATGACTAAAAACTTAAAACATCATGACACAAACACAAGTTAGAAAATCTCAAAATCACTTCTTGTATTTACACTCTGTCTTCAACTTTTTTAGTTTTACATACAACTCGCTCCATTCTAATATCCTATTTAGGATAATCTTTTTTAATAGTATTATTTTTATTTTTTTCCTGTAATACGTAACCTTGAGGATATGGTAATTACACGTGGTCACGTACGAGTATGCTAAGAATATTGCAACGTGTACATGCTGGATTTCCTTCTTTATTGGTAATTTGGTATAACTCTCTAAAGTGATCCGATATCCCCAAGATCTTGGATACATCAACTGTATCTAAAATGTGTCGATATCAGTTGCCGTGTGTCCCTGTGTCATAAAATACTCCATTCATTCTATTCTTAGATTACAAGATTACCCGTGCATTGCAAAAAAATTTAACGCAAAAATAATTATTTTTGAAATTGTGATTAAGTATTTCATGTAATATTTATCTTTATTACGGAAAATATTGTTCTAAAATGAAAACCCAAATGGATTCTCATCTTCGCTATAAACTTTTTCCAGCAATGACTTGAAGTTTAACTGCGTCACTCGTTTTCTAGCTATACAAACTACACAATAAGAAAAACGATAAACAAACGTTATCAATATCACGATCTTACCTAAGATCGTTTTCATATTTGCAAGATCAATATCGTAGGATTAAATCGAAATCTTGAGATCCTACCAAAATGTTAATTTTTTTTATAAAATTTGTTGTGTTATATGGTTCTACACAATATTTCATAATTCAAACAAAAATTTCATAGTTCAAACAACATGCTAATAGAATTACTACAATACATAAGATTACTTCATGTTTCATCGTTATCAAAACAATTTGGGATATAAGAAAATAGGATATCATTACCTTTTCGATATCCTAACCAGTTTCTTTCCCTCTTTATAATCATAATCTAATGTTAAGGATAATGGGATTCAAATCATCATCATCATCTACAAAAAGAAATTGTAAAAAGAATCATCAGTCGATATTTTGGTAGAGAGTATGTATATTTTGTAGAGAAAGTCGCGTGAAATTACCTTTTTTCCCATTCTCTCACGTACTCACTCAAGCTAACTAGTTTAGAGAACTTTATTTTTGATTTGCATACTTCACTAACAGTTGAAGCATGCATATTATAAATAATGTACAACTATTGAACTACATGATACACAAGCGTCACGTGTGCAAATCAATTCTCATAAATATATAAACACGCACCCTTTCATCCTTTCATTTAGGTCGCTACCCCTAGCTTACATACATAAAAAACACACACGAGAGAGGCGTGGTCCGTCAGAGAGTCGCACATCACTGACCCTCAACATCTATCGACTTCACCTAATCACCGTCGCCCTCAACTAACCGAAAGCACCCCATGTAAGAAGCGAGCATCTAACCAGAAACACCCCTCCGCGTGAGGAGGGGGGGGGGGGGGGGGGGAGGGGAGGCATAAGACAGTCACAACTCACACGCGAATGCGTGCGTTACCTCTTTGACTATACCCAATCCTAACAATCTCAATTTTATTCACCCCTGAACCTCAACTTTCTCAAGTACCGGTTCAATCCTGAGAGATGTATATCCCTTAGCAATCTCAATTTCCGATTGTTCAATCCAACAGACATATGCCCCTAAGCAAATCCGCTTGGTTACTAGCGAACCTGCCATTTCAGTTCGTTTCCCTACTCTTAGGACATTAACAGTGCCATAGATCAGATAGCAGAAACAGAAACAAGATATCAACGTGCCCAATAAAAAAAGATGGGGAGTCACATAGTTTCTATGCTTATAGATGAAGTTGGATCAATCAAAGTACAAATATGCACTAAAGTCCTTAATTTACATTCACCATTGGAAGTTCCTAATAAGTGACATATACATAACTCTCAGTAAATAGCCTAATTTTAATTTGGTTTATAACAACTATAGTCGAAAATAGACTAACAAAACATGACTACGACTATATCACTAAGAACATTTACAAATTGGCGTTTTAGCAATCCAGTATTGAACAAGGACCAGCAATCTCAGGCTCTTAGCTCCTGTAAATAAAAGCAACAGGCTTGTTATACCTCAGTTATCTCACAAGCCAAAATCAGCTCCCAAATCGAACCCCAACTCTTGTAATGTAAAGTTACCATCTTCAGGCCGACCCGGCATCAAAAAATCAAAACCATAATCAGCAACAGCGCCAACATCACAATTATCTTCCCATTTGGGTCTAGTATATGGGTTCATTGGCTCCTGATCAAACCAACCCATATCACCGAGCTTCTGATCCATCCTAGGCTGCTTTGGCATCGAAAAACCAAAACCAAAACCACCTCCTGCTGTCCCATAAGTATCTTGCTGATTTTCGCTTTGTGGCTCATTTTTTATCCAAGGCTGAGACACACCACTAGGCTCATCGAACCCGTTTTGACCCATTCCGTTTCCTGTATTAAGGGAGTTTCTCTGGCCCATCATTTCAAGTAACTCCTCCATATCGAACATCTCGTTAACATGTGGAAAACTGATGTCCTCGCTGGTATCTACCGGTTCATCCTTGATTCTAATATTCGTTACTTCCTCAACAGGTTCTTCCTTAACTTCATGTTTAACTATAGTATCTTCACATTTCGAGTCACCTTCATCTTGTTTAATCATTTGTCTACTCGAACAAGCTTTAGAATCTTCCAAAGAATGACTACAGGTTGTAGTCGAGCCGCAACTCGAAGCACCACCATTCGACACAACCATCTGACTATACTCATTCATCGACCTACAATTAGGTAGATTAAGCCTAGCACAAGACCCATACATAACTCTAGCAGCTTCATCATAAGCCAAAGCAGCCTCAACAGCAGAACCAAAAGTCCCTAACCACAATCGACTCCCTCTATTCGGTTCTCGAATCTCGGCCACCCATTTTCCCCAAGTCCGTTGTCTCACGCCACGAAACTTGCATCTCGAATTCTCGGGCCCACCTTTACCTTTCATACAGCCTTTTTTCGACCCTTTAGCCGGAACTTTTCGGGCTGGCTTTGCTTTTTCATCTAGTGAGTCAATTTTATTGTTGTATTCTTTCCATTTTGCGAGTGTTTCAGCTACCCCTTTTGGCCCATCACGTCTGCATCTTGATTTACGCTTTCTAGGGGAATCCATTGATGACGAAGGTGTGGTTGAAGGTTGATCCGAATGAGTCATTCTCATATTTCTGCAAGTAAACAAAAAATATATAAAAATCCTTGACTAAAAAACTAAAGCAATAAACTAAGATAATATATATTAAATCGTTTAGAAACTTGTTAGTTGAATATGTAAGACCTTCTAAATAGTGGTTCAGAAAAGGCCACACTTTATCAACTTTGCTTGGAGCAGAAGTAAAGGACAACTTTTTAGGCATTAAATATGAAGTACCAGAAATAACAAAAATTCAACCTTGGCGCCAACGTTTTCTTGCGCCCAAAGTTTTCTAATTATTTTGACTTTCCTTTTTATTCAGCTAACTAGTACTAGTATATCCTAACAATTATAAAAAGTACTTAATAATTTAATTCAAATGCAGTGTTCTTTTTGTGAAAAAAAAAAAAAAAAATGATTGTAGCAGCTCAGTTGGTAAAATTCGAACTTTGCAACTCTACTTTTTAAACCATACGCATTTACCAACTCAGCTACGACAATCTTCGTTTCTTCGTTTCAAATGCAGTGTTATACTATATTTAAAATCAAAAACCAGTAAAATACGGTTCCATTACACCAAATCATCAAACCATTTATATAAATATAATCAAACAAATCGAAATAAACAAAAAAAGAAACAAAAATGTTCATTTGAAAAGAATATAAACTGAATACCTGTTGATAAACATGTGTGACGAATATGAATCAATAGCTGCTTGCTTGAAATCACTAACAATTGACGTACTACTGTGCTTCTGGAAATAAAAATCTCTAAAATTGTCTTTATCCGTACAGATATATCGAGATAAAGGGTATAAAAGAATCTTGTGATATTTAGGAAAAAAAAGCGGCTTCGTGAAATAAAATTATTGGAACTGAGTCAACAAGTTCGAGATATTTATAGCCTTCTCTAGATAATGTATGAAGTATTATTCAAATGTAACATTTTCATTAAAAATAGAGTAAATTACACTGTTGGTCCCCAAACTGTGTTCCATTTGCGCATTTGGTCCTCTTCTCAAAAAGCGCACTTAAACCCAAAAATGCGTCCAGTCCTTTTGGTTAACGGTCGTTAATTTTTTATTAGCTGGAAAGGCAAATTTATCTCTCTACAACATTAACCCAAACACCTCATTCTTTTACCTCATCATTCTTCTTCAACCTATAACCCTTATCACCTTCACCACTAAGGATGAGCACGGTACCGGTACCGTACCGAATTAGTGGTACCGATTTTTTCCCAAGCATAAATAGTGGTACCGGTACCGTACCGAACAAGATTCGGATATCGGTACCGGTACCGAGAAATCGGGTTTTTCCGGTTTTTATTCGGGAATTTCCCGATTTGGTACCGGTCCCGTACCGAATTAGTGGTCCCGATTTTTTTTCACCTTATTTCGTAGTCCCAGTACCGTACCGTATATCGGGAACGGTACCGTTTCGGTACGGTACCGGTACGGTTCCGGTTCAGTTCCGGGATTCGGGTCGAAATGCTCATCCCTATTCACCACCATACCCACTACCACTTCAACACACCACTTCATCACACCGCCACAACCACCACGAGTGTTCTTGACATTTACTATTTATTAATAAAAAAAAAACCATAAAATTATAAACTACATATACATAAATTTAAATTACTTAAACTTCATTTTATATGGTAACATAAGTAAAAAAATCAACCTTTTAAATAAATAAATAATTAATTATGACACTTTTAGATTAATTCCTAAAAGTTGCGATGTTTCACTATATAGGAACTTTACGATCTACATTTAATTATTAATTTTAGTGGGACCCTTTCATCCAATTGGAAGCCTAAGCCTCTAAGGGCGTTTTTTTTTTAAGGGTTTAGGATGAATCCAAGTTTTGCATGTTTGGTATGAAAGAGTAGCATTTAATGTTGGGCTCACACCTTTCACAATGGGAATACAAAATTCCTTATAGAGTAGGGTGGTTTTCTTTCTCTCACTATTTCATTTTCTTTTTGTATTTCGTCCCATTCACTTTTTTTTTTCTTTTTTTCGCTTTGTTTCTTTTTCTATGTAAACTTATACAAGTTGTGGGCCCATCAACAAATTATATGTATATTTAGGGTGCGCTTGGTTCAAATTCGGGAAAGGGAAAGGGAAAAGGTAAAATAATGGTGGGGAAAGGAAAATGTAAAGAAAATCAATCCTCCAATTTATTGGGTAATAGTCCATTACCCACTATTGAGTAATGGGTTATTGCATTATGCTATACCAAACATATTTTTTCATTATCTTTCCCATAACTCACCCCCTATAATCCTTTACTAAGCATGCCCTTAATTTTTAAATAATTTACTTTCATAGATAAAACAAAAAACTTTTATATTTTCTCTCTTTTAAATCAAATCCAATTATAGATCCAAATTTAAATCCTAAATCCGCTTACAAACCAAACAAACCCTAGTAATTGTTCATTATGTTTTTGTAAATCGCCAACTAAAATATTTATGTGCAACTAATGAATCAACAAGCATATCAATAGTTTGGATTCTTTTTGAGGTGGATCTGATTCATATATTTAAAAAGATATATTTAAAAAGTATCGCTTATAAATCATATATCTTCCATCGGATTGGCTGATGCTAGAAGTGTTGGAGTTTTCCATAGCCACCTGACGAAACAACTTTCACCGTCAATCTGTCGCTACTCTTCTGCTAAACAAATTCCCCACTGCACCTTCATCATCAATGTCATCTTCATAGGTGTACGCACGTGTATATTTGTGATTGTGTATGTCTATTTGAGATTGTGTGTAACCAGTAGAGGTGGTGGTGGTCCAGCTGGACGGTAATGGCGATGGTGGAATGAGTTTGTAAATCGGAGAAGTTAGTTGTGGTGCGTTTGGAGAGAGATGAAGTGCCATTCGCGTTTACTTCAGAATGTTTCGCAACTCCGATGTTTTAACCCTTTGAAATCACCATATTTTATTTTGGATGTTTAAAAATGTTTGAACCCTTTAAGATCATCATATTTTATTTTGGATGTTTAAAGGGTAAACTCCATGTTTGAACCCTTTGAAATCATCCAATTTTATGTTTGATGTTTAAAAGGTCATGTACAGTTGCTATAATTTGAAGTAATAATGATACTCGTTTTTTAAAAAGTGTTAGATTATTTCTTAGTAAAATATAGTACTTGTATGCTCATCTGTTTTAACAAAAACAAAAGAAAACAATTTTAATATAGCAATTCAAGTAGTTCGGATAATCCACGTTAATAGCTACATATTAACAAACTTAAAACCAATCTTGCTAGCAGAATAGTAGAATAACAAAAACCTTTGTATATTAGTTTAACAAAATTAAGAAAGAAAATAGTTAAAGAGAAAGCTAATTTTACTTACAATAATGTATTTGAGGTAAATGATGGTGATGGTGGTGGTAATGACGGTCTGGAAGGAGCGGCGGTGAAGAGAGGGTGGTAAGTGAGAGGTTGAAGAAGGGATGTGTTTGGATTAAAGTATTATTTTAAATAAGAGCATACCAATGGTGTTAATGATGTGTTTGGACAAGATATGACAAAAAGATGAAAATGCCCTTGTAGCTAACGAAAAAAGTAACGACTGCTAGGAAAAAAAGGATCAGGTGCGCAATTAACAGAAAATATTGAGACTAAAATTGTGATTTTTGAGAGAGAAGGACCAAATACGTGAATTGGGCACAGTTTGGGGACCAACCGTGTAATTTACTTTTAAAAATAATATCTCTGGATGGAAATAAAGATGACGTGTTCCATGATTTGATGGATCCGTGGCTTTTTGAAGTCCGGAAATTTGGACACGTGGCAAATGAGTTGAAATTGTTTTTGATTTGCGGCTCGTTTCTAGTACCATCATTTTATCCTTTCTTAATCCCGAAGAGTCTCTGACTATCTTCTGTTACGTTTACATCCTTATGATGTTGCCACCTATTTTCTCGTTATTGCATTTACTACGTATACATTTTTTATAACTAAAACCAACTATTGTAGTTTTCTGGTAAAAAAACAAACTATGCTTTGAATAGAAGTTTCATAAACAAAATTTTACTTAGAATAATGTTAATGGGAGTTGCCTCCCAACCACAATCTCATAAAAGCAACGCGTTGCTTCATTAGCTCACCCCAAAGCGACGCGTCACCAAGCAATCATTTCAAAGTTGTGGTTGCTCAGCCGACCAAAACATTTACAAGATTTGTGAGTGTAGTTTTTTTTTTTTTTTTTTTTTTTTTTTTTTTTTTTTTTTTTTTTTGTTTTATGGAGTATGTTTTTTGTTATAGTTTTCGGGGTAGCTTTTGTGGTCACCACTAGCTAGTTATGGTTGGGGTGGAGTTGTGGAGAGAGAAAGCTGAGGTGATACTGAGATGACGGGGTTGCTTTTGTGAAAATGGTGTTGCTATTAAAATTAGTCTTACAAACTATGCTTTGAATAGAAGTTTCATAAACAAAATTTACTTTATAGATAACAGTTGTATTTAGAACCGTGACTATTCTTTTTTTATTTCGGTAAGCAAAAACATTACTTCTTCCATCTCAAATTAATGGTTCATATTTCTTTTTTAAGTTGTCTCAAAAAAATTGTTCACTTTCTCTTTTAAGTATTAAAAAGAGAATTTTGTAAAGAAATATTCTAAATTTTGTGATAGACCAACTTTTATTAAATTTTGTAATTTTTGTCTCCTGACAATAATTTTAAAACGGATAAAGTATACGGTAACACTTATCATTGTAGGAGACATGCAAATGCAATATTTCATTTGTATTAAAATATCTCCTTTTTGTGGATAAATACAACGGGGCGAGAGTAGAAATGGTGACATCTGTTGAAGGGGTCGCTAAATGATTTTCCTTTTGACTTTTACTACTATTGGTTGGCTGATAGCAAACTTTCATTGATGGATGACAAGAAAATTTGTTGTATGTTGTTTTTGCATGATGTACTTTCATATTTTAACAAGCTAAAAAAATAATTGACAAAAATATATTGTTAGTTCTTAAACATTTTACAAAACATCGCTATGTACCTTAACTTTTAAAAACGTCTTCGTGCGTCCATTCTTAAGTTTTTTGAGGCCGATTGCGTCCTTTGACCTGGAAATCTAAAGTCAACGCCCATTTTTAGGTATAGCATCAAGGGTATAATAGACCAAACATATTTTCAACCATATCTAAGTTAAATCTAACCCAAACTCCTTTAACATCATCATTTTGTGCTTAGTTGTTGTTTCCCAGAAGTTAATAAGCATGGATCTTTATAGAAATTCACTATATTAGTGTGTTCTTTCCTCAAATGAGGTATTGTTAACATCTCGTTAAGTAGCAAGTTAGTAAATTATATCATGCCTAAATACACCGTTGGTTACACACTCATTCAATTGTTGTGTGTATGTTGACTTGTGAAAGTCAAACTGGTTAAATCCAAACACCCGCTAAACTGCATAGGCAGATGCAAACATGCAATTGAAAGCAAAATACTCAGAAAATCAAGATTAAATTGTCTTAAAATTATCATTTAAAATATGTTTCGTTACATAATGACATTAATCAGACACATATGCCTTATGTAAATCATCGTATGAGAAAGTTTCTAAACATTCCTCTTCTTCTTCTTCATTACAAACAACATAGTATTTGTTTTTCTTTTTATCTATTCTTTCTAGTCTCCTTATAGCACGTTTCTTTTTACCATTTTTAAGCTCCGATTGTCAAAACACACCTTGTGGAATCACAGAATGCCAGAAATAGTCCTTGGAGCAAAAGTTTGCAAAATTGGCAGAAATGGTCCCTCAAGTTTGCAAAATTGACAGAAATGGCCCCTGAGCATTGGATTTGGAAAAAAAGTCAACAAAGGCCCTTGGGAATTCACAAGTTGTCATGTTTGGTCCCTGGGTGAAGAGTTTGAAGAATTTACAAGTTTGGTCCCTGAACTTTCAAACTTTGGCAGCTTTAGTCCCTCGGTGTTTATTTTGGAAAATACCATTAATGGTCCTTGATAATTGAGATATGGCAAGTTTGGTCCTTATGATATCTTTGGAAAATAGGCATAACACACCCCTCAATTTTTAGTGAATTGCAAAATTGGTCCTTGTGTAATTCCTAAACCAAACTGGACCCTTATTATTATTTAAACCCAAAACCAAACCAAATCCAACCCAACACAAACATAAACCCACACCTGATCCAGTCCACAACACCCTCAGCCTAAAACTTAAGCCCAATCCCAACACCCCATTTTAATATTACCAGGGTCAAAGTTTGACCCTGGTCAAACTCACCATCACCACCCCTTTTCCCTCCCACTTGATCCTGCAAGTTGTCTAATCCACCACCCCCACCAACACCATCACATCCCACCACCCCCTCTATTTGCTCCTAACATCCCCTCCACAATAAATGCCACCACCCCCCCCCCCCCCCAATTGCAAAGTAACTGCCAAATTGCTCTTAACATGTTTTCCCGCCAAAACCAAATAAACGGTTAGGATCAAAATTACTCATCCAAGGGCTCAGATAAAGTACAAGTGGACTGCAAGGAACCCTAATTTGCACTATAAATTGAAGAAGAAGCAGTAAAGAGTAGTATGTAGTTTTACTTAGTTACCTCTTAGTGTCGAAATTGTTCAATTTTCATTTCCAGTTGTAATATGTAGCTTTAAAAGGTTGTACTAAGTATTTTAAATGTAATTTCAACTTTGTTTAATCATAATTTCAAGTTTCATTTGGAAATTCACAAAGTGCCATTTTAGTTAAAATTTCGTTTTAATTTAAATGTTGTTAAAAGTAGTTGTTAAGTGTTCATTTAAGCTCACTTAGGCTCGCTAGTAAGCTTTTAAAAGCTTTCAATTCATTTAACGCAGTTTATGGTAATAAACTGAAAAAAATAAATAAAAAATACAAAAAAATCACTCAAAAATTAAAAAAAAAATACAAAAACAAGAAAGAAGATTGCTGGAGCACTGTAAATCTTGGATGGCAGTGGTATTAGTGCTTCATGGGAAGCTTTAGGTTGTGTTTGTGGTCCTTGGTTACTTGAGTTTCAGCTTGGATGCACATTGTGAGCCCTTTATTCACTTCTTACATTTCACTGTAGCATTGCTTATAAGTGCTTATCTTTGTACTTTTGTGCTTAACTGATATTTATTAGTCAAATTGCAGCTTAATATCTCACCTTTGTTCATTAGTATCCTTTGTGCTCACAGTTCTTGTTTTGACTGCCATTTTAGCCTATTAGTAATTCTTAAGTAGTTGTTGTTATTGTTGGTGTTAATCTGCTTATTTCAGCTTATTATGTCATTTTGTGAGCTTATGTTTCAATTTCATGGTCTCAATATCTCACTAGCTTCAAAATTCATAAAATCAATCCTATAAAAGACTGTTTGGATCAATGGATCTTGGTGTGTTCAGGGTTGTGCTTGTTGTTGCACTTGGTTTCTACAACTTACTTTAGGTCAATTTAGCTCAGTAAAGTCATTAAAACCATTGGTCTTTTGAACAAAAGTCAAAATCAACTTTGATTTCAACTAGTTTGTTACCTGTTAAGGATTTGTCTTAACACAACCTTCAATTAGGATTAGAACTTGTCAAGGTAGCTTAATTTAGTCTTATTCTAGCTTAATACAACTTATTCAGTAACCTAGGTTCATCACAATCCGACCAAAGTCAACTTTCATCAAAATCTTAAAAAGTCAAATTGCATAGTTTTCTCAGAAATCCAATTTTAGAGTGAATTTTCATGGTTTCATTTTTCAGAGTTAGCCTTTGAGCTTGTGGGAAATTGAACTTTAGTAGCTCAACTTTTCAGTCCTTATTTTAGATTATTTTTAGAAAATTTTCTAGCAGCTTATTTTAGTGCTTATTTGGACCAGCAGGGCAAGTATGCCCTACACCAGGGTATTAGTCCCATAAGCTGATTTTCACAAGCTCCTCCTGAACTCACCTGTGGACCCCACCTCTTGACCTTTGGCTTTTTAGAAAGCTCATTGATGTATGCTCAATTATAGTATATATTTATTTTCTGAAGAAATACTTAGGAAAGTATTTCCCGGGTCGTTCTCCCAACAAAGGTTCGAATGGAATTTCGAATAATCGAATTGGGAATCGTGTAGTGAAAAGTGAATAGTGAGAAGTGATGGTGAAATTCAAAATGTGAAAAGAAAAAAAATGAATTATGCAAAGAGTACAAGCTAATTATGCACCAAAGTCTAAAACGTAAAAACGGAAATGCAACCGCGTTATTTAAAACGTAACTATTATTGAAAAAAATGATCCTACAAACTTGAAATTATTTTCTAAAAATCTTAAACTATTAAAATGAATTTTGAGAAAAAGAAAAATATTTTTTTGACTTTTTATTTATTTAATATGAATTAAAAACTATTTTTGTGTTTTTATTTAATAAAAGAAAATCAAACTAATTTTAAAATGAAAAATTTATTCTACAAAATTATTTTCTAAAAATATTATTAAACTGAAAATTAAATTTAAAAATAAAATCAGAAAATATTTTTGTCTTTTTGTGATTTAATTTGGAATTAAAAATGATTTAAAATTCTAAAAACTATTTTAAAATGAAAAGAAATAGTAAATGATTGAAATAAAATCTGAAATTTTAACAGAAAATCTAAAATATTGTTTGAAATCGAAGAAAAATAAGAAAAAAATGGAAAAATAAGCTGAAAAGTGCTTTTTGCCTAATAAGCAGTTTGGAATAAGTGCTTATTAATAAGCACTTATATCCAAAACACCCAAAACTTTTACAGAAGGTTTCTAGGACTAAGAAGAACTCAAACAAATAGAATTAAGACCAGAAATCACACAGAAGTACTTAAATGGAACTAATAGCAGTCCTAGTGAGAAATCAGTAGATATGCAGTAACTATCTAACTTCCAGGCTCAAATAAGCTGTTCTAATAAGCTTCAAATTGAAAACATAAGAGGGCAAAAGATAGTCTACCTAGCAGAGAACATATAAATCCTAAAAGCCCTATCACAAGCACCCAATTGCTAACCTAATTAAGTCAAAATTCAGCTAACAAAACTACATATTAGGCTGCAAGTGATCAGTACATGCTGACTTTTGCATTATGAACTCCAGTTGACTATTTTGAATTTTGATGCTCTAAATCTGTTAATTGGTGTAGAATGATGATGTTTAATCCTTCAAAACACATTAGCAAACACAAAACCCATCAATTGATTAAGGATGCGTGAACAGATAACTCGATTAGCAGATTGAAATGAATTAGAAAACTAACTTTGACTAATTTATGAACTAACCTATTGTTTTTATGGTTTAACTTTCTGTTTCAACACTAAATGAACCTATTAGAAACTAAAATTCAGCATTCCAACAACAATTTCATTCAGTTAATCATAAATCCAAACACTACTTTCAGTGACAATTACAACTCAAATTCCATTGGTAAACTTTCAATTCATCAACCTACAAATCCAATCAATTTCAAATTAACTCCAACAAGCTGAATCACAATATCAAATACCACAAGATCAGTTAAATTTGCAACTCTACAGATGCTCAAATTGACAGAGATCAAACTACTATAAGCAAAATAGGTCTACTAAGCTAATAACACTCAAACAGATGCATCTAATTAAGCTCTAAATTCACAGGTATAAGTAACTAACTAATCAATTATCAAATAAACTACAAACTACAAATACTAAAACAGAAACTACACAATTAAATCCAAATAATGAAACAGAACTAGCAAATAATCTCAGATCTCAAAAACAGAACTTATAGATTGAAAGCTTAAAAATCAGGTTTACCAACTCTTCTCCCTCAGCAGAACAGAGGGAGTTCCCTTTGCTAGCCTATCTTTAAGATAGGCTGAAACCATCCATGTCTGTCTCAGCATATCCAATAAACCACATCAATCATTAATTCTGAATCCTTTGACCAATGTTGACCAATGCTCTTTTTGACAATGTTTCAAAAATCGTGAATCGGTACTGAGGCGGTCCAGGGCCGATAAGCGATTTTTAACCGATTAATCGGTCGATTTTCTTGACTCGGCCGATTACCTTGTAAATCTCTCCAAGGTCCAGGGCCGATTAGCGATTAATCGCCGATTAATTGGCCGATTTTTGCAACACTGCTTTTTGACTAAGTGAAATGAAAACAACTAAGACTAAGCTAGAAAGCTTATCTAAGCTGATGTATAAGCTACTGCAGCTTATTTAAAAACTATAGAAGCTGGTTTGAAACATTTTTTTTAATATTTTTATATTTTTCTGATTTTTATATGTATTTTCTATATTTTCTTATAAGTCTAATTATAAAGTAAAGTTTAACTATGAATTGATAAAGCTTTTGTAAACTTATGAAAACAGATTTGAAAACTTAAGAAACTAAAATTCAATACTGATTTTAAGTAACAATGAAACAGTAGAGAGTATTAAAATAAACATAAAGGAGAATTTTATTAGAACTAAAACTGAATTACAAAGTGAGATTAATAAAAACTAATAAGCTGAGTATAAATTTCGACAGAGTAACTTTACACTAAAACCTACTTACAGAAATGAGAAAAATGAGAGTCTATTTATAACCAAGGGTGAGAGGTTGGGTCTTCAAATGCCAAGCTGGCAATCCACAACTAAATGTGCTTCTTCTAATCATTCACAGCCTTCTGATCATTATGTGTTTCTTTAAATCATTCACAACCCTTGGATGATAAATTGAGACGTGGCTTGTCCAATCCAATACTGACATCTGTCCAAACGTGCATCCTCTCTGACATGTGCTGATAATCCTTCTAGAAATAGAATCCAAGGAAGGAATGTGAGGTGTTGCACCCAATGAAACTAAGCCATGTGTCCACGCAGCATCTATCAAACTCTCTCTGACACATGCCTGACACGTGAGGTGTCTTCTAGGATAACCAATTATTAGTTAATCATGGTTGATTGAAGTGGAATTGAACCAATTGACCCTGTAATGAACTAGGGTTCATGAGATGAAAAGGGGTTCTGGGTTTAATAAGATTTGGGGAATGATGAGTGTGTAAATACTCATCATTTTTATCGTATCTGAACTGCCAAAACATCCAAAAACACTCAGAAACGCATCAAAATACAGAAATTATCTCAAAAGTGTGTTTTATATGTTTTAGATGCAAAATGTTTAAAAACAAATGAAAAACGAACAAAGTTTGCACAATTGGCAGTTTCAGTCCCTTAAGTTTCAAAAATTGACAAAACTAGTCCCTGGAAGTTTAAAACGAAAGAAAAGTCAACCCAAGGCATGGAAAAGTCAAAAATTATGAAAAACAATCCTTGGGTAAAAAGTTTGAGAAAATTACATGTTTGGTCCCTGTACTTTGCAGTTTGGCAAAAATGGTCCCTACAGTTTGGAAAATTACACAAATGGTCCCTGGGGTTTTGAAATATAAAAATTATCAAAAATTGCCCTTGTACTATTCACATGTGTCAAAAATAGTCCTTGTTGCAACTTTGTAACATTGGCAGTTTTAGTCCTCAAAGTTTCGGCAGTTTGCAATTTTAGTCCCTGGCAATTTTAAATTGTAAATTTACATGTAAGGTCCTTGTGGAATTATAACTTGGCATAAGTGGTCTTTGAATCAAGTTTGAAAAAGTGTCAATTCCAGCCCCTCATTTTCAGTAAATTACAAAATTGGTCCTTGTGTAATATTTCTACAAAACCAAACGGATCCTAAGTTACTACTACTTCTCCCTAATCCAAAATAAAATAAAAAGCCCACCCCTTTTGTGATCCAATCCAGCCCACCTCAAAACCTAGCCCAACACCCTCACAGCCCACTCCCCCTTTTTTATATAACCGGTCAAACAAATACCTCCTACCCTTTGACCACCCATCCTCCACCTCACCCCCTACCTCCTAGCCTGCAACCAACACAATCATCACAAACCCAAACCCCCCCTCTACTACACTCAACCCTCCCCCTTGCATCACCTTCCAAATGCATCAGTCTAAAACCTCACCTCTGGCCTCAATTACCTCCAAGAAACAGACAAAGAAAGATGGGCGCCAAAAATTTGAATGGACAAGATTGAACGTAAATGATCCTATGGTCAAGATAGCAGTGGGAATGAGACAAATGAACCTCCCAAACCCTAATTTGGAGGTATAAAAGTGAAAGAGATAGCAGTGGAGCAGTGTGGGTAGTTTTAGCTTAATTTATTGTCAAATTAATGTAATTTTCATTTCCTAGTTATAAAACTTAGCCTTCAAACTTTGTACTCAGAATTTCAAGTGTAATCTTCACTAGTTTTCTAATAAATTTCAAGTTTCAGTTAAAAATTCAAGTTTGCATGTTTTGTGAAATTCCATTTGAAGCTTAGTTATTATCAGATAATGTTGTTTATGGTTCCCATGGACTCACAGTGTCTTAATTATGAGATGTTATAAGCTTTTGAGCCATATAACAGCTTAGATACACAAATTAGAAACTAAAAAAAATTAAAAAAAATAAATGAATGGTGAAGAATTGCAAGGAGCAGGATATATAATGGATGGTCCTTGGTATTAGTGAACCAGTTGGGGGTTCCTTAGGAGGTAATGTTGGTCCTTGGCTCAGTTGGTTAGCAGGAATGCACTCTGTGAGTTTATTTATCCATTTTTACTTACCACTGTTTATGTGATAACACCCTGCTCAGCTTTGATTCTTTGTTATGCTTGTGTAGTTTATTTAAGCTGTCAATCTGGTTTAAAATCTAGTTTTGATTGGCAAAAATTCCATTGTACCTCAATATTAGATTTAACTAAGATTTTAGCCTCTTACAGTAAACTGAGTAATTATGGCTTTAGCTTAAGTTTTTGTGTTTGTTTCAGTGTAATAAGCCATAATAAGTTATTTGAAACAAGTTTTACAGCCTTAATCATCCTATAGCTTGCTAAACCAAAAATCAGTGTGTAAAAAGGGGTGTTTGGATCAGTCTGTTAATCTGTGTTCCAGGGTTAGTTTGTTGTTATTTTCTGTTTGCACAAGTCCTAATAGGTTTAATTCAGTTAGTCAAGTCATAAAATTGGGTAGGTTAGTAGTGAAAAGTCAAAATGCTTTATGATCTCTCATTATAATTCAACTGTTGGGAGTTTTATCTTAAATTCTCATCAAATCACTTCATTTTCAGTCAAGGTAGCTTAATTTAGTGACATGGTAGCTTAAAATCACTTAATCAATAAGTAAATCAGCACCAAAGTTCACCCAAGTCAAACTATCATCAAGTTTCAAAAAGTCAAAAATCTTTTTCAGTGAAATTGTTCAAACTTTGGTGGTCTGTAATTAGCTTGATATAAGGAATTAGAACTTGAGCTTTTACAAGCTTGTTCTTTCCCAGCTTGTTGATTTGTAGTGTTTTTCTCAGATTTTTTGTAATTTATTCAGTGGGTCCCACAAGGCCTCAAAGAGACCTGCAGGGGGACTGGTTGCCCTGTGCATCAGTCATCCACCACCACACCACCACCTTTGGTGGTGGATTGTGGCCACCTCAGTGGGCCACAAGCCTTGTTTTAGCTTCCAAATTACTCACAAGCTAGCAGACTAGCTTCTTCAACCAAGCTTAAGCTCTAAATCATAGTGGACCCCACCTAGATTAGGTTTGTTTGTGTGTCCCAAATCTTGTAGTATAATCACTCAAATCAAATTTCTGATCCTCCTGTTAAATCACCCGATCACTTTAAATGTTTTTGAATACAATTGCTTACCTCGCTGGGACATAACGACCCGGGAATACACTGTACTCCTTGGTTTGTTGGTTTTAGACGTTTGACTAGGTTGACCATCACCTGGGAAACTTAGTTGACCGTTTAGGACCAATCAAAATTTGGCGCCGCTGCCGGGGAGGTAGCTGCGTGTTTAAAACGTTTCTTAGAGATTAGTGATTTTTCATTCGTCACTGTATAAACCCACCACCTTTTTGTAAATTCAAATCATAAAACAAAAACGTCATTAACACTTTCCCTAAAGTGTTAACAACACCAAAAAAAATCAAAAACAAACAAAACATATCGTTACGTTTTCTATATCGCGTTTCTTTAAGGTGATTCTTAAAGTGATACGATTTTGGTAAACGAATCGATACCAAAAATATTGTCCAAAAGTTTTTAACCCATACACAAAAACCCAAAAACATTCATCTCTTTCTTGTGAATAATAAACTACATAAAAACAAACCATCGCAAACCAAGGCAGAACACCTACCAACTGGGGGTGTGGACATAATAAGTTCCCAAACCAAAGATTTAAAACTTGCCTTTGTATCCTTGTGGGTGGTGTACCTTTCTTAAAGAAGCCATTCACTTGTGATTATTGGTTTAAGTTCACTGTTGATTTGCCTCGATCTTGTTTTGTTGAAATTTTGTGTTAGTGCATGCGCACTCGCTCACAATCGAAACGAAATCGTCAACTGAAAAACGTAACTGAGTTACGTCCTATTATTGAGGATCCAGTTCCGAGAATGGACGGTAATCAAGAACCACCCATCATAGATGATGCAGCTCCTGATCTCCGAACGATAGAGGAGTTGTGTCAACCCACAATGCTCGGAAGAGGCGGTCCCATTGCCCCTCTTAACATTGCTACCACTGATTTTGGACTTAAACATCACATGATAAAACAAGTCCAGAATTCGTGTCAATTCCATGGTTTACCTGGTGACGATGCAAATAAGCAGCTTGATAAATTTCTTACCGTCACCCAAAGCATGAAGCAGAATGGTGTCTCCGATGATGCCCTTCGTCTATCTCTTTTCCCCTATTCTCTAACCCATCATGCCACTGCATGGTTTGATCGACTTCCTAAGAATTCGATTCACACTTTCAAAGAAATGGTGACTAAATTTTTAGCCAAATACTTTCCACCATCCATGGTTTCTAAGTTACGAAATGACATTAGTAACTTTCGTCAGCATCCCGAAGAGTCTCTATTTGAGGCATGGGAACGCTATAAGCTCTCAATTGATTGGTGTCCTAACCATAACATGTTACTCGTTACCCAAATAGATACTTTCTATAATGGGTTGACATTGAGACACCGTGATATTCTCAATGCTGCTGTTGGTGGGACCTTTATGAAAAGGCGCCCCGAAGAGTGCTATGATCTCATTGAAAACATGACTGCCCACCACAATTTCTGGGATTCCTCAGCCGAGAGGGAAGAGTCATGTAAGTCTGTCACTCCAGTATCTTCTGAAATAGCGATCCTCACTAAAAAGATGGATGATTTCGCTACGGCTATGTTGAGGATGAACCAAAGTATCCAAAATCAACAAGCCAAAGCCGTTAATCAAAGTTGTGAAACTTGTGGAGGTCCACATGCTTATTCCGAGTGTCCATCCACTAGTGGTTACCCTCATGAGGATGTATATGCTGCTCAAGGTTCCTATAACTCGGGAGGTAATAACTACCAACCGCAAGGGGACCGCAATCTTTTAAGATATCGTTCCAACAATTTCCTTGGACCTCCCGGATTCAATCAAAACCCTAATGTCCCAAACCGTAACCAGAACCACAATCAGAATCGAACAAACCAAGGTTACCAAAACCAAGGAAATGTCAATCAAACCCAAAACCAAGGTTTCCAACATCAAGGAAACTACAATCGAAACCAAGGTCAAAACAACTATCAGGGAAACAATTCTCATGGACATGGCAACCAACATCAGGGAAATTTTCAAAACCACGGTTCTCATCAAAATAACCGTGCTCAAAATTTTCCCAATCAAAATCAAGCCATCACTACAACTACTCAGAATTACCCTAACCAAGCTCCTCCTAACCATACTCAAGCAATTGTTCCAATTGGCCCATCACATGATGAGTTGTTGAGACAATTCATGAAATCTTAGGAGGAAATGAATAGGGTAATGATGACTCAGATCGCAGACCTTAAGAAGTCTTTAAATGATCGACCCTCGGGCTCAGGTAATACTTTACCTAGCAACACGATCGCTAATCCGAGGGGCGATGTTAAAGCGATCACAACAAGAAGTGGTGTTTCCTATGATGGACCCAAAGCTCCCACTACCTCTTCTTCTCCTCCCAAGGTAGTAGAGAATGAGCCTGAGGTGACAAAGGACAAGGTGCAATTTACTAGCCCACGAAGTACCGCACACGTCCACCCTCAGGTTGTACCAGAAACCGTACCAAAACCAGGAGTTGTGTTTGAACCACCAACAACTCCTGAAGAGAACCCTAAATCCAAACCTTCACTACCATACCCATCTCGGTTACAAGACCAAAAGCTCCGCGAAAAAGCAAATCATCAAATGGAAAAGTTCTTTAAATTTTCCGAGATATTCATTTTGATATCAGCTTCGCGGATGCTCTCCTTTTGATGCCTAAATTCGCATCGACAGTCAAAAATCTGTTGAACAATAAAGAGAAGCTATTCGAAATGGCACGAACTCCTCTCAATGAAAACTGCTCTGCAGTTCTTTTGAAACAGCTTCCCGAGAAGCTAGGAGATCCGGGAAAATTTCTCATTCCATGTGTTTCCCCGGAATGGTTGAGTGCTTCGCCTTGGCCGATCTAGGTGCAAGCATCAACTTGATACCTTATTCAATATGGAAAAAGCTCTCTCTTCCGGAACTCACCACCACCTGCATGACTCTCGAGCTTGCAGACCGCTCAACATCTCGTCCCCTCGGCATTGCCGAGGATGTATTTGTAATGGTGGGGAACTTCCACTTTCTGGCAGATTTTGTGGTTGTCGATTTCGATGCTGACCCGCGAGTTCCTCTCATTCTTGGGAGAGGATTCTTAAGGACGGGTCGTGCGTTAATCGATGTGCACGAAGAGGAAATAACTCTTCGTGTTGGTAATGAAGCAGTAACGTTTAACCTCGATTAAACTTCGAGGTACTCCTCTAATTATGACACCTAAACGGTTAACCGAATTGATGTCATTGATGTTGCGTCTGAGGAGTACTCTCAAGAACTTCTTGGTTACAACCCGAGTGGTAGTCCCACTCCATCCACTGAGCCTATCATATTCGACTCTTCCCCTTCTCTCACTCCTTTTGTGGGAAGTGACTTCCTTTTGGAAGAGGTCGAGGCTTTTCTCGCCCAAGATAGTTCAATTTCGGGTGAATTTGATGAGAACTATCTTGATCCTGAGGGGGATATTCTTTTGCTAGAAAAATTGTTAAACAAAGATCCATCTCCCCCTCTTCCTCCAAAAATACTTCATAAAGAGGAAGTCAAAAATGTTGAAATAACTGATGACTTGCCTGTGGTTGAACTCAAGGACTTGCCGCCTCACCTTGAATATGCATTTCTGGAGGGTGATGATAAACTACCCGTCATAATTGCTAAAAATTTAAGTGTTGAGGAAAAGGCTGCTCTCATAAAGGTTTTGAAGTCTCATAAACAAGCAATTGCTTGGCGACTCTCCGACATCAAGGGCATTGACCCTGAATTTTGTACTCACAAGATTTTAATGGAGGATGACTTCAAACCAGCAGTCCAACACCAAAGAAGGGTGAATCCAAAAATTCATGAGGTCATTAAACAAGAAGTTTTAAAACTTCTTGATGCCGAATTGAGATACCCTATCTCGGACAGTCCTTGGGTTAGCCCAATACATTGTGTTCCAAAAAAGGGTGGCATTACTATTGTCACAAATGAGGAAAATGAGTTGATTCCCACTCGTTTGGTTATGGGTTTGCGTGTCTGTATTGACTATCGTAAGTTAAATGACGCCACCCGCAAAGATCATTTTCCTCTACCCTTTATGGATCAGATGCTCGAGAGATTAGCGGGGAATGAGTACTATTGCTTCCTCGATGGTTTCTCAGGTTACTTTCAAATTCCCATTGATCCGCAAGATCAGGAAAAGACCACTTTCATGTGCCCCTATGGAACTTTTGCGTATAAACGTATGCCATTTGGTTTATGTAATGCTCCGGGCACGTTTCAAAGACGTATGATGTCCATATTTTCCGACATGATCGGAAAAACTATGGAGGTCTTCGTGGACGATTTTTCGGTCAATGGGGATTCGTTTCAGTCACGTCTCTCCCATTTAGACAACATGCTCAAACGTTGTGATGACACGAAGTTATGTCTAAATTGGGAGAAGAGTCACTTTATGGTCAAAGAGGGCATTGTCCTCGGCCATAAGATTTCAAAGAATGGGATTGAGGTTGACAAAGCCAAAATTGATGTCATCGCAAAATTACCTCATCCCACTACCGTCAAAGGTATTAGGAGCTTTTTGGGTCATGCCAGTTTTTACCGTAGGTTTATTCAAGATTTTTCTAAGATCGCCCGGCCTATGACCCATCTCCTCGAAAAGGATGCTCCTTTTATCTTCTCACCTGAGTGCGTAGAAGCTTTTGAAACTCTAAAGAAAAAGCTTACTGAGGCACCTATTCTTGTTGCCCCCGATTGGGACTTGCCCTTTGAACTTATGTGTGACGCTAGTGATTATGCAATAGGGGCGGTCTTGGGGCAACGCAGGTCTAAACACTTTCAGCCTATACACTATGCAAGCAAAACAATGACTGAGGCTCAAAGTCATTACACCACCACTGAAAAAGAATTATTAGCTATGGTGTATGCCTTTGAAAAATTCCGGTCATATTTGATCTTGACCAAAAGCATAGTGTATACGGATCACTCGGCTTTGAAGTACCTTCTTGCAAAACAAGATGCAAAGCCGAGACTACTTCGTTGGGTTCTCCTCCTGCAAGAATTTGATATCATTATTCGTGATAAAAAAGGAGCTGAGAACCTAGCTGCTGATCATCTCTCCCGTTTGGAAAACCCCCATCAAGATGTCTCCGAAAAAAGGGAAATTAATGAAACCTTCCCTCTCGAGACACTCAATGCGGTTGCCTTTCGTGGAAATTTTGTTACCCCATGGTTTGCCGATTTTGCAAACTACCTTGCGGGTAACTTTATTGTGAAAGGGATGTCGTCCCAACAAAAGAACAAGTTCTTTAAAGATGTGAAACATTATTTCTGGGACGACCGCTACTTGTTCAAAATATGTGCGGATCCAGTCATCCGGCGGTGTGTATATGGTCAAGAAGCTACTGAAATTCTTAAGGCTTGCCATGCTGGTCCCACGGGGGGCCACCACAATCCAAATTACACCGCCAAAAAGGTGTTTGATTCCGGTTTCTTTTGGCCCACGATTTATAAGGATGCCCAAGAATTAGTCAAATCCTGTGACGCTTGTCAACGTCACGGGAATATTTCACAAAAGAATGAAATGCCACAAAATGCAATCCAAGTTTGTGAAATATTTGACGTATGGGACATCGACTTTATGGGGCCATTTCCATCGTCTCATGGAAACAAGTATATACTCGTGGCTGTTGACTATTTGTCAAAATGGGTTGAAGCGAAAGCTTTACCCACAAATGATGCCTGAGTAGTCGTGAAATTTTTGAAAGCTCTATTTGCTCGATTTGGAACTCCACGTGCTATAATTAGTGATCGTGGTACGCATTTTTGCAATGGCAAATTCGATAAAGTCATGCAAAAGTATGGTGTAACTCACCGTCTTTCTACTGCGTACCACCCCTCAAACAAGTGGACAAGTAGAAGTTTCCAATCGTGGCATAAAGAGAATATTGGAAAGAACCGTAGGTGAAAATCGTGCATCGTGGTCGGACAAATTAGATGATGCACTTTGGGCTTTCTGTACGGCTTACAAAACACCCATTGGGTGTACGCCTTACAAACTTGTGTACGGGAAAGCGTGTCATCTTCCGATCGAGCTTGAGTATAAAGCCTATTGGGCTCTCAAGTATGCAAATTTTGACCTCAAAACTGCGGGTGATCATAGGAAAGTTCAACTGAATGAATTAAATGAACTTCGTGATCAAGCTTACGAGAACTCTTTGATCTATAAAGAAAAGACAAAGAAGATTCATGACTCCAAAATCAAAAACCGCGTTTTCAACGTTGGTGATCGAGTCCTTCTTTTCAACTCTAGACTCAAGATCTTCTCGGGAAAGCTCAAGACCCGATGGACTGGTCCATTCACTATCGTTAAGGTTTATCCTTATGGCACCGTCAAGTTATCACAAAATGACGACCCTAATTTCAAAGTGAATGGACATCGTTTGAAACATTACTTTGGAGAAGACATACCATCCATGGTTGTCCCGGATCTCCAAACTTTCCCCAAGGACAATTAAATTCGGGGATCGAGTCAAGCTAGCGACTCGACAAACAAAAACAGTAGCAACAACATGGGTTTTCACCCGTGTCTCTGATTTCTTTCTACTTTCTACCACCCTAGTGTGGGGGAATGGCCAACTCCCCGCTATTTGAAAAATGTATATATGTATATAAGTAAAAAAAAAAAAAAAAAAAAAAAAGAAAAAAAAAATTGTGTGATTGTATGTACAGATACATAAAGTGAAAAATACAAAACGATATTTCCACAGTTAGTTTAGAATATTATCTTTTTACATTCATAGATTCGGCATAATAGCCGGGACTTTGAATATTGAGGACAATATTCAATTCTAAGTGTGGGGGGGGGGGGGGGGAATTCTAGTGAATTTTATCGCAAAATACTTTCAAGTACCCCCATTTTGGTCCAAAATTTTCAAAAAAATTTTCACTTTATTTCAAAATTTTTGTGGTAATCAGTCCGCCGTGTCTAAACGACAAAAAGGATTGGCTAATCCAGGAGCAAACGGCTCTTGGTAAAGATATCTCAAATCCGTTTACGGCTTGCAATTTGCCCAAAATTGTATGGTTCCTCAACACCCCATATCCCATAAAGCGAATGAGTTGGCTAGCCCACAAGATTATGGCTTGTGGTAAAGGCCGTGGAAAATCCATAATTGGTAATCAGGTCACCAAGATGTTGACTATTCCATCAAGAGTTGGCTAGTCCAGAAGCAAACAGCTTTTGGTAAAGACTAATCAAATCCGTTGACAGCTGGTAGTTTGCTCAAAATCACACGGTTATCAGGTGTGCCACAGTTCTTACACCTGGCTACTCCAGAAGTGATGGCTTTTAGTAAAGAGTTTAAAATCCATCAAGTTTTTCTCAAAAGATTGCTAGGGACTAGTGATGAGTGTCTAAATACTCATCATTTTGTATCAATCTGAACTGCCAAAACATACAAAAACACTCAAAAATGCATCATAATACTTAAAATATCTTAGAAGTGTGTTTTATATGTTCCAAATGCAAAATATGCAAAAACAGATAAAAAACGTATAAAGTTTGCATAATTGGCAGTTTCAGTCCCTCAAGTTTCAAATATTGACAAAACTAGTCCCTGAAGGTTTTAAATGATAGAAAAGTCAACTTAAGTCCTTGGGAAACCAGAAATGTTCACAAAACATCCCTGGATGAAAGTTTACACAAACTGGCAATTTTTACCCCTCAAGTTACAAAATTGGCAAACTTAGTCCCTGGGTGTTATAAAACTTGAAATTTCACAAAACACCCTTGTACTATTCATGAATATACAAAATGGAACAATTTTGAATAACTTTTGGAAATTACAAGTTTAGTCCCCCAAGAATCCAAAATTTACACAAATGGTCCTTTTAAGCTTTAAAATGTTTTAATTAAACAATATTGGTCCTTGTGTTTATATAAATGGCAGGTTTGGCCCCTCAAAGGAAGTTTGGAAAGGTGGCAAGTTTAACTCTTAACTTTGCTCAAATTACAAAAATGGTCCTTGTGTACTAATAATACCAAACGGACCCTTATTATTACTAAATCCAAACACAAACACAACCAGCCCACCAATCAAGCCCAAAAATACAAACCCAGCCCACACCCTCTTTTAATACAAACGGGCGTTGACCCGTTGACCCCGCCAAACCACCAATACTGTTCATCTCCCTCCCCACCCTTGTAAACCTGAAACCAGGGTGGTATTTTCCCCCTCCACTTGCTCCCACAGCTTACACCCTACTCCCTGCCACCCCTCAAACCTATCCCACTCCATAATAAATGCTTCCCCACCTTCAAACACTCCACCTCTTCACCCTTTCCCCTGTTTTCTTCCATAAACGCCCCAACTTGGCTAAATATCTCCAATACTTGTTCCTTACACCTCTATAACAGTCCAAGAAGCTTTAATTAGCTTGTAACAGCTCATAGCCACGTGTAAAGGAATTGGCGCCAAAATCGTTTAAATGGCTGGGATGAGTTTCAGTCATCCAATGGTCAAGATTGAAGTGGGATATGCTCAGAGTACTAGTGGGAACTCAGAAGGTGTATAAAAAGAAGAGAAGGAGCAGAGGAATGGTTACCTTGGCATTAGGCCATTGTCACCTTAGATTAATTTAGTCATGTAGTGTAATCCTTTATTGCTTTCTTTAATTTAAATGTCATTTACTGCTTTTATTAGTGTAATGGAACTCAACTTAGTGTAATGAAAGTCTGTTTTAAGTTTAAATACAAGTCTCTTTTAAATATCATGTTTTTCATAATTGTCATTTAATTTTCATGTCATTTAATTTTCTTGTTTATAGTTGATTTAATGGACTCTTTAGATCATATAAGCTCCTGACAAAGCTTGTTGAAGCTTTTAGATACATTAATTCAGTTGTAGCATTTAAAATCCAAAAATCATAAAAAATAGAGAAAAATACAATGAAAAATCAAAAATCATGTGTTCATGGTGACACAGCTTGGAGCAGGGTTAATACTTGATGGCCCTTGGTTTAGTTGCCTCATGGGAGGCTGTAGGTTGTAATAATGGTACTTGTTCTTTGGTCTCAGTTAATTTCACCTTGTAAGTCATTTTTCCTTAATTTTGTATTTCTTAGTTATAGCTTTTAATATGTGTTAATTTTCATGTTTCTATGTTTATTTGATGTTAGTAAATGATTTCATAGCTTAATATTAGTTGTATATGTTTTGGATTTGATTGATGTTTAAAATGCCATTTTGACTGTCATTTTCATGATTTTTGAGAATCATAGGTGTATGCTTGTGTGACTACTTGTGCATACTGAAAAAGGTCCATTTTGACACCTTGGATCCTCTGGATTTGATAGATTATGTTAACTCAGTCCTATGTATTGAAAAGCAAAAATAAAGTCCATTAGAGGGTTGTTTGGATGTGGTAGTTAATCTGTGTTGCAGGCTATGTATGGTGTTTTTCTTGTTTGATGTATGCTTTATATGACCAAAGTGACTCAGTGAAACCTTAACCAATGATTATAGCATGGTAAATAGTCAAATTGACACTTGACTGTTTCATTATGAGTAGTTTGAGGTTGTCACACCCTAAAACCTTGCAAATCTGTTTAGAAGTAGTTAATCTTTGTTAATTTCATGTTCCTATATCTTATTACATGTTAATTAGTTGTTAAATTCAGATCAAAGTTGATGAAAGTCAACTTTGATCATAAATCTTAAAAGTCAAAAATTACTTAAACCAGTTTTTTTAATTAAATAGATAATTTTGTGTAGGATTAAATATTTAGTTTTAGAACTTGTGTTTTTAATATGTTTTAGTTTAGCTGCTCATATGTCTGTATGAATTTTGTCAATTTTTGGTTAGCTTATTTAGTATCTTTTAATAGTGCTTATTTTAACCTGTTTTTGCCCTGCACCAGGTTCACAAGTCCATTTTCACAAGCTTGTAGCTTGTTGAATATTGGACTTATGCCTGTGTTTTTGGCTTATTTGTGTTGTCCTAGTGGCCATGTTGTTATTTATGTGCTTATTTGTTTATTTTCAGCTTACTTAGATAGCTTATCCACCCACCAATTTTTGTGCACTTCCTCCCCTCACTGAAGCAAACAGTGAGGGTGAGATGATTTAACAAGTTCATAAAAAGTTCCTCACTAAGCTTAAGCTTGTGTGGTTTAGCTTCTTATGAAGTTTTACTGCCCATCTTAATGTATTAGTGCTTGTTGAGCTCTTATGAGCTTATTAGATAAGTTTTGTGATGCCTTGTTGTTTGCCCAATCACAACACACCCCTGAGCAATCAGGGGTGTTACACCATTTCCACAAGCTCACATCAAGCTCAATAGTGACCCTTAGCCTGTGTGGCTTAGCTTTTTAGGAAGCCTAGCAACCCCACTATAGGATCTTGTTCTTAAATTTAAGCTTGTAGCTTATTTACATAGGCTGCAAGCAGCTTAAACTTATCACACCTTGAAAAGGTATGCTGAGTCCTCAGTATTCCTTATTATCACTAGCTTATTTCATAAGCTCACAAAAAGCTGACCAGTTGGTCTTAGCTTGTGGAATTAAGTTCCCTTGGGAGCTTATCTACCCAGCTTTAAGTTCCAATACTTAATTTCAAATTTGTAGCTTATTAACCAGGGCTGCATATAGCTTTTTGTGTGTACCATTTTCTGAAACACTTAAACTTTTAACCACAATACTCAGGAAATGGATTGTTTTCATAAGCCTCTCATAAGCTCATCAGTGGACCCCACTTGATGAGCTTTGGCTTTTTGGAAAGCCAAACACCTCAGCTTTAAACTCCAATCCTTAGTTTGACTTTTTAAGCTTAACCCGTCAGCTGAAATGGCCTCTCTATATAGTTGCAGGGGTGTTTGGAACTGAGTGCATCAGTGAATAGCTTATTTGCTTATTCTGAGCTTATAAGCTAATCTCTGATCACTAGCTTTTGTAAATATGTATATTAAAATTGTATAGATATATTTTATCTTTTACTTCATAGTATGGAGCTTAATATAGGCTTAACAAGCCTCCATTCAATCCAAGTCAAGCCCAAAAAGGCTTGACTGTCTAAACCTTAAGCTTGTACTTATAAGCACTCCTCAGTGCTTATTCATGTTCATACACACCCAATATACTAGTATATACACACACCTACCTTATTTCACCACTGTATAGCTTTTTCAAGCTTGTTTCAAGCTTATGACCCAACTGTAAGCCCAAAAGCTCAACTGAGGTGGTCATAAGCTGTGAAACAGCTTATTTGTAGGATTTATAAGTTTTATTTTCTTTTTATATGTATATTATATGTATTTAGTTAGTTTCATAAAAAGAAAAACCAAAAAGAAACCCCTTTTAAAGCTAAGTGATAACTTCTATTTAGAAGGCTTATCACTTATTTGCTTTATTCAAGCTTTTTCACAAGCCCCTCAGAAGCTCTGTAGTGGATCATATCCATTGAGCTTTTGCTTTTTGAAAAGTCCTCCAATCCAACTTTCCATATCAGTTTTCATTTTGAGCTTTTAAGCTTATTTCATGAGCTTATTTTGCCTAAAAAGTTGACTGAGAAGGGTGTTTGGTTGACTGAGATGTGAAATTGCTTATTATAGCTTATAGCTTATTTCCCTTAGCTTATTTAGTATATATATATTACTTTAGGTATATCTAACTTAGTTATAGCTTATTTAACCATAGGTAGCTTATTCTTAGCTTTTAGCTTAGTATAACTCCTAGTTTAGGCTTAAAAGCCAACTGTTAAGCTAAAAAGCTCACACAGAGCTTATTGCTTAGTTTTGGAAATGTTGGTTTTGTTAAAGTTTAATATTTTTACTTGTTTTACAGTTTTGCAAAAAGAAAATTAAAAAAATAGCAAAAATGGGTGTGGGTTGGATTCGAACTGAGGACCTCTCGCTAGTATCATGCTTAAGTTCCCACACCCCTTCCAACTGCTCTGGGGCACCAGTTCCGTTAGCCTCTCCACCTTTAATGTATATAACCCACTTTTTCCCTTTTGGCTTATTGGAACTGATGAGCTTATTCCAGCTTATCTGGATAAGCTGGTAACCCCAACTTATTTTTCCTAGCTTCTTCATAACTTAGTCTAGTTTCCATAATTTTTTCAGATTTTTTACTGTTCATTTAGTATATATAATAATTAATATAGTTTCACTAGGTTTTAGGAAATAGTTAGTAATTTATTTTTAAATCTGCTTATTTATAATTTTTACAAACTTTTTATATTTTTTATGTAATCCTGAGATACTTAGAAAGTTTTATAAAAAGTTTTATAATTTTATAAATAAGTTTAGTATGTATAATAATTAATTTAGTTTAATTAGTCTAATTAATAAATAATAGATTTAAATTAAGTTTTCTTATTTTTGTACATAAAATATAGTTTTTATATTTTTCTTAGCTTCTTATAAGTATTTTAGAATTATGTAAAAATTTTTAGATTTTTGTTTGCTTATTTAGTATAAATAATAATTTAATAATAGTATTAATAAATAAATAATAGTAAATAATTAATAGTAAATAGAATACTTGTATAGTAAATATATTTTTAGTTTCAAAATTTCTTTTATATTATTTTTAACTTTTCTAAGTTTTAATTTTATTTTTCTTAGCTTTATTTCACATTTTCTTATTTTTAGGTAATTATTAAATAGTTATAAATAGTTTTAATTAATAATAATTAAGTACATAGTATAAAAATAAGTTTTAATTTTCTAATAATTTTCTTATTCTTTTAGGATTTCAAAAATGTAATTTTCACATTTGTGAGAGTTATATTGGACGGTATTCACTTTTTATTTTGTACATAGACGTTTATTTAAACGTTTACGTACGCGTTTTAGTTTTCTAGGTTTTCTTATTAATATAATAATAATATTATAAATATAGTTAGATATTTTATTTTCTTTTAATTTGCATTTAAGCCGTTAAGGCATGCAAATTCCCTCTTAGGGAAAATTTTGTTTTATACGTTACGTTTACGTTTATTTAAACTCAAACGTACGTTTGTATATACTTTATCATTTTAAGGTTTCTGATTGTTCGTTTCTTAATTGAACTAGCTGTGACAGAGCTATTACTATTCACATTCAGTGTTAGTCATTCAGATCCCTATTTTCCTATACTAATATTATTTTCAACAAACCACAAGTCATTGTATTCAGGATATCACGCCTCACCAGGACATAAACGATCCAAGGATATTTTAAACCCTTGGTAAACTTGCATTCCTCTCCCGGGCTGTCGCCCGTTTACTTTTATTATTAGGTTATCCATTTTATAAACAAGTGGGTGGCTTATAAATAAAAGATGTGTAGTCCGGGAGGAATCAAATTTTGGCGCCGCTGCCGGGGAGGTGTGCTGCCTACTATGACTTATATTTTGTATTTTGTTGAAATATCTATCCCTTGTATGTATATTATACTATATCATTCAACTACCGGGCTGTCAGGACACATTTATTACAGTTAATTATTCACAAGTAATTAACTAGCGTGGTAAACCCGACACAAGCCTGGGAGGTAGTAATTACTTATACTGTATCATATTTCATTTAATAAACAATATAAAATACAAAAATATTTTATGGTTGAAATCTATTTGTGCTTTGATTTACACGTGATTGTCAATTTTCCTAATCTTGATATTCCTAGGTCTAAATTTTGGCTAAACACCATATTTACACTAAAAAAGGGTTTACTGTGCTTAGTATTATCCCTGGAAAGAAATAGATTAGGTTTAAATCAGTTTCTTGTATTAAAAATCACATTTAGGTTTCCTTTTTCACCATTTCTTTTGTACATATATATATAAAAAGTTAAAAATACAAAAACATTATAAAATTAAAAATCAAAAAGATTCTTCTTACCTTTTCTAAGTTTCCTTAAACTCAAAAGGATTCTTAGGCTCATCTTACTGTATGAGCATTTATAATTCTGTGAGTGGCAATCCCACTCCAATTTCTCACCCAATCTTTGAGTGGCAATCCCACTCCACTTCCCCATGAACCAATTAATTCGGGGTCAAGTCAAGCTAGTGACTTGGTTATCAAAAACATTAGTCAATATGGGTTTTCACCCATATTTCTTTCTTTTTCCCTTTCTACCACCTAAGTGTGGGGGTGTGCCCCACATGTTGTATATATTTTGAAAATGCTTTGAAAAAAATTGTAAATACAGAAAAAATAAAATAATTGTTGTGTTACCCCACTTAGCTTTAAATGTTATCTTTTTACGTTCAAGGATTCGGCATAATAGCCGGGACTTTGAATATTGAGGACAATATTCATTTCTAAGTGTGGGGGGGAAATTCTGGCGAATTTGATCACTTATATACCCTTGTATGCCCTTTTTCCCCAAAAATGGCCAAAATTTAAAATTTTTTTTTCATTTGGTGTTAATACACAACATATGGTAATCAGTCCGCCAAAGTCTAAATGACAAAGGGACTGGCTAATCCAGGAGCAAACGGCTCTTGGTAAAGATATCTCAAATCCGTTGATGGCTGGTAGTTTGCCAAAAATTGCATGGTTCCTCAGCTCCCCCGCATCCTCATAAGCAAATGAGCTGGCTAGCCCACAAGATTATGGCTTGTGGTAAAGGCCGTGAAAAACCATAATTGGTAATCAGCTCACCAAGATGTTGACTATTCCATCAAGAGTTGGCTAGTCCAGAAGCAAACGGCTTTTGGTAAAGACTAATCAAATCCGTTGACAGCTGGTGGTTTGCTCAAAATCACACGGTTATCAGGTGTGCCACAGTTCTTACACCTGGCTATTCCAGAAGTGATGGCTTTTGGTAAAGAAGTTTTCAAATCCATTAAGTTTTAAATAAAAGATTGCTAGGGACTAGCAATAGTTTAGTGTGGGGGATTGATGAGTGTCTAAATACTCATCATTTTGTATCAATCTGAACTGCCAAAACATACAAAAACACTCAAAAATGCATCATAATACTTAAAATATCTTAGAAGTGTGTTTTATATGTTCCAAATGCAAAATATGCAAAAACAGATAAAAAACGTATAAAGTTTGCATAATTGGCAGTTTCAGTCCCTCAAGTTTCAAATATTGACAAAACTAGTCCCTGAAGGTTTTAAATGATAGAAAAGTCAACTTAAGTCCTTGGGAAACCAGAAATGTTCACAAAACATCCCTGGATGAAAGTTTACACAAACTGGCAATTTTTACCCCTCAAGTTACAAAATTGGCAAACTTAGTCCCTGGGTGTTATAAAACTTGAAATTTCACAAAACACCCTTGTACTATTCATGAATATACAAAATGGAACAATTTTGAATAACTTTTGGAAATTACAAGTTTAGTCCCCCAAGAATCCAAAATTTACACAAATGGTCCTTTTAAGCTTTAAAATGTTTTAATTAAACAATATTGGTCCTTGTGTTTATATAAATGGCAGGTTTGGCCCCTCAAAGGAAGTTTGGAAAGGTGGCAAGTTTAACTCTTAACTTTGCTCAAATTACAAAAATGGTCCTTGTGTACTAATAATACCAAACGGACCCTTATTATTACTAAATCCAAACACAAACACAACCAGCCCACCAATCAAGCCCAAAAATACAAACCCAGCCCACACCCTCTTTTAATACAAACGGGCGTTGACCCGTTGACCCCGCCAAACCACCAATACTGTTCATCTCCCTCCCCACCCTTGTAAACCTGAAACCAGGGTGGTATTTTCCCCCTCCACTTGCTCCCACAGCTTACACCCTACTCCCTGCCACCCCTCAAACCTATCCCACTCCATAATAAATGCTTCCCCACCTTCAAACACTCCACCTCTTCACCCTTTCCCCTGTTTTCTTCCATAAACGCCCCAACTTGGCTAAATATCTCCAATACTTGTTCCTTACACCTCTATAACAGTCCAAGAAGCTTTAATTAGCTTGTAACAGCTCATAGCCACGTGTAAAGGAATTGGCGCCAAAATCGTTTAAATGGCTGGGATGAGTTTCAGTCATCCAATGGTCAAGATTGAAGTGGGATATGCTCAGAGTACTAGTGGGAACTCAGAAGGTGTATAAAAAGAAGAGAAGGAGCAGAGGAATGGTTACCTTGGCATTAGGCCATTGTCACCTTAGATTAATTTAGTCATGTAGTGTAATCCTTTATTGCTTTCTTTAATTTAAATGTCATTTACTGCTTTTATTAGTGTAATGGAACTCAACTTAGTGTAATGAAAGTCTGTTTTAAGTTTAAATACAAGTCTCTTTTAAATATCATGTTTTTCATAATTGTCATTTAATTTTCATGTCATTTAATTTTCTTGTTTATAGTTGATTTAATGGACTCTTTAGATCATATAAGCTCCTGACAAAGCTTGTTGAAGCTTTTAGATACATTAATTCAGTTGTAGCATTTAAAATCCAAAAATCATAAAAAATAGAGAAAAATACAATGAAAAATCAAAAATCATGTGTTCATGGTGACACAGCTTGGAGCAGGGTTAATACTTGATGGCCCTTGGTTTAGTTGCCTCATGGGAGGCTGTAGGTTGTAATAATGGTACTTGTTCTTTGGTCTCAGTTAATTTCACCTTGTAAGTCATTTTTCCTTAATTTTGTATTTCTTAGTTATAGCTTTTAATATGTGTTAATTTTCATGTTTCTATGTTTATTTGATGTTAGTAAATGATTTCATAGCTTAATATTAGTTGTATATGTTTTGGATTTGATTGATGTTTAAAATGCCATTTTGACTGTCATTTTCATGATTTTTGAGAATCATAGGTGTATGCTTGTGTGACTACTTGTGCATACTGAAAAAGGTCCATTTTGACACCTTGGATCCTCTGGATTTGATAGATTATGTTAACTCAGTCCTATGTATTGAAAAGCAAAAATAAAGTCCATTAGAGGGTTGTTTGGATGTGGTAGTTAATCTGTGTTGCAGGCTATGTATGGTGTTTTTCTTGTTTGATGTATGCTTTATATGACCAAAGTGACTCAGTGAAACCTTAACCAATGATTATAGCATGGTAAATAGTCAAATTGACACTTGACTGTTTCATTATGAGTAGTTTGAGGTTGTCACACCCTAAAACCTTGCAAATCTGTTTAGAAGTAGTTAATCTTTGTTAATTTCATGTTCCTATATCTTATTACATGTTAATTAGTTGTTAAATTCAGATCAAAGTTGATGAAAGTCAACTTTGATCATAAATCTTAAAAGTCAAAAATTACTTAAACCAGTTTTTTTAATTAAATAGATAATTTTGTGTAGGATTAAATATTTAGTTTTAGAACTTGTGTTTTTAATATGTTTTAGTTTAGCTGCTCATATGTCTGTATGAATTTTGTCAATTTTTGGTTAGCTTATTTAGTATCTTTTAATAGTGCTTATTTTAACCTGTTTTTGCCCTGCACCAGGTTCACAAGTCCATTTTCACAAGCTTGTAGCTTGTTGAATATTGGACTTATGCCTGTGTTTTTGGCTTATTTGTGTTGTCCTAGTGGCCATGTTGTTATTTATGTGCTTATTTGTTTATTTTCAGCTTACTTAGATAGCTTATCCACCCACCAATTTTTGTGCACTTCCTCCCCTCACTGAAGCAAACAGTGAGGGTGAGATGATTTAACAAGTTCATAAAAAGTTCCTCACTAAGCTTAAGCTTGTGTGGTTTAGCTTCTTATGAAGTTTTACTGCCCATCTTAATGTATTAGTGCTTGTTGAGCTCTTATGAGCTTATTAGATAAGTTTTGTGATGCCTTGTTGTTTGCCCAATCACAACACACCCCTGAGCAATCAGGGGTGTTACACCATTTCCACAAGCTCACATCAAGCTCAATAGTGACCCTTAGCCTGTGTGGCTTAGCTTTTTAGGAAGCCTAGCAACCCCACTATAGGATCTTGTTCTTAAATTTAAGCTTGTAGCTTATTTACATAGGCTGCAAGCAGCTTAAACTTATCACACCTTGAAAAGGTATGCTGAGTCCTCAGTATTCCTTATTATCACTAGCTTATTTCATAAGCTCACAAAAAGCTGACCAGTTGGTCTTAGCTTGTGGAATTAAGTTCCCTTGGGAGCTTATCTACCCAGCTTTAAGTTCCAATACTTAATTTCAAATTTGTAGCTTATTAACCAGGGCTGCATATAGCTTTTTGTGTGTACCATTTTCTGAAACACTTAAACTTTTAACCACAATACTCAGGAAATGGATTGTTTTCATAAGCCTCTCATAAGCTCATCAGTGGACCCCACTTGATGAGCTTTGGCTTTTTGGAAAGCCAAACACCTCAGCTTTAAACTCCAATCCTTAGTTTGACTTTTTAAGCTTAACCCGTCAGCTGAAATGGCCTCTCTATATAGTTGCAGGGGTGTTTGGAACTGAGTGCATCAGTGAATAGCTTATTTGCTTATTCTGAGCTTATAAGCTAATCTCTGATCACTAGCTTTTGTAAATATGTATATTAAAATTGTATAGATATATTTTATCTTTTACTTCATAGTATGGAGCTTAATATAGGCTTAACAAGCCTCCATTCAATCCAAGTCAAGCCCAAAAAGGCTTGACTGTCTAAACCTTAAGCTTGTACTTATAAGCACTCCTCAGTGCTTATTCATGTTCATACACACCCAATATACTAGTATATACACACACCTACCTTATTTCACCACTGTATAGCTTTTTCAAGCTTGTTTCAAGCTTATGACCCAACTGTAAGCCCAAAAGCTCAACTGAGGTGGTCATAAGCTGTGAAACAGCTTATTTGTAGGATTTATAAGTTTTATTTTCTTTTTATATGTATATTATATGTATTTAGTTAGTTTCATAAAAAGAAAAACCAAAAAGAAACCCCTTTTAAAGCTAAGTGATAACTTCTATTTAGAAGGCTTATCACTTATTTGCTTTATTCAAGCTTTTTCACAAGCCCCTCAGAAGCTCTGTAGTGGATCATATCCATTGAGCTTTTGCTTTTTGAAAAGTCCTCCAATCCAACTTTCCATATCAGTTTTCATTTTGAGCTTTTAAGCTTATTTCATGAGCTTATTTTGCCTAAAAAGTTGACTGAGAAGGGTGTTTGGTTGACTGAGATGTGAAATTGCTTATTATAGCTTATAGCTTATTTCCCTTAGCTTATTTAGTATATATATATTACTTTAGGTATATCTAACTTAGTTATAGCTTATTTAACCATAGGTAGCTTATTCTTAGCTTTTAGCTTAGTATAACTCCTAGTTTAGGCTTAAAAGCCAACTGTTAAGCTAAAAAGCTCACACAGAGCTTATTGCTTAGTTTTGGAAATGTTGGTTTTGTTAAAGTTTAATATTTTTACTTGTTTTACAGTTTTGCAAAAAGAAAATTAAAAAAATAGCAAAAATGGGTGTGGGTTGGATTCGAACTGAGGACCTCTCGCTAGTATCATGCTTAAGTTCCCACACCCCTTCCAACTGCTCTGGGGCACCAGTTCCGTTAGCCTCTCCACCTTTAATGTATATAACCCACTTTTTCCCTTTTGGCTTATTGGAACTGATGAGCTTATTCCAGCTTATCTGGATAAGCTGGTAACCCCAACTTATTTTTCCTAGCTTCTTCATAACTTAGTCTAGTTTCCATAATTTTTTCAGATTTTTTACTGTTCATTTAGTATATATAATAATTAATATAGTTTCACTAGGTTTTAGGAAATAGTTAGTAATTTATTTTTAAATCTGCTTATTTATAATTTTTACAAACTTTTTATATTTTTTATGTAATCCTGAGATACTTAGAAAGTTTTATAAAAAGTTTTATAATTTTATAAATAAGTTTAGTATGTATAATAATTAATTTAGTTTAATTAGTCTAATTAATAAATAATAGATTTAAATTAAGTTTTCTTATTTTTGTACATAAAATATAGTTTTTATATTTTTCTTAGCTTCTTATAAGTATTTTAGAATTATGTAAAAATTTTTAGATTTTTGTTTGCTTATTTAGTATAAATAATAATTTAATAATAGTATTAATAAATAAATAATAGTAAATAATTAATAGTAAATAGAATACTTGTATAGTAAATATATTTTTAGTTTCAAAATTTCTTTTATATTATTTTTAACTTTTCTAAGTTTTAATTTTATTTTTCTTAGCTTTATTTCACATTTTCTTATTTTTAGGTAATTATTAAATAGTTATAAATAGTTTTAATTAATAATAATTAAGTACATAGTATAAAAATAAGTTTTAATTTTCTAATAATTTTCTTATTCTTTTAGGATTCCAAAAATGTAATTTTCACATTTGTGAGAGTTATATTTGACGGTATTCACTTTTTATTTTGTACATAGACGTTTATTTAAACGTTTACGTACGCGTTTTAGTTTTCTAGGTTTTCTTATTAATATAATAATAATATTATAAATATAGTTAGATATTTTATTTTCTTTTAATTTGCATTTAAGCCGTTAAGGCATGCAAATTCCCTCTTAGGGAAAATTTTGTTTTATACGTTACGTTTACGTTTATTTAAACTCAAACGTACGTTTGTATATACTTTATCATTTTAAGGTTTCTGATTGTTCGTTTTTTAATTGAACTAGCTGTGACAGAGCTATTACTATTCACATTCAGTGTTAGTCATTCAGATCCCTATTTTCCTATACTAATATTATTTTCAACAAACCACAAGTCATTGTATTCAGGATATCACGCCTCACCAGGACATAAACGATCCAAGGATATTTTAAACCCTTGGTAAACTTGCATTCCTCTCCCGGGCTGTCGCCCGTTTACTTTTATTATTAGGTTATCCATTTTATAAACAAGTGGGTGGCTTATAAATAAAAGATGTGTAGTCCGGGAGGAATCAAATTTTGGCGCCGTTGCCGGGGAGGTGTGCTGCCTACTAGCGACTCGACAAACAAAAACAGTAGCAACAACATGGGTTTTCACCCGTGTCTCTGATTTCTTTCTACTTTCTACCACCCTAGTGTGGGGGAATGGCCAACTCCCCGCTATTTGAAAAATGTATATATGTATATAAGTAAAAAAAAAAAAAAAAAAAAAAAAAAAAAGAAAAAAAAAATTGTGTGATTGTATGTACAGATACATAAAGTGAAAAATACAAAACGATATTTCCACAGTTAGTTTAGAATATTATCTTTTTACATTCATAGATTCGGCATAATAGCCGGGACTTTGAATATTGAGGACAATATTCAATTCTAAGTGTGGGGGGGGGGGGGGGGGGGAATTCTAGTGAATTTTATCGCAAAATACTTTCAAGTACCCCCATTTTGGTCCAAAATTTTCAAAAAAATTTTCACTTTATTTCAAAATTTTTGTGGTGATCAGTCCGCCGTGTCTAAACGACAAAAAGGATTGGCTAATCCAGGAGCAAACGGCTCTTGGTAAAGATATCTCAAATCCGTTTACGGCTTGCAATTTGCCCAAAATTGTATGGTTCCTCAACTCCCCATATCCCATAAAGCGAATGAGTTGGCTAGCCCACAAGATTATGGCTTGTGGTAAAGGCCGTGGAAAATCCATAATTGGTAATCAGGTCACCAAGATGTTGACTATTCCATCAAGAGTTGGCTAGTCCAGAAGCAAACAGCTTTTGGTAAAGACTAATCAAATCCGTTGACAGCTGGTAGTTTGCTCAAAATCACACGGTTATCAGGTGTGCCACAGTTCTTACACCTGGCTACTCCAGAAGTGATGGCTTTTAGTAAAGAGTTTAAAATCCATCAAGTTTTTCTCAAAAGATTGCTAGGGACTAGCAATAGTTTAGTGTGGGGGATTGATGAGTGTGTAAATACTCATCATTTTTATCGTATCTGAACTGCCAAAACATCCAAAAACACTCAGAAACGCATCAAAATACAAAAATTATCTCAAAAGTGTGTTTTATATGTTTTAGATGCAAAATGTTTAAAAACAAATGAAAAATGAACAAAGTTTGCACAATTGGCAGTTTCAGTCCCTCAAGTTTCAAAAATTGACAAAACTAGTCCCTGGAAGTTTAAAACGAAAGAAAAGTCAACCCAAGGCATGGAAAAGTCAAAAATTATGAAAAATGATCCTTGGGTAAAAACTTTGAGAAAATTACATGTTTGGTCCCTGTACTTTGCAATTTGGCAAAAATGGTCCCTGCAGTTTGGAAAATTACACAAATGGTCCCTGGGGTTTTAAAATATAAAAATTATCAAAAATTGCCCTTTTACTATTCACATGTGTCAAAAATAGTCCTTCTTGCAACTTTGTAACATTGGCAGTTTTAGTCCTCAAAGTTTCAGCAGTTTGCAATTTTAGTCCCTGGGAAATTTAAATTGTAAATTTACATGAAAGGTCCTTGTGGAATTATAACTTGGCATAAGTGGTCTTTGAATCAAGTTTGGAAAAGTGTCAATTCCAGCCCCTCATTTTCAGTAAATTACAAAATTGGTCCTTGTGTAATATTTCTACAAAACCAAACGGATCCTAAGTTACTACTACTTCTCCCTAATCCAAAATAAAATAAAAAGCCCACCCCTTTTGTGATCCAATCCAGCCCACCTCAAAACCTAGCCCAACACCCTCACAGAGCACTCCCCCCTTTTTTATATAACCGGTCAAACAAATACCTCCCACCCTTTGACCACCCATCCTCCACCTCACCCCTACCTCCTAGCCTGCAACCAACACAATCATCACAAACCCAAACCCCCCCCCCCCCCTCTGCTACACTCAACCCTCCCCCTTGCATCACCTTCCAAATGCATCAGTCCAAAACCTCACCTCTGGCCTCAATTACCTCCAAGAAACAGACAAAGAAAGATGGGCGCCAAAAATTTGAATGGACAAGATTGAAGATAAATGATCCTATGGTCAAGATAGCAGCTGGGAATGAGACAAATGAACCTCCCAAACCCTAATTTGGAGGTATAAAAGTGAAAGAGATAGCAGTGGAGCAGTGTGGGTAGTTTTAGCTTAATTTATTGTCAAATTAATGTAATTTTCATTTCCTAGTTATAAAACTTAGCCTTCAAACTTTGTACTCAGAATTTCAAGTGTAATCTTCACTAGTTTTCTAATAAATTTCAAGTTTCAGTTAAAAATTCAAGTTTGCATGTTTTGTGAAATTCCATTTGAAGCTTAGTTATTATCAGATAATGTTGTTTATGGTTCCCATGGACTCACAGTGTATTAATTATGAGATGTTATAAGCTTTTGAGCCATATGAAACAGCTTAGATACACAAATTAGAAAATAAAAAAAAAATAAAAAAAGAAATAAATGAATGGTGAAGAATTGCAAGGAGCAGGATATATAATGGATGGTCCCTGGTATTAGTGAACCAGTTGGGGGTTCCTTAGGAGGTAATGTTGGTCCTTAGCTCAGTTGGTTAGCAGGAATGCACTCTGTGAGTTTATTTCTCCATTCTTACTTACCACTGTTTATGTGATAACACCCTGCTCAGCTTTGATTCTTTGTTATGCTTGTGTAGTTTATTTAAGCTGTCTATCTGGTTTAAAATCTAGTTTTGATTGGCAAAAATTCCATTGTACCTCAATATTAGATTTAACTAAGATTTTAGCCTCTTATAGTAAACTGAGTAATTATGGCTTAAGCTTAAGTTTTTGTGTTTGTTTCAGTGTAATAAGCCATAATAAGTTATTTGAAACAAGTTTTACAGCCTTAATCATCCTATAGCTTGCTAAACCAAAAATCAGTGTGTAAAAAGGGGTGTTTGGATCAGTCAGTTAATCTGTGTTCCAGGGTTAGTTTGTTGTTATTTTCTGTTTGCACAAGTCCTAATAGGTTTAATTCAGTTAGTCAAGTCATAAAATTGGGTAGGTTAGTAGTGAAAAGTCAAAATGCTTTATGATCTCTCATTATAATTCAACTGTTGGGAGTTTTATCTTAAATTCTCATCAAATCACTTCATTTTCAGTCAAGGTAGCTTAATTTAGTGACATGGTAGCTTAAAATCACTTAATCAGTAAGTAAATCAGCACCAAAGTTCACCCAAGTCAAACTATCATCAAGTTTCAAAAAGTCAAAAATCTTTTTCAGTGAAATTGTTCAAACTTTGGTGGTCTGTAATTAGCTTGATATAAGGAATTAGAACTTGAGCTTTTACAAGCTTGTTCTTTCCCAGCTTGTTGATTTGTAGTGTTTTTCTCAGATTTTTTGTAATTTATTCAGTGGGTCCCACAAGGCCTCAAAGAGACCTGCAGGGGGACTGGTTGCCCTGTGCATCAGTCATCCACCACCACACCACCACCTTTGGTGGTGGATTGTGGCCACCTCAGTGGGCCACAAGCCTTGTTTTAGCTTCCAAATTACTCACAAGCTAGCAGACTAGCTTCTTCAACCAAGCTTAAGCTCTAAATCATAGTGGACCCCACCTAGATTAGGTTTGTTTGTGTGTCCCAAATCTGTCTCAGCATAAGAAACTTTTGTGCTTATTATTGTGCTTATTGCTCACTTAGCCAGCTTATTTGATCAAGTTTAGTTTAAAAGTGCCCATACAACTTATTTGAACCTGTTTTCACCATTATGGACCCCACACTAGCTTATTTGAGCTTTTTCCTCTCATGGTCAAAGAAAGTCAAACTGTGGGATTTTTAGATTAGCACATAGCTTATTTTTGAGCTTAATCAAAAGTCCCTTCATAAAAGTCTCTTAATTTAAGTAGTAAATCAGTTTGGTGAAAGAAAATTTGGAAAAAGCCAAATATTTAGAAAGTGATAGCTTCTATTTAAGCCACTTTGGCTTATTTTCTGCTTATTTATAAGTACTTTTCATTTTTAAATTTTTCTTAGGCTTATTTTTAGTTAAAATAATTTTAGGAATTTTTTCAGATTTTTCCTTGTTCATTTAGTATTTTTTATAATTAATTTTAGTTTAAATTAATTAAATAATTAGTTTTAATTAATATTAAATAATTAAAATGTAGAAAAAATAGGTTTTCTGTTTTAAAAATAGTTTTATAATATTTTTGATTTTTCTAAATTTAATTTTCATTTTTCTAGGTAATTCTCATAATTAATTAATAATTAGTGTAATTTAGTTAATTAAAAAGTAATTAGAAATTAGTAATCAATTAATAGTAATTAATTAAAAAGTGTAAAAATTATTTTTCTTTTTCTAAAAATTTTCTTAAGTCATTAGGATTGTAAAAATATAATTTTCACGTTCGTAGGACTTTATTCTCTCACGTTTCACTTTTTATTTTGCGCGTTCGCGTGATTTTTAACTCAAACGCGCGTTTTTAGGTTTACTCACGTTTCTAGGTCATCTGATCATCAGTAATTGTTCCAATAGTGTTTCTAAGTTATTTTCAAACATAATCTCGTAGTATAATCACTCAAATCAAATTTCTGATCCTCCTGTTAAATCACCCGATCACTTTAAACGTTTTTTTAATACAATTGCTTACCTCGCTGGGACATAACGACCCGGGAATACACTGTACTCCTTGGTTAGTTGGTTTTAGATGTTTGACTAGGTTGACCATCACCTGGGAAACTTAGTTGACCGTTTAGGACCAATCAGGGAAAAATGGTGCGTTTGGTATTTAATTAAAACTTTGACCAAGCTTTTTTTTTTCTTTTTTTCTTTTTTTTTTTGACTATTGACCCTGATATTGACCATTTGACCATGGGTTTTTACTTGGGCTCAGGTTTTGGTAATTTGATGTGGGCTTTTGATTTTGGACTTGGATTTATCTTTTCAATGAACCAGGAAATGAATTTGTGTTTACGAAATAAGATTTAAGTTGTGATAACCAAGGACCAAATATGTAGTTTGCTGAAACTTCAAGGGTTGAAAATGCCAAATTTGCAAAGTCACTTCCAAGGACTAATTCTGCCAATCTTGAATATATGAAGGATTTAGTTGACTTTTGGATCCCAACTTTGACTTTTTGACCATCTCCTACTCTCGTGCCCGTTTTTCCGGTTTTTGCTTGATTTTTGTCTTTTTGTGATAAATCAATACCTGCATATTCACAACATAAAAACACATATTTCTTTGGCATATGTTAGCAAATTTAGTCTATTTGAGTCGGTAATTGGTCATAAAATGGTATGTGAATTAACACATACCACGCATCAATCCAGCTTATTAGATCTGAGCTTATTTTGGATCTCAGGATTCTTGCCCCTGGCTTAATTTGACCTTAGATTTACCCCACCCAACTGAGTCACTGAGTGATCAGTGGTGAACCACCATTTTCATAAGCTCATATCTAGCTTATTTGTGGACCCCAGGGCCTGACTCTTGGCTTATTTAGAAGCCCTCCTAGCTAGCTTTTCTTTTCCGTGCTTATTTTGGTCCCTAGGTCATTTGCCCTTAGCTTATTTTAGCCCTAGATCCACCATCATCAACTGAGTCACTGAGCCACTCAATGTGACAGACCCATTTTCATAAGCTCATATCTGGCTTATTTGTGGACCCCACTACAAGTTCCTTGGCTTATACATAAGCTCACCAGGTCAGCTTATTGATTCCACCCTCATTTTGGACCCCTGACCTCATTTGTAGGCCCACATAGGCCTGCAAAGTGCCATTCTTGGACTATTTGGTTTGTAGCTTGGTTTGGATTTGCTTATTTGCTTATTGAGGCTTAACAGTGTGTCTCTTTGTACCTTTTAGCTTATTTACAGTATCCTTGACTCATTTGTAGCTTAAATTGCTTAGGTTTCCACTTTGTAGCTTATTTGTAGTTGTTTAGAACTCAAAAATCACTTTTTAGCTTATATAAGCTTACTGTGGTACTAATAAGCTCACACAGTGCTCATTTTTTATTTCTAAAAAAGTTTTCTTCATAAAATAAGCTTATTTTCAGTATTAAAATAGCTTTGTAAAAGAAAAACAATAAAAATAAAAAATAAAAAATGATAGCTTCTATTTAAGCCATTTGGCTTATTTTTCTGCTTTTTCAATAAGCAATTGTATGTTTTTATATTTTTCTTAAATTTCTGTTATATTAAACTAGTTTGTAAAAATTTTCATAATTTTCTGTTTTGATTTAGTATTTATAATAATTAATTTTAGTTTATTTAGTTTTAATTATAAAACCAAAAATAAAATTTATTACTGCTTAATTTTAATGACTAAGTACCTTTATATATTTTTCCTAGCTTTTATAAATCATAAAGTATTTTTAGTTTATATATTTTTCCTAGCTTTTATAAATCATAAAGTATTTTTAGAAAAAATTTTATAACTTTTTATAATTTTGTAGGATTCCTGTGATGGTTAATTAGTTTTAGAAAAAGTTTCATAATTTTCCAAGTCATTTTAGTATTTTTCATAATTTAAATTAGTTATAAAATAGTTTTTAATTAATATTAAAAATAATTAAAAAATCAAAAAAATAATTTTCTTTTTTATAAAATTTTCTTTTAATATTAAGTTTGTAAAAAGTCATTTTCACCACCTCAAGTTTATTTCTTCTTAATTTCCACTTTTCCAATACGTAATTAAGTTTGTTTTAAATTTTGATTTGCGTTTTAGGCTTAAATACGTATCTGATTCCTGTAATTTTTCATATTGTTAATTTAGCTTAATCCCAGTTATATCTGATTAGCATAATCCATCCAAATCATAATCTGGTTACTTTCCTCAATCACTGAATCCCTTGAACATTTTCAAATACAATTTCAGCCTCGTTGGGACATAACGACCCGTGAACACACTGTGCTTTCAACGGATCATAAATTGATCACTTTCTCCCGCTCAGGTTTGACCTGTTGACCAACTCACTTGGTTGATTTGTGACTGACTGTCTGCGAGGAGTCAATGATAAATGAATTTCTTTTGTGTTGCAGTCATTTGACCAAGGTGCTCGAAAGGGGCCAACATCAAGAAAGTGAGCTAAATTTGCTAAGGCCGGAATGGAGGCGGAAATGGCTTCATTCAGGTCTGTTTAAACAATGAATTTACATAATCAAAATAGTTGCTAAGTTCCATGTTCTATTTATCACCACACACCGTAACCGAATTACAAACGCATATTGGTCAGTAACAGTCCCAAACATCCCCCAAAATAGTTGCTAAGTTCCATATTCTATTTATCACCACACACCGTAAATTGGTCAGTAACAGTCCCAAACATCCCCCAAATTAGACCATTAATATCTTCATCTTTTGATACGGTTCGTTTCGGTTTTGAGTAGTTGAATAAAATCGGTTCCTTCTAAATCCAGTTGTCGTTGTAGTGGTGGTGGAAGAGGGAGTAACTATGCCATGTCGGATGCTTACGATTGGAATAGGTGGACACGACATTTCGCTGAAGTCAAACTTGCTGAATGCTCTGTTTTGCTTCTTCAGGTTTACTTTTTGTGTGTTTGTGTGTGTGTGTGTTTGTTTGTTTGTTTTTCATTATAATTAGGAAAGTCTGTATTGACTAATCTGCTAATGATGTGTAGGTGATCCCAAAGGAGACCGCGGTTGGAGTAGCGAATGCGATTCTCCTCATTTTCTTACGTAATGGTTAGTTAGTTAGTTAGTTATTCATTTTACGGTTATAGAACGAGCATACTTTCAAATGTACGTCCGCCGAGTTTTCCAGAAGCTGATAACAAAATAATTTTAGTTCATTAGATGTTGAGTCGTCTTTTGACATAAAGTAATCACTCCAAAGTTTGTCGCAACGCACACAATTAGTCACAGGAAGCTACCAAATTGTTTGATTGGAGGTGTAGACCTGCCTTATAGGTTAATTGCGGTTTTCTATTGTCATTATAGGGTTTTTTCCCTTCTTATTTTGATGTGTAACATCTGTAATATTTATTTTGCAGTATTTATATGATGATGGGTATACAACAAATGGCAAAGTTGGTTGCAGTTGATGAGTGCTCAAACACTCATCATTTTTGGTCAAATCTGAACTGCAAAACATACAAAAATACTCAGAAATGCATCAAAATACTAAAAATATTTCAAAATTGTGTTTTATATGTTTTAGATGCAAAATGAGCAAAAACAGATGAAAAACGTACAAAGTTTGCAAAATTGGCAGTTTCAGTCCCTCAACTTTCATAAAATTACAAAACTAGTCCCTGGATATTCAAAATATGGAAAATTATCACCAAAAGTCATTTTGAAATCATAAGTTGTCATATTTAGTCCTTTGGTGAAAAATTAGAAAAGTTTTGGAAATTTACAGTTTGGTCCCTGGAGTTTCAGATTTTGGCAGATTTGGTCCCTGGTGGGATATTTTTGGATGGAAAACCATTTTTTATCCTTGGAAGTTTAAAAATATTCAATATGGATCCTTGGATAAAAGTTTTTCACAATATGGCAAGAATGGTCCCTTAACTTTGAAAAATGCCATTTTTAGTCCCCGGGAATTTTGAAAAATGGTAAAATGAAATTTTGGTCCTTGTGTTATTGGTTCTTGGCAAATTACACCCTTGTGGGTACTTTGGGCAATGTCCATTTTCAGTCCTCAAGTTTTCCAAAAATACAATAATGGTCCTTGTGATTAAACTTATATACCAAATAGACCCCTTTTAATTATTACCACCTAAAACCTAAACCCTTTTCAAAAGCCCAAACCTGATCCCCTTGGCCCAATCACTACCCCAGCCCACACAACAAAATATAATACCCCGTTTTTTATTCCTCCTAGTCAAACAGTCAACACCTCCACCTTCACCTCCCACTTGGCTGCTACCACTGCAACACTCAACCTCAACCATCCCTCCACCTCAATCACCCCAATCCTTGTCTCCCCGACTTACACAAACCTCCAAGACCATTTAATGCCCCTTAATTCTCTCCAAGTTATCCCCAACTGTCATGTGAAATTTTTGGCGCCAAATCAACATTTGAACGGTTGATATTATTTCAAGCAATCCTACGGTTGTAAGAGATGTGGGAAAGAGAGATGATACTTCCAGGGGTTATTAAAGTCAAGAAAATGAAAAGAAGAAAGATTATTAGAGTAGCAGTAGAGTAGTTAAATTAGTTTTAGATTTAGTTTAAAATTCGACTTATTGTAATTTTGCTTCTCAGTTGCAATTCTTAGTTGTAATCAGTTTATTTAATGCAAAATGAATCTTATTTAACCTTAAATCCAAGTTTTCTGTTGTGAATTCATACTATGCATTTTTAAGTAGAATTGACACTTTTACTTAAAACTTGTCTTAAGTTGTTGAAACAGTTCCTTTAAGCTAAATTATAGTTACCTGTAAGCTTTTACAAGCTTACAAAGCTTTTAAATCAGTTTTAGCTAATAAATACAAAAAATCCAAATAAATAGTCAAAACTCAAAAAAAAATCAGTGGAATCAAAAATGGAGACATGGAGCAGTGTAGATTATGGATTTTCCATGGTTTAGAGCTCCATGGGGAGCAATAGGGTGTAACTTGGTTCTGAATTTCAGTTTCTTCCTCAGTTTGGAGATCAAGTAGGTTTTCCTTGTGGATTTTATCATTAATTGAATTAAGTTGTTGTTGGTTGTTTTCCTTAGTTGTCATTGCTTATCTGAGTTAATTTCATTATTATATAGGTTTATTAGATACTCTTGTGTAACAAATTAGTTAGTTGGTTTGTAATATTTTGAAAGTTAGTTAATTAAGGGGTGTTTGGGTGATTGTAGTTAGTTTGTAGCTTCGCTGATTCAGAGACTATAGCTAGCTTAGGAACATCACTTAGGTTGTATTAGGCTTGTATACACTTAAAATCAGTAGGTTTTTATATTAAAAAGTCAAATCACAATCAAAGAGCCCCCAATAGTTAACTATTGAGGTATAGGGACCTCAAACTCACTCCATTAGCTTATACTTGATACATTTAGCTTAGAGTAGCTTCATTATAACTTGTTATAACTTATTTAGTATGTAGGATCAAGTAGAAATTCATAAAAGTCAAAGTACCAAGTTTTGCTTAAAAAGTCAATGTGCATGTTTTTCAGATTTTCACAAAAGTTCAAGCATTTGTTTTGATTTTTGTATGTTGATTTGGATTGTAAAACTTTTTCCTATTCAAAGTATACCAGCTAAATTTCATGTTCCAATGGCCCTTTGATTTTTGTGATTTTTTACCTAGGCTCTAGCTTATCCCAAACACAACTGCAGGGGGGAACCCTGCCCTGTGCAGCTGCACATCAGCCCACACCACCCACTTTGTGGTGGTGTTCTGGCCACCTCAGTGGTCCCACAACCACCAAGTTAGGTTCTTTCCACCCCCTCCTACCAGGGTTGAGGTGTTGACCTCTTTTTTGACATTGGACCCCCTAGGTCCCACCTGTATTTGGCCCTCAAAAGTGTCCCTTTTTCTGAGTTGAACAAGGTTTCCAATGTGCTTATTGTTAGCTTATAGCTTATTCAGTGGTCACCCTTAGGTTTTTCTTGCTTAAACAAGTTAACTTAACTTATTTAGACAACACTTACCCTTTGTGGGTCCCACTGTAGCCCAATTCAGCTCATTTTACCATTTGGTCAACAAAAGTCAATTGTTGGCTTTTTGCTTTCCATTTCAGCTTATTTTTAAGTTATAAAAACTTGTTTTCACAAAAGTTGTTAGTTTTTAGGTATTAAATAAGTTTGTAAAAGAAAAACTAAGAAAAACCAATTTAATTTTTAAGTGATAGTTTCTATTTAATTTTATTTAAATTTTATTTTTCATTTTTAGATTTTTATTAAGTACTTAGCTATTTTATATTTTTATTAAATTCCTCTTATAATAAAGTATTTATAATAATTTTCTCAGATTTTTATTTTATCATTTAGTATTTATTAGAATTAATCTTAGTTTAATTAATTATTAATTAATAATTAGTTTTAAATAGCATAATTAGTTTTTATAAAGCATAACCTAGTTTTTATATTTTTTATAGCTTTTATATGTTATAAAATAATTTTAGAAATTTTCTTGTAATTTTTACTATTCATTTAGTATTTTTCTTAATTTAAAATAATTTAATTAGTTAATTAGTTATTAATTAATAGAAAATTCACAAAAAGACAAAAATACTTATTTTTATTTTTAAAACTTATTTTTAGTTATTTTATAATTTTAGAAATTTTATTTTCACCTTTTTAGTATTTAAACAATATTATATTGTATTTAAGTATTTTAATTATTAATAATTAGTAATTAATTAATATTTAATAATTAATTAGTGTAAAAAATTAATTTTCTTTTTCTAAAAATTTTCTTTTATCTTTTAGTTTTTAAAAAAGTCATTTTCACCCCCTGGGTGTTTTCAGATTTCCGTTTTTACTTTTTATTTTGTACGTTCACGTTACTTAAAACTAAACGTACGCGTTTTTAGGTTTAAATCGTTTCTGGTTTTTCTAAATTCACAGTCTTATTCATATAGATTGTTTAAGCTATTTCTTCGTATATTCCTTAGTTCAAATAACTCAAAACCCTTTCCTTGTCCAAATTCACCCGATCACATAACCGTTTTGATTACAATCCACACCTCGTCGGGACATAACGACCCGGGGAAACACTATACTTCCACGGAGCATTGACTCTAGGCTGTTTGACCATCTTGACCACATCCGTGGTTGACTTTGGTTGACGGTTTAGCCTCAATCAGCAGTCAACCAAGATGTTTAATAGCAATCAGTGTCGCTAGAAGAGTTGAGCAGGTGGAAACCAAGTTTTGTGATTCTCTTGGTTATGGTATTTGTTTTGGAGACATATGTGGAATAACACTTTTATAAGGGAAAGTAGGATAAAAATATGTTACATTTATTTGCAAAAAAAAAGTATTTAGCTCTTTGGTTTAAACATTAATAGATGTTTATTGTTTCCTGTCACATACAGTACATGACAAAGAGTGTGCTTCTTCGCCAAACTTTGAAAGACGTAGATCATGGAATCTAAAACATAATGCTTTCATCTTATGCTGCCTAATACGTTGCAGGCAAAAAAGGATAAGGTATGCCTACTCATAGGAACCAGCTTTGGTAATCAGTAATTATTAAAAATAATCAACTACTAAACTACAGAAGATCTCCTTTAAGATCAACTTATTTCTTGGTTTCGTCTAGTCATTAGTAACTTCATTATTTTTAGATAATTGTTGAACAACGGTCGCGTATGTGAGCTTCATAATCAATACGATATGAAATGGTTACTACAAACTCTAAAAAGAGGTAATCGAGTATTTAGTTTACCCATTTCACATTCAACTTGAATCTGTTTTGGATTTATGAACAATATTTAATCTATCGTTTCTACCTTTTGTTTTCCATTTTTGCAGGTACCCAACAACATTGACGAACACGATCAAAATGGTGTTTGGATTTTACTATTCGTCCCAAAGGGCTGCACAACAAAATTTCAGAACTGCCATATCGACCTTCATTGCAAATCATGCTGTGAGATCTCTCAGGCTTGCTCTACTGAAATGTGGCCTTTTGGTCTGATGGTTCTAAACCGACCTTGAATAGAAGTGTTGAGGTCATAGCCTTCTTTTCAAAGTTGAACAACCCGGTTTTTGGTGCACCAATGTCATTCTTTGACTTTATACCAGTTGGAAGGGTTCTAACACGAGTAAGTATTTCTTCATCATCTACAAGGAACCAACAAATACAAAGGGATACTTATATATATTATTACTCTTGCAGGATTCAACGGATTTCAGTGTACTAATTTCAGTCTATAAGGAACTGCACACAAATGATCACAGCCACTGCAACATGCTTACATAAATAGTAGCAATTAGATCAACTGACGGTTTGAAAGTTTTCCAAAAAAAGTACGCAAAAAAGCCCCGCCGCAACGTGGCGGGTGCCAAATTCCTTGTTATATATAACTAACATTCAGTGGGCTTTTTAGCCTGTTTGTCTTTGGCACCCGATCCATGGAAGCCCAGATAGCAATTTGGTATTTCCTTACCTGACCCGCCCTATTCATTTTAACTCACATCCATTCCCTTTCTTTGAGATCCGATTGGTGTAGCTCCAACAAGTAAACTATCGCCTATTTGATTCGTCCGAATGGGTTTTATGGCAACTACAGTTTCCTGTGAGGGGATGAACAGGAAAAACAATTGTGAATTGAAATTTTTAATGGTTTTGTGGTTGTGGTTAAGCCACATGTTACAGATACAGTCTTTCCAATCTTTCTATCCACATCTTTTTTGTGTGAGAAGATACAGGTGAGTTATGGATTTTTCATATTTCTAAAATTACCTTTCTCTGTCTCTTCTGTTCTCCCATCTCTCTTTAGAAAGATGACATTTAAGGAAGTTAAAATTAGGGTTTAATTATTATTATTATTATTATTATTATTATTATTATTATTATTATTATTATTATTATTATTATTATTATTATTATTATTATTATTATTATTATTATTATTATTATTATTTTGTTAATTTTGTGTTTTTATAATAAAATTTTGGGGTTAATGGGATTGCCTAATTAGTTTTGTTTATTAGTTAATTAACAGTTAACATAGGTAGAATTAAGGTGTTGTTATAATTTGTAGCTATTGGTGAGTTACAAAATTATCACCTGCATTTTTATTGTTTTTTAATATAATTGGTTAGAGTTCGAGATTATGGATGATGTTTGTGTTACGGATTATGATTTAGAGGAAATGTATATTCATAGTATCTTAAGTTGAGAAAGGATTAAATCGATAAAAGATGGTTTGAATTTGGTTCATTTTTTACTTATATTAAACTCACCAAAATAAATGCGCATTAAAACAAGAAGTGGTGGTGTTTAAGAGTTTTGAGCTGTTGATGAATGGCATTTCATAAAAGATAATTAATTGAAGTTGTAATGTATAAGTAGGGATGCAAGTTTGTTCAACGAATAGTATATATTTTTGCCGAACATTATGAATGGAATTTAGGGGTTTATGGGATTGGCTAATTAGTTTTTTTGTTTTCTTAGGGGGTGTTTAGATTGGCTTATTTTTAAATATTTGGGTTTTGTTGCTTTCGATTATTGTTACTGCTTAATTTTTATCTTTATTTTATTCTCTTTAATTTTGGTTCTAAAAATATGATTTTGTTATGTGTAGGATTAAGTGAGATACATAACGCCGAAGCATTATGCATCGTTTGGTTCTGTTATGATCCAAATCGTCCATGAGGCTATTGATTGTTGATGCTTGCAGCATGATTTTAGAGTCATATCAACCTTGAATGAGCATTTTATTTACGGCCGCATCTTGGCGAGGCAGCCACACTCCCAATGTGGTTGCAGCCATGGCGGGAGTTTCAAACCAATGTAGGAACCTCATATGTATCTTGGCTAGGCAATCCAGATGGTAATTGCTAGTTGAAAATGTGGCATTTGCAACTGTGATTGCAGCCTTCGCTTATTAGCCCATGATGAGTCTGATTACTAGATCTTTGAGCCCGTATCTTGGCGAGGCAGCCACACTACCACTGTGGTTGCAGCCATGGCGGTCGTTTGAGGCAATGATGAATTTGAAGGGGTTCGATTAAAGCCCTAAATCTCCGTGTCTTGGAGGGGCGTTTACACTAACGCAACCATGGCGGTTGTTCCACCTTTGTACAATCGGTGACACATATTGTGTAAGGCAGTCTAAACCAAAAACGAAATGGGCTATTTAGTTGTTTATTATTGAGGCAATGATGATAACTAGCTGCATTCTTTTGTCAACGTAATTTACCAAGAGCGGCATCTTGGCAGGGCAACCTAACTCAAATTGTGGTTGTAGCCAGGACCAATATCTTCGGTAAGCGTACTGTGCTGAGGCCCGTACCCTAACAAGGCATCTGATGCGGGATCAGAAGACTTTCGCAAAAGGTTTTACCTCTCAAGTGATATTGAGAGATTTTGCAATCCACCAGGCAGTGTACTTGATCGTTGTAGTGTAGTATGTGGTACGTCCGGGGGATTGATCGTTCTTTAGGGGAATAGTGTCGTTAGGATTGAAATGTAGGTCAACTAGGTCTAAAGGTGAGGGATGATTCTTTTTGTATTTTTTTATATTTTATGAAAGCAATTAAAAATCTTGGGTATTAGAAGAGTGGGCGGAATTAGTTGCTAGTCAACTAACCCAAAAAACTAATAATTAAACTAAAAACAATAAAATAAACATAACAAGAAAAGTGAATGTGGTGAACTTATTATAATGAGACAAACGTGTTTACTTAGATTTCCTTACTCCCTAGTTGTTGGTAAGTTGAGTGTCACAGTGCAATTGTTTAGCTGAAGGGTTGTATTCCGTAACCAGTCGTGGGGGTGTGCACAGCCTTCCCCAACTCTATGAATATCTATTTCTTCTTATGATGACACATTTAGTACCCTATCATAGTATCATTAACATCTACTCACGCATTAAATACAACCAATAAAACCATAGTGCACATCCGATTACGTTTCTTAGGACGTTCAATGTAACATCCCGCCTACTGATACACAATATTGTCCGCTTTGCCCTGATGGCTCACGGCTTTGTTTTTGTGGCCCTTGTGTGAGACTTCTCGGCAGGTTTCCCAGGCCAGTGCTACTCTCACACGAGCACTCTTAACTGCGTAGTTCCTAAGAACCCTATTCGCAATAGACAACAAAACGCGTTGTGTCTGATTAGGCGAATGTTATTCTTATATACCCAGCGTCTCTCCAGGCCTCTGTGGATGTGGGATTTGCCTAGGGTGTTACAATCACCCCTTTAGGGACTCATCGTCCTCGATGAGGTTTGCCCCACCATCCTGAAGACTCATCGTCCTCGATGAGGTTTTCCCCACCATCCTGAACGACTCTGGAGTGGCTCTGATACCACTTGTAACATCTTGCCTACTGATACACAATATTGTCCGTTTTCCCCTGATGGCTCACGACTTTGTTTTTGTGGCCCTCGTGTGAGACTTCCCGGCAGGTCACCCAGGCCAGTGCTACTCTCACACGAGCACGCTTAAGTGCGTAGTTCCTAAGAACCCTACTCGCAATAAACCACAAAACGCGTTATGTCTGATTAGGCAAATGTTATTCTTATATACCCAACATCTCTCCAGGCCTCTGTCGATGTGTGATTTGCCTAGAGTGTTACGCTCACGCTTGTTACCATATAGGAGATTAGCCAGTTTTCTTAAGCCTAACGCAAGTCAATCAACCAAACAATAAACAACTCACCAACAATTAATAACTAGGTTTCATTAGATCTAAGCAAACACAAAATAACCTAAGCTAGCATGTTAAAAAGAAGAGAAGATAAACAAGAAATCAAACAACACATAGACATGATAAATGATTAAAAGATTACTTATCTTCATTGAAACATGAGAGAAAAGAGGGTTTGGAGACCCTTTAATTCTCTGGAAATTCGTCTCTAGGGTTTTGCACAAAGTTACTCTACCAAAGTTGCACGTTAATGAATGAAAAATCCAAAACTATATATAGATTTACAAGGCTGACGGCGTCAAGTTGTAAATCTTGAAGCCGTCCGAACGCTTCTTTTAGGGTTTCGTATCACCCAAGAGACCTTCTGATGTCGTCACTTGTTAATACTTCTGGACCGTCTCGTGTAGTCGCAAAGCCAGATGACCTCGCTTCTTTTGTGTCTGACGGCGTCAGGTGTTAACTTCCAAAGGGGTGTCTAAGGTGATGATGTCAGCCTCCAAAGCGTGACGCCGTCAGGTGTAAAAACCTGACTTTTCTTGACTTTCTTGTTTTCTTCATTCTTGAGCATAAAAACGTCCAAAAAGCTCCAAAATGCTTCATATTCCAGAAATCACGTCCCAAGTACCTAAAATGAGAAAAGAAACGATTTGAGGCAATATTTGATCATAAAATCACGACTTATGACTTAAATGACCCCCTGAAAACGCATGAAATATATCCTTATCAGCATCCACACTCAGATGTTGGTTGTAGCCATTGCGAGTATTGCTACTGATTCAACATTCGAAGCTACTGATTCAACATTCGAAGCTCTGAGCCTCATTTGTTCCCTTTCTGAGCCACATTTATTTGATGTCAATTTCCTTTCCGTTTTACTTATACTCATTTATTGGATTTCTTTGGTTAAAATTATGCTTCTTATGGCCACAAGCTTTTTGTGTGACAACTTTATCAAAAACAATATTTTTGCACAAACATTTCAACAACAAAAGCGTATTTAAAACACACTTTGCTTCATGAACCAAACATTATTTTAAAACCATTTACAAACAACTAGCATACTTTATGTTTACCTCAACCCGCTGATCCACCAGAAAACTCTTTCCAAAAAACTCGGCCCATAAAAAGTTTATGTACCTAAACCCACTGATCCACCAAAACTAAGGGTGTGTTCAAGGGGTGTGTTCAGGACTTCAGGTGTTGGGTTGCCACTGGTACATATGATCCATTGTTGATATTAATAAGGGTTACGCTTCTCTAATGGTAAGTTATAAATACAAAATTTGTTTGGTTTTTATCTATTTGAGTTATGAGATATACATATTCAGATTTCGTTTGGTGTGGGTTTGATTCGTGTGAAAACCAATTATATATAATATAGTATAGTATCGAAGTGATCCGCGTAAAATACGGATCACCCGAGTCGTTTCCCAATGAAGGCGAATGGAATCGAGAATATCGATTCGTGAAATCATGAATTGAAAAGTGAGAAAGTGAAAATAGCAATCAAATAGTTCACGTATTCACAAACAAGTATGAAATATGCAGAAAGTACAAGCTAATTATGCACTAAAGTGAAAAACGTAAAAACGGAAACGCAACCGCAAAATTTAAAACGTAACGTATATCGGAAAATGATCCTACGAACTTGAAAATATTTTCTAAAAATCTTAAACTAATAAAAATAATTTTAAGAAAAAGAAAAAAATATTTTTTTGACTTTTTATTTATTTTCTAGAATTAAAATTGATTTTTGGAATTTTTAAATGAATTAAAAATAAGGAAACTAGAAAAATTAATTGGAAAAATGAAAATTAAATTCTAAAAATTCTAAAATATTATAAAAGAATTTCTAAAAATATTTTTGTATTTTTTAAAGCTTTTTTTGATTTTTTTATGGCTTTTTGTTATTTAAAATTGATTTAAAAATGATTTATAATGAAGAAATTTTAAGAAAAATATCAAATCAACTCAGAAAATTATGAAAAATTTACAGAAAATCTAAAATATTATGGAGAGCTTGAAGAAAAATTTTGAGATTAAAAAGTTAAGCAGAAGTGCTTATTTAAGCAGAAACAGCTTATGGCAAGTGCTTATTTATAAGCACTTGCCACAAAACTTGACCAAACTTATAATACAGTTGTAAAAAGCAATTATGGACTCAGAGAAACTCAGTTATGAGAAGAGAAAATGCAGAAACTCATAATGCTATCAAATAAGCAGTTTATGCAAGCCTAAATGAATAAGCAGTTATGGACAATGAATAAGCCAGAACAAGCAAACCAATATAACTACAACTAAACTCAGAAAAGCAAATGAGACTCAATAACAAGCTATAATAAGCTAAACATACAGAAATAAACAAAAGCTAAACGCTAAGCATGCAAGAGATCAATCAGTCCTAAAGGCAACTAGTAAGGCAAAATAAGGTAATCAAATAAGCTGGAAATTCCCAACCAAGAACTGAAGCATCAAGCTATATAAACAAGCTTCTCAGTAAACTATTAAACAAGCTATAATCTCAAATATCAAACAAGAACAAAGCATATGAAGGATGACAGTTGGGACAGCTTTAGAAAACTTTATGTGTAGTCCTAAACCGTCATTTGCAGGGCCAAAATTAATCTCTTAAATAAGATCAAATTAAATTCAAAGTTAGATCAAACAAATTAAAATGGACCTATAAATTTAATAGAATCCAACAGTTACTCAGTTACACGAATTCAAAATATGACAGATTAGCAACTAGAAACACATATCAAAGATGCATTAATCCCACTGATAACTCGAACCAAATACTATAACAGATGTTCAATTACACGGATATGAAACAAACAAAACTACACAAATCAAAACTTAATCAATGGAACAGTAACTCTATATAAATCTCAACTAAACTCAAATCTACAAAGTAAGATTAACAATTATGCAATATATCTAAAAATCAAATAATCAAAAATATTCAATCAAAAAGCTAATCTAAACTACTAAAACAAAGAAACAGTACTACAATTATCCAAATACTAACTAACAGCTATGATTCTATTAAAATCTCAAATCAGAAAGTACCTCAACTCTCCCTCAGCAAGAACAGAGGGAGTTCACAGTTGCCTATCTCTAAGATAGGCTGATTATAGCTTTCTATATCAGTCTATCCAAACACCACAGCATCAATAATTGAATTTACTTTGATCTTGACTGTTTTTAAACTCAGACTCAAATCATTTCACTAATAGCTAATAAGCTAAAATGAAATATAATAAAACTGAAAAATAAGCTTTATGATAAGCTGTAATAGTAATTATGACATTATTTTTTAATTTTTTTTATTTTTCTGATTTTTTTATATTTTTTTATTTTTATTTTTATGCAAATGTTTTATAAGATAAGATATAAGTAAGAATGAGAATTAAGCTGAATAAAACTAAGATAGGTAGATTATGTAGGAATTGAAAACAGAATAAGCTATAATAAGATGAAAAATAAGCTGATATTAAAGGAAATAACACTTTTATTAAAATTCAAAAGAAAAATTACAATCACTAAACTAGATTACATAAGCTGAATACATTTTGACAGAGTATTGTTACACTAAAAATCTACACACTAATGAGCTAAAATAGAGACCTATTTATAGGAGGAGTGAAGGAGTTGGGCTGATTATGCCAGGTTGGCAATCCACGACTAATTGTGCTTCTTCAGTCCATCTCTCAGCCCTTTGATCCTTTTGTGTTTCTTCATACTAACCACAACCCTTGGATGAGAATTTGAGACGTGGCCTCACCAATCCAACTCTGACACCTGTCCCCAATCGTGTGCTTATTCTCTGTCCTTCTTAGAGTTTCTAGAAGCCGAATCCAATGCCCAAAGAATGATGTGGTGCAACCAATAGTTAGCAGCCAAGTGTACTTGTAGTATCCATATACCGTCTCTGACATGTGACTAATCACGTGTTGTGCTTCTAGAAACACCAATGATTGGTTTATTGATGGTTAATTAGTGTGGTGTGATGATTTGAGCTTGATTGGTATTCTAGGGTTCATGGCGTTCTTGAGGTTCTGAGAATTTGGGGGAATTTGGGTGCGTGTGTTATTATTATTAGGTTTGACCAGGTTATAAGACCCTTGACCATTTGACGATGTTTTAATATTTTGACCAGAAAATGGATTGGGCTTGGATTGGTAGATTGGGCTTTTGGATTTGAGTATCTTGGATTTGGTTTTATTAAATTCGGACCAGGCCTACATTTTCAGCCTTTGATGTAATAAAAATCACAAGGACTACAAGTGAAATATTTGGAAACTTCAAGGGCTGGATTTGTCACTTTTGTAAAAATATAATCCAAGGACTATTTCTGCCAAATCTGAATAGATGAAGGACTGAAGTTGACTTGTAGATCCCAACTTTGACTTTATTTGACCGTCTTCCACCCTCGTGCCCGTTTTTCTGGTTTTCGTGTGATTTTTTGTCTTTTTGTGATTAATCCGTACCTGCATGTTCACAACATAGAAACACGTGTTTTCTTGGCATTTGTTAGCTCAAATAAGTCATTTTGGGTCGGTTTTTGGCCATAAAATGGTGAGTGAATAAGCACTCACCAGGGTTCTTGGGAAAGCTTAAAGCTTTTTTAAGGCTGTTTTACCATGTCACACATTAAAACTGATATATTGTGTTTGGAAATAAGTAGAAGCTAATAAGAACGAAATGTCTTACGTAGGTTTTTTAAAATTGATATGTTGCGAATTTTTATATAAAGATGATGAAAGAGAACACGTGGAGAACATCGATAATCAGAAAGAGATTGAAGAAATTACTGAGCAAACAAAAGCAGCTCTTGGGAATGCCATCTTTGGTTAAGTGCAGTGCTTCATTCGTCACTGGTACATGTGTGAAACGATTTGATGTCTTACCATGTTTCACATTTTCATGCTCATCAGTTTTTTAGATGTTATAATTGTTAATAGTTTTAAAGGTCGGAAAGTGTGCCTCTAAATATAGCATGAAGACTCTTATCAGATATAAACCTTTGGTGTTATAAAAAATTTTGAATAGGAAAAGAGCTTATGAGGAAAATCTATGCAGATTCTAATGAATTAAAATACATGTTTTTGACTTGACTGTATGAAAAACAACAATAAACATTACTGCTTATTCGCCTTTAGATATGTGTAAATATGTTCAACATTTCCTATGATTGGGTATGTCTTTTTATATGCACTAAAAGAGGGCAGCATGAATGCACATCTATATACCTTTTACGAGCAAGTAGCAGAGTTAATGTAGGCTAACCTGAGTTCATTGTCAATTGCAGCGTCACACATTAAACTTCCAGCTGCTGCTGATGAAAATGAAAATCATCAATTGCAGCGGTTTTCCAATGCTTGCAAAGGGATTCCTCAGGTATAATCATCTTCTTGATACATAAGTGCCTAACATACTTTTGCTTAAATATCCAACATGACTTTGTATCATTTAGTAAAGGTGGAAAAATGGGCAGGACAGACATCTGGAGTAACAGGTCAAAAGGGGCAATTATGTTTATAAAACATGATGTGAAATTAAATCTAGATAACAATATTGCGTGCATCTCTAATATATTACGTGTATTTACAAATAAATAAAAGCTGACACAAAAAATCCTTCTGGTAATAACTAAGAACGCACACATATAAGGAGAAAAATTATTAGTCCCAAACACCCTCTTATCACTTTTAGCTAAAAAATTAGGATAGACAATAGATCCTTATTCGGCTGCTACATCATTATTGTTCAATTGAAATATGTGTGCTTTGTGGCTATATACAAGATGCTAGAAAAGGGAAAATGACAGCAAAATGAAAAGGTTCGGTAGTACAGATTGAAACCTATTAGGCTAAGTTGACTAACATCATTTTCGACACAGACACAAGCCCATTCAGGTAGAGCGAAACACCACTCTCGCGTCAATTGGCTGACCTTGCTGCAAGGAGGAATCATGAAAACATAATGGGAAGGTCGACCAGATTAGGTAACGGGTCAAAATGGATATTTTAAGTAGTTTGGAATTAAGCTGAAGCTTAATAGAAGAACTTGTTATTTTCTTCATAGGATGTCATAGCAACTCTGGAACATTCACTAAGTAGTTTGGGATTAAGCTGAAGCTCAATATAAGATCTTATTGTTTTCTTCACAGGATGTAATAGCAACTCAGGAACACTCAGTTGAACGAAAATTTCAGGTAAATTGAATTTTATTTTCTTACTGAAAGCGAAATTAAGTGATCCAACATTAAGAAAAAAAAAAGAAATTAAGTGATCCATTTATTAGACTAACTGTAATTTGTGACCAACTTCATACACAAACATGCTAATAGTGTTGTTATTACTACCAAAAAACTGGAACTACATTTCTATTTTTGTTACGTTTTTTTAAATTTGCTACTGTCAGAATTTGGCCCGAAAAAATAACACCATTCATGTTCTACCATGAAAATATAAAATGGGTTATTGGTTTGTAGCACCCTCTTGGAAAGACTGGTGAACGTGGGTTACGCTGGCATGCTATATTGAAAGGTGAGACAGACTGTTTTAGGGGTCTTTAGGAGTTTAGGATTGGTTAGCTAAACAACCTATCTGGTCATTTTTATGAAATGTGTTAGCTTCAATAAGTAGCTTGAACTTTTCACTTTTGGAGCTAATAAGCACTTTCAACTTTTAACTATTGTTTGGATTAAACTTTTTATTTGTTTATTTCACAGTAAACAAATAGTTCAAAAATAGCAATCCCAAACATCCTATTAATCCAGCGACAAAATATGTTGATCATATTCTGGGACCGATTTAACATAAGGTGTATCTTTTGAATAAAAAGAATCCATGATGTTATAGCATTCGTTAGCGACTCACATGATGTTATAGCATTCGTAAACGAGTCACATGTGGCACTAAATTTTTGTATGCTTAAATTTATAAAGATTTAGTTGAAACAATTGCTACAATATTTGGATTCTTTAAAGTAAATGACTTTCAACCAATTTCAACAGACAAGACCCATTTGACCTTTCGTCGTTTTAGCTAAGCATTTTATTTTTTAAATTTAAAGGGGGATAGCATGGAAAAGGCTTCGTTCCATATACGACAACTTGGCTTTTCAAAAGCTGCTAGAATTTCTCATGACCTGTTGGATCTTCTCTACAACTTTTGGGCTTACTAATAGACCCGTAAATCAGGTTCCAAAGTGTACATTCTGATGTGCAAGTATTTTTTTTTTCATTTCTGAAAATGGGTTTGGAGTCGCCATTGTCTGGGTTAAAAAGCTGTATCCGAAGAAACAAAGTATGAGTATACCCGATGTAAACACGCATAACCTCTGCCGTGTTCAGAACTTTACCGAGGGACCACATAAGTGTTAGCGATAGTATATATGGGCTTAGCCCGATTATGTATTTGAATTGTATTATTAGCCCATTAGATTAGTATATATGTTATCTCATGTAATACGTATTGATCTGATTAATAAAGATACAGTTTATACTTCCATTATGGTATCAGAGAGTAAATCGTTCCTCTAAATACCTAACCCTAAACTCGCCTCCTCTGCCCTACTATTGCTGCCTGTAATCACCACCTATTCCACTGCAATGACTAACTCTACGCCACCTCCGCAAACCCCCGCCCTCACCCTTATCGAGAAACTATACGCTGTCAACAACCTTAACTCCGTTGTCCCTGTCAAACTAAATATTGATGAGTTAAATTACTCATCATGGTGCTACTTCTTCAAAATTCATTGTGAAAACTTCGGTGTCCTAACGCACATCGAGGGACAAAGCAGGGATGCGACCTCTTCTAACCCGCCTCCACCAACCGACGAATGGAAGACTGCTGATTCGATAGTCAAATCTTGGATACTTCTCACACTTTCTCCTACTCTTCAAGGTCGGTTAATCAAACTCAATCCCAAAACTGCCAAAGATGCTTGGGAACATGTTGAAAAGATATTTCTCGACAATAAGCGAACGCGTACTGTTGCTTTAAAAGGCGAGCTGCGCATTATACAGATGGGGGATCTCACAGCGGATGCATACTTCCGCATGATATAATCTATCGTTACATTGTTGAATGATCTTGGGTCGTCTATGTCTGATGACGACGTTGTTACTTATGCCATCAATGGCTTAAGTGAAAAATACGCTAATCTTGCCACTGTTATTGCGCACAAGGACCCCTTCCCGGACCTTGACACAATGCGCTCCATGGTGATCACTGAAGAGATGAGACTCAACTCACGACCGCAACCATTGTCCACCAACACCTCGTCCTCGGCACCCCAGGTTCTTTTGGCCGAGGCCAGTAACAATCGCGGGCAGAATAATGGCACTTCACGTAACAATCGCACCAACTCACGCAACTTCGACCCTCAAGTTTGTCGCAATTTTGCACGAGGAGTTTTTTTTCGGGGTAATACGTGTAGGTTTATTCATGATTCTCAACGTGGGACCAGTAGCTATGGCATGAATCGTGGGAATAATAATCCTTCAAATAATGCACGTGGGATTCCTGGTACTCCATTTACACCTTCATTGAGCCCTTCATTTAATGGATTTGGTAATCAACAGCAGCTCTTAGCCTTAATTCAGGCCCAACAGTCCTTGTTGGCCCAATATGGTCTTGGTAATAACTTGGGTCAGCCACGATCTACACAACCACAGCCAACACCTTCACCACTGGGTCCCATATCCAGTCCGCCTGGTTTTAGACCTGCTTTGGGTCAGCAGCCCACAACTCTCACCCCCAGCAGCAGGCTTTTATTGCTCAGTCTGCTTATGGTTAGGAGACTCTACTACCTCAAGCATTCAACACGATGACTCTTCAAGACCCGGCTACTACCAATTGGAATATGGATACTGGTGCGTCATCTCACCTTAATTCCTCTGATGATAATCTTAGTAGTGTTTTTAATTCTTGTATATATCCATCTGTCTTTGTTGGTGACGGGTATTCCCGTCACCAACACGGGCCATAGCATGTTAACCACACCTTTTCGTACGCTCCACTTAAATAATGTTCTCATTACTCCTAACATCGTTAAAAACCTTATATCTGTTCGTCAATTTGTTTGTGATAATAAATGTACCATTGAGTTTGACGAGTTCGGTTTTTCTGTGAAGGATTATTGGACCCGCCAAATCCTCCTCAGATGTGATAGCACCGGGGATCTCTATCCCGTTACCGCCCCAACACCTCCTCGAGCATTTCTTGTGAGTCGAGACACGTGGCACCAACGACTTGGTCATCCAGGAAGTGACGTGTTACGTAGATTAGTTTCCAGTAATTTTATTTCGTGTAATAAGACAAAGCCTTCTGTGCTTTGTCATGCTTGTCAGCTTGGCAAGCACGTGAGACTTCCTTTTTCGCTTTCTGAAACTATTGTTACTTCACCGTTTGATATTGTTCATTCTGATTTGTGGACTTCTCCACTCTCGAGTGCTACTGGCATTAAATACTATGTTTTGTTTTTAGATCATTTTTCTCATTATTTATGGGTATACCCTCTTCGTAACAAGTCTGATATGCTGTCTAAATTTATTCATTTCCGTGCATTTGTTAAGAACCATTTTAACTGTGATATCAAATCGTTGCAATGTGATCATGGTGGTGAATTTGACAACAACGACCTACACAAATTATTTGCCTCTAATGGCATAACCATCCGCTTCTTGTGCCCGAGAACCTCTCAACAGAATGGTAAATCCGAAAGGATGATCCGCACTATTAACAACCTAATACTGTTGCTCATCATTAGTTGCTTACTCAGATGCCGATTGGGCTGGTTGTCCGGTCACACGTCGGTCTACCTCCGGGTATTGTGTATTTCTTGACAACAATCTTTTATCTTGGTCATCTAAGCGCCAGGCTACTATTTCTCGGTCCAGTGCTGAGGCTGAGTATCGAGGTGTTGCCAATGCTGTTGCTGAGACTTACTGGACACGCAATTTATTGCGTGAGCTCCATACACCGATTTCGACGGCTACCATTGTTTATTGTGATAATGTTAGTGCCGTTTATCTCTCATCTAATCCCGTGCAACATCAACGCACGAAGCATATTGAGATTGACATCCATTTTGTTCGAGATTTGGTCGCTACCGGTCATGTTCGTGTTCTTCATGTCCCGTCTCGCTATCAGTATGCAGATATCTTCACCAAAGGGTTACCTACTGCTTTGTTTGATGAGTTTCGCTCCAGCTTGAGTGTTCGTTCCTCTCCCGCTCAAACTGCGGGGGGCTGTTAGCGATAGTATATATGGGCTTAGCCTGATTATGTATTTGAATTGTATTATTAGCCCATTAGATTAGTATATATGTTATCTCATGTAATACGTATTGATCTGATTAATAAAGATACAATTTATACTTCCATTAATAAGAGCTCCATAAACCCTCATCAGCTATAAGAAAATTGTAACAACTTGATTTATATAAGTTGGCACATGTGGAAAAAGATCCATGTTTTGTAAAACATTTACAAACAGAGCTTTGTGCAAAGACAGTAATCATTACTAAGTCCAAAATTTTTTTATGCATATGCGGCTGCATAATCTTGAAGGTATGTTCTTACTTATTTGTGTGACACTGATTACTAATCTTACAACTCAAGTTTAGACATGTATTTATATGCATAGTGTATGTGCTTGTACAGAAGTTGAGTATAAGGAAACTAAGCGTGCATGCCACCTAACTATTGTTTAGTAATAATGAACAATTTTGTAGAGGGGCTACATTATAATACGAGAATAAGTTTTGACTTTAATGATGCAGAGTATCTTAACATATGAACCTCATAGGGAATTTAATGTTAATCTTATCCAAGGTATAACGGTTTTGACTCATTCCAATGTTTTCAAGTTGTGTAACGTGTATGACTTAAGAGATTTTTGTTATAGGACTTGACCCCGTTTTCTGATAGATGTCTAATTTGGGTTTTTGTACTAGACACTAGCTGGACTAAAACTTCAAGGTGTCGAAAGTGGAATTTGTCTACAACCGAGGAGAGTTACTCACGGTTATAATCAAAGGTGAAGTTGACTTCATTAGCCAAGATTTCATCACGAGTGACGCGTCTTCCAGTTGCTCATTTTCATAATGAATGCAATCGCGAATGCTGCAGCTGGACTAAGTGCAGCCATGGCTGCTCAGTCGGTTTGGACATTGTTAGTTTTGATCAGTCATATCATTAGGCTTTATATATGTATTTTGATCTACAATCGAGGAGTTAAAATTGTGACAAGTATTTGGATGCGTTTTTTAATGGTGATTTTTAACACAAAATTCTAGCAATGTATAAGATTATGTAAGTTCGCGAGCTTCGAAATAGACTTTGTATAGTACCTTCGTACACAAAAATCCTGCCGCGGAGCGCGGGTTTACCACCTCGTTATGGATAATTATGGAATTAGAAAATATACCATTTTGAACCTAGTTGCATTTGAAATAGTTAATTTGAATTCAAAGTAAAAGCTTTTTTACATGGCTTAATCCATTGGATAAGCAAATTTAACATTCTTTTCCTTTGTAACACTTAATCTTTTGGATAACCAAATGTTGCATACTTTAATTAAAATGTAACATACCCATCATATTGGCTGGTGCGCCAACGAGCCAAGCCAGCTTGCCGACATGCCAAGCCAGCGCCCGCGCTGATGCTTGTCATGCTTGAAACTCACATCTTGCCAAACATTTTCTCCCATTTTATTTCTCTCTAACATCTCTCTAAGTCTTTCCTAAACCACTTGTGTTCAAACATTCTTTGATCAATATTGAAACCAAAGCACTAACCTTTATTCTCTCTTCTCTTGCCTCTTTGATCAATCGGCTAGACTCCCTATATTGGGTATTAGGTTTTTGTCTTTTGTCTTGCTCGTTCCATAGACGTAAAGATGTTGGTTGATTCATTGGTGTAGGATGTAAAGATGTTGGTTGATTCATTGATTGGTTGACGTGTGGTGTGGATCAACCTAAGAGAATAACCACCTTTTTCTTGTATTCCTAGTAAACAATACTATAACTCTTATCTCAAATCGTAACTAAGTGTCAAGTCTACTTCGGGTGGGGAAAAGCAAGTGTATGAGTCTTACTCCGGGTGCTGAGAAGCAAGGGTGTAAAGTCTTATACTCGGTGCGGTCAAGCAAGTGGGGTTCGGTCCTTCCTAGTATGGAAGTGATGAAGTGCAATTTGATAGCAATTTTAGGGGTTTTACTCCATGATTTCGTACATTTGACCTCATTTAATCTCTATCATGGCTCCAAACCCATTCTATATGGTTTCCAGGTCATGAATACTCCATTGCTGGAAACGTACATGTTTTGGGCTCATTTGGACGAAGATTGGAAGAAAAGTTATGAAACACCTATGAATTTTTGCGGTGTAGTGTTAGTTCTTGTAAAAATCATAATTTTTTTGAAATGCACATGATCCATGAAAAAAATGTGCTTACAATCATGTTTATTTTTATTTTTTGATAAATGCACCAGGTATTTTTTAGTCCTAATCTATACTATATATAATGGAAAAAACCAACTTTTCTTGAAAGTGAAAAGTAAAAACTGAATCTATTAAGGAAACAAACTAATACACAGCTAGAAACTTAATTGTGTACCTATTAGCGGAAACTATTCAATCATTATAATCTCGGAGAGTATTCAATAATATAATGAACACGACAGGAAACTTATGCCGCTATAAATTTCGTTGTTGTGCATGGTTACTCGTCTAGTATATAGAAACAACTTAAGGACTTCATCATCCCAATTTCTTATTTATATATTGTGTAACATAAAATAATTGTAGATTAATGGTAAAATGACAAAATGCTATGTTTACAACCTAAAAGCGTGATATCGTTTACCCTCTAAACATAACAAAAATGTGATACGTAGTGTTCGGGATTTGCATTTTGATATAGCAGTTTTGAGTATGTGTAGCCAGAAATAGCTTGTTTTAAGAAAACTGTGATATAAGTTTATAACAAATGTTGCAAAAACATGTCGTATAACGAAGAAAAGCTAAAAAAAATTCAAAAGACAAAAATTACTTTTGCTTTTATTAAGAATTAACTTTTAGATTTACATAGAGGTGGAAGGCAAACGGGCAACAAATTGCGCCGCTATCCCTTTTTGGATTGCTTTCTCTATTCGATAAACTGAAAACTTATGGGAGAGTTAAAAATTTGGTTTACTTGTCTTAAACCATGTTTCGGTTCAAACGCACTGTAAACAAACTAGACATATACTTGGGTGGCCTATAAAGTACTTTAAATAGTTGGACGGACTTGATTTTAGAAGTTAAACTGAATAGGCAGTGACCACTTTACATTATACCCAAATGTAATAAGCAATCCCAAACACCTCTCTGATGTATGATCAGCGAGATAATGTAGGACCTGAAGTTGCTATCTGATTGACATTTTATGGCTCTCCCAAACTCGTATTAGTTAAGACATCTATTCCTAAAATTAATTTCTGGTAGACTATTTGTTATAAAGTTGACGTGCACTGTATGTCTAGTCATTTTGTATCGACTCTCATAGGATATCTGAAGTTTCATGAAGGAATTGTAGTCAATAATTTAGTTAGATGAGTTATGCCTAGACTGCAACAGTAGCTTGAGTTCATTACTGTCAACAACCACTTGCGGTTTACATGATTTGTTTAGTTTTAACGGATGAACTATCAGAAGCGGTTTAAGATCAAAATCATAGTACTTGGAAACAATGAAATAATGGAAGTTTTGTTTAATTTGAATTTCCTTTTATTAAGCAAATTGTAAAGAGACAAATACAACAAAATAATTACACCTCCGCAAATTGGGGAGTAAACAACATTAGAATCTTATAATTCTAGAAAACTTAATCCTATGTGACGATTTAATGAATTTGTTATTTGTTGTTGATCTGATGTATCAACAAACAGGCAAGTCTTTTGGCGGTTGCTCTAGTTTCTCCAGATGTCCCACCCCGTTTTCTACTACAAAGACCATGGCCAGCCCCCATCCTATGTGGACGTCCAAGTGGCAGTGCATAATCCAAGTACCTGAAAAAATAAACAAGATTTAGCAACATTTTCTAATTATGTAAAACTTGTGGACATGTGTGTTTCTGGTTATTTACCTGGATTATCTGCAACAAATCTGATGACTGCCCATCCGTTGGGTGGTACACCAACTGTATTTCTTTGAGGTGGATCCACAAGATTAAATTTAGCAGTGTCGGTTTTAGGATTAAAGTTTCCAAATCCTTCAGCCATTACATAGAAATCATATCCATGTAGATGGATCGGGTGGTTCTCTGATATGAAAACATTTGTGTTTTGCAACAGTACCTCTACATTTGATCCATATTTCAACTTATAAACCTTAGTTCCAGGAATAGGTTGGAAAAGAGACCTGCTTACGTTACCAGTGTAATCAAATTTTTTCGGAGGCTTTGCAGGAAAATCAGTGGTGAATACACCAGAGAGCCCGTGGTGTTGTGCTTGTAGCAGTGAGAATTTTGAGGGTAGCACAAAAGATACATTGTTCATACTTGCTGTGAAGCGGGTCCTATTTGGTGCCTGACATTGACTAGCCTTGAAATTTGGTGGACATTTATTAAGTCCAAGGCCCAGAGTGATGTGGAGATGCTCATCAATCTTTTTAGGAACATCGGGTTTTCTTAAGCTTCTGAATTTTGTGGTAAAAGCAGTGACGGTTTTTGTGTCATTGAAAGCTGGGAGAGTAGGCATAATTGGCTTTGAAGAGGTGTTTTTAGCGGCCTTGTACTCCAAAATAGCGGTGGTGGTGGTGTTGTCGAAGGTTATATTTGGAGCACTTGCATAAGCACGTGCAGCTATATAGTATCGACCGGGTGCTTGGTCACCTTTGATGAGAACATCAGTGGTTTGACCTGGTCCAAGCATGAGGACCGACGTGGTGAAGGGTTTTACATAGGAAGCATCAGCTCCCACTACAGTGAATTTATGTTTGGCAATCCTGAAAAATAGTGGTTGATTCAATGCTGCATTTATCACTCGAAGAAGATGTGTTTCTCCTGACTTTACTGGTACTTTGACGGTATCTACATTTTTAAAAACAGGTCATCAGGTTGAAGATCCATAACTCTATGCTATTATTATATCTTATTTTTTACAGTAGTTTTATACGTAGTAGCAAACCTTTGCTGGAGCACTTATAGAGGTCACCAGGTTGACCATTAATTGTATACGCATCAGAAATATTTGGACCTCCACCTGTTCTTGTTGCTTCCTTTATGACATCGATAGGGTTTGCATTCCACCATTCACCTGATTATCAACAGCATCAGTTTATTAAGTCAGGTGCCTCAATCTCACAAGAAGTACGTTTCTTTTTAGAGTTGATTAAATAGTTGGGTAACGGGTTTGGATCAGAATGGCTGAATTTCAATAATATGGGTCGGATTGGGCCGACCCATCAGTGCCTTTTTGTCCATTTTTGTTTTTGTCAAAATAACAATGACAAGTTTTTTCAAAAATTTAATTTTGGGAGATTTTAAGCATTTGAGAACACTTTGGGTAACTTATGAACCATTTTTGACTCATTTGTTTAGCCAAGTTTTGAAATTTGACCCATTTGGATAGAATTACAACCCAAATCAACGCCAAATAATCAAATTGCCACATTTTTTTATTAGGATAATAAGCTGCCTACCAAGCATAATGATCGAATCTCGATTAGGTTTAGGATAGGGATAAGAATCTCCTTGCTTTGGGCGAATTATAAGAGCACCATAAACAGTTGCTCTGAGCCATGAACTATGTGCATGCCACCATAATGTTCCTACTTGTCCTGAAATTGTAAACCTATACGTATAACTCTTTCCTGGTCTAATCGGACATTGGGTAATGAATTCGGGTCCATCCGCCCATGCAGTCCTCATCTGTCTAACACCATGCCTGCAAATCACAAAGTAAAAACATTTTAGTTGACCATGTGCACGTCGTTATAATAGTTTCATATACGTGTTCATAGGCATTATATAATACCAGTGAATGGTGACATTGTATTTCCCTCTGTTGACGACCTTAATCACTAAAGTATCACCATCGTGAACTTCCAATGTCGGGCCTGGATACCGCCCATTAACCGTAATGGAATTATGGGTTTTGCACAACCGTTTCACTTTCGTCTCTTGAATCTGTTCCATTCAAATTAGTTAGTATCATTGCATATTTGCATATCAAAACTCATAACAAAATAAAGAGAAAAAAACACATACAAAAAAACCATGGTAGTGAGTTTTAGCATTTGTGATCGACGCTAAGCTTGAAAAGATCAACAAGAGGCTCATGAGCGTGTTGCTAACAATGCTGGTCGAGCAAGCCATTGGGACTCGAATAATTGTTTGTATATGAGTTGTGAGAATTGAGATGAATGATGGTTGATTTATATATGGAGGTGAATGAGCTTGTTTCTTGAGGTAGTTAAAGTAGGTTCTTGGTTAAGTACAGGACCAAATAGTTTTTTCAACGCAAGTTGGTGCACCAGTGACCTCTACACCAATTTTAATCAATGCTTGATTGCTTCACAAGCCTACTGTCTTCTGTTTTCATGTTTTACATGCAACAAGTTGAGCATTGTTACCATCTGAACTGCAACTAGTTGACAATATACCAACTTCACTAGATTGTTTATCCTTTATAAACTTTCACGTGTTTTTGTTGTACACTTCATTTAACAAAATTAACCACATATTAAAATTCCTTGCAATCATAATACGTCTTCTTTTACCATTTTTCACAACATGGTTTGTAGATAACCAAGATTAATTTACACACCACAATCACTTACTAGTTTTAGAGTTTATCCCTTTTTTTTCTTGTGATTTGATGATATTAAGGTAAAAAAAAACGGTTTTTGTTATGCGCCGAGTAATGCATTTTGGCTTTAATCTATTCACTTATTACTATTTAAGTCTTGACTTTAATTTGTCGATTTGGTCGACAAAAAGGATGAGACGTGATGTAATTTAATATGGTTATAACTTTTAGTCGACCAAATATCTAGTTTCTTTGGTAGTGAACATATAAATACGTGCCCAAAACTTAGAGTATCAATGTTGCAAAGGAAAACGATCATTTTAAGGTATTTTTAAAAAATGTTTGTTTCAAAAATGTTAATTAGCTTAACAGGAGATCTTCTTTTTGCCTACGTGGTAAAAGAAAGCAATCATATTGTGTGTGTATATATATATATATATATATATATATATATATATATATATATATATATATATATATTTATAAGAAAGATGCATCTTTTATTGTGATGCATCTTAAATATGAGGTTATAAGTACTTTTTAATATTCTCATTTTAATTATTCTTTTTATTTGATTCTAACTCACCTAAACTCTAGTGTGAATAATAATTTAAATGAGAAAAGGTGAGAAGTATTTTTAATCATTCATTTGATCGAAGAGAAATTTTTTTAAAAAAAGATGCATTTATATGTGTATATGCACAATGTGTAGTTGTTGTGCATTAGTTGTTTGTATATGAAGTTAATATCATCAGGAGGTGTGTTTATTCGTAGTCACACCAAAGAAACAATATGCTGGCCAGATACGATCATAAAGAGAATAAGGTGCCAAAGGAAAAGAAAACTAGAAACATTATTGTAGGTAGTTTACATATTATAATCGGTGATTTCGTGTGTTTGATTGGATGGGGATCAAATCGTCAGAAAGTCGTTAACTAATTAGGTGATATTGTTCAATTATGCTAGCAGCAATTAGTTAGTGATGTTCCAAAGTGACAACGATAGTTTCATTACGAGAAATTCTCTAAATAGTGCAAAATTCAAATGGTATTTTAAAATATAGATTAAAAAAATAATAATAAATAAATAAAATAAATAAATAAAAAACTCAAAATAGATCAAGGCGATCGTGCGACTTTATTATCATATCAGTTTTTGAAGAGTGTTGAAGCATCTATCATGTTATATCATATCAGTTTTTTATAAAGACTTGTTATATTCTAAAAATTTACATCTTTGCTTCTATAAACCTTAATTATTTATTGAATTTACTGTATATGTCCTCAATCTACTACATATAGAAGGCCTGGAGGCAAGTAAATTGTCCATTCCAAATTGGTTTATATTTGGAAAAAAAACATCTATCTACTTTTCAATTATTAATAATGGAAAAAAAACATCTATCTACAAAGTAAGCAACTCTAACAACCGTTAGTTATAGTCAAATTATGTAGCAGGAGCTAGAAATTAAAGTTTTATTAGTTTCAATTATTTCTAGCTAGGATGTGTAAATCATTTGGTAAATTAGGGCTTAACAACTTAATGGCTTTTATAATACGCAAGTACATCTTTCTGTATAACTCATGTCTTTACAAGTTTCAATCCTTTCCTAAAGTGAAAATAAATTTTAATACTTAGTATATATTTTCAGGTGTTTGGTCATGTTTTCTCTTTATATAGCTAGACAACTCATCGTTCTTCTTTTCGACATTGGCACAATAGTTTTGTAAGCATGGAGTAGCCAATGAACCATGATCGACATTAGAGCAACAATAAACATGTATTATTTTATTTTATTTATTTATTTATTTATTTTTGAACTGCAACCAAAATATATAAACACAAAAAAACTAGCAAGACGCTAGAAAACTACAAAGGAGTTTTTAGCCAATCTTGCCAGGTTAACATTTTGGGGCCAATAAACATGTAGTATGGTGTTGTGCTATATTCATTGTGAATGCTTATTCTGTATATGATCAGTTAAAATTTTAGGTCTTTTTTTATCAAAGAGTTTGCATTAGTTACGTATTGAACAGCTAGCCGAGATTAATTAGAAATAAAAGCTTATTCTTAAGAGGGTAATCACCTATTCCACATTAGCTTATGAAAACTGAGATGCCACACTTTGATACCAAACTAAAGTTTGTATCTAACTTTTGTTGCAAATGAAAGAAGACCAATCGCTTATACATGAATATACCTGGTTTTATTGATGGCTCATAGTTATAGCAATTTTATTATATGTTTCACAGGAAAAATCATAGGTTTCAATATCCTCACAATCCCTAGGTAAACATCTTGTGGTTGGTTAGGGAAAGATTACGGTAACGGTTACGTAGATACTCCGGTTAGGCCGATTACATCATAGGAAAGTTTTTATATAAAATCAAATAGCACCAAAATTTTCTAACTTCATTGAACAAAATGAATCAAGAATGCCACACAACTGTCAAAACAACACTCCTATCCCTACAAACAATTTAAATGCAAACTTATATATACAACATAAAGGACCTTAGCCTTAACTCAAGAATGAAAGAATTATAATCTAAAATGCCCTTTAACCACCACTTTCATTCACTCATTGATGGTCCAGCACCACCATCATCACCAGAACTTGTAGTAGTTTCCGGTCTAATCTCTTCCAACTGCTGAAGAACTAACTGAACCTCCGGCCGAGCTGATGGTGATGGATCAACACAATGCAAAGCCAGTTTCAAAGTATTTAATAGCTCATCACCAATAGCGGAAGCATCCTTCATTAGTTCCAAATCAAACACTTCATTGGTCCACTCTTCTTTCACTATTGAAGCAACCCATTGTGGTAAATCTACACCGTTCATTGCCTCTCCTGGTGATTTACCCGTTAGGAGTTCTAACATGATCACGCCTAAACTGTAGACATCGGTTTTGGTGTTGGCTTTTTTGAGTTTTGAAAGCTCAGGAGCTCTGTATCCTAGAGCCCCGGCTGTTGCAATCACGTTTGAATTTGCAGCAGCTGTCATTAGGCGTGACAGACCGAAATCAGCAATTTTGGGGTTCACATTTTCATCGAGTAAAACGTTGCTTGATGTTAGATTTCCATGGATTATATTGTGGTGAGTGTGGAGACTAAGTAAACCCCTAGCCATTCCTTTTGCCATTTGCATTCGTGTTGGCCAATCTACTGGTGTTTCGGGTCCTCGAGCTGCATTCAATTCAAGCATACATGTTATATTATGGATGATCATTATTAGATAATATTATAGGTAAGGAATCTTCGAAAATTGAAATTAAATTTAAATTACAATAATTATAAACACTCTAATGTTTAAGAATAAACAGTCTTAAGAAAATTTTCACGTATAATAAGTTTTCTGTCTTTAGAAGGTGTTCTTTTCCGCAAACACATTGTTATTTTGGTATATTTGCAATGGCAATTGACTTGTCACCACTTAAGTTGATTTGTACATTACTAAAGTTGCCGAGTGTTATTTTATGAACTTTACTGGTGCACCCGCCACCCGTCCCTTAAAATGTGCGCAAGTCAACTCACTTCCGTAAAATTACTCAGTTTATAACTTAATTTTCACAAGAACAAAGATAAATTCAAAAAATTATCAATTCTATTGAAATATGTCAAGTGTGTTGTGTTGTTCATTTTTGCAAATTATATGGTCCTTTTGCAGGTACCATGATAAGTGAAGACCCATTTTACATGGATCATCGATTTTAGATAAAATGTACACATATTATGGTTTTGTACATAACAAAGGTTTTTTGTCCTTGCAAACTGAAATGTTTTTTTCGTTATGTTCGCAAGACCTAACTGAAATGTTTTAGCTACGAAAAGTCTAGTAAGATAATTTGAATACTTACCATGAAGAAACGTGGCAAGGCTTCCTTTAGGCATGTAATCAAAAACCAGAAGTTTCTCTCCTTTTGGCCCTAAATAATAAGCCCTCATCGCCAACAAGTTTGGATGCCTTATTTTCCCAAGCAAATTAACCTCAATTTCAAACTCCCGTTGATTTTTAGTAATCTTTTCTCTCAATCTCTTAACAGCAACTTGATCACCATCTTCTAATGTTGCCTTATAAACCGTTCCATAAGTACTTTTCCCCATTATTTCAGCTGTTGCACACAATAAATCATCAGCTGTAAACCCCATTGTACCTTCAAAATGTACAAGCTTCCCGCCTGCCTCACCAGCCACCTCAGCTTCGGGTGGGGCCACCCCTTTCCCGGCTGCAGCCGCACTACTTACACCCCCTTCAGTGTCTTTTTGTTTAGCTTCTTTTTTCTTCTTTAACAAGCAACAAAGTAGTATGCAACATATTAACAGCAGGATTGCTATTAAAGCACCAGCTGCAATGAGTATGATCTCTTTGGTGTTTAGTTTAGTCCCACCCTTTTGGGGACTTAGTGGCTCGGATGGGTTGGTGGCTGGTGGTGGAGATGTGGGACATTGTGTTGACGGACTATATCCGCACAAATTAAGATTACCAACAAAAGCACTCGAACCAAATTTCGAAAACAATTGTGTTGGGACTGAACCAGAAAGATTGTTGTAAGACACATTGAATGAAGTAAGATTGAGTTTATCACCCAAGAAAACTGGTACTTCACCACTGAGATTGTTATGATCCAAAGTCAACGAATCGAGCAAAGTCAAATTTTGAAAACTTAAAGGAATACTTCCAGCAATTAAATTATTAGACAAATCAATACTTCTAACCTTCAAAAGTCCACCTAATTCCCTAGGTACATTCCCACTTATTTGATTATGACTAACTGATAACACTTCAAGCTCAGTCAACTTACTTAAGGACACAGGTAGGACCCCAGTGAAAAAATTATGGTCAAAAGTCAAAGATTTAAAAACAGGTTTACCTCCATTTTGACCACTCCCCCAAGAATCTGGAATCAACCCAGAAAAATTATTATACTGTAGAGCAAGGTACATAATAGAATTCGACTTCGCTATAGGATCCGGTATCGAACCAGACAAATGATTTAAAGTCAAATTGACCCTAAAAAGCCTAGAACAATTAGCAAGGCTTTGAGGTATACTACCCTTTAACAAATTATTACTCAAATCTATAGTTTGCAACAATGTGCATGACCCCAATGAAGGTGGTATAGAGCCTATAAACTTATTATTAAAAAGCTGTAATCCTCTAAGATTAGGCAAGTACCCTAGCTCCTTAGGAATATTACCACCAATATTATTATCATGCAAACTAAGTTTCCTCAAAGCTTGAAACTGACCAATTTTGGAAGTTATTTGACCACCTAAACCTCTCCATGGTAATTGTATAACAATAACTTGACCTTGTGCACATTTGATACCTTCCCATCTGCCTGAACATGCACCATAGCCACTATCATTCCATGTTTTTAAGAACCCTTTGGGGTCAATGAGTTCTTGCTTGAATGCTTGTAGTGCTTGGAAATCTGATTCTGTGACAATGATTCCATCCCATGTTTGAGGTGTAACATGAAGTGGTTGTAGTAGTAGTAGAAGTAGTAGTACTAAATATAAGGTGAAATAGTGTTTTTTTGTGTTTTTGTTGTGGAAAATGTGAGTCATTTTTTGGTTGAAAATGGACTCCATTTTTTTGATAGTGAAAGAAGAAGAAATGGAGTTGGAGTTTAAACAGTTTGGGATGAAATACAGTAGTATTGAATGAAGGTTTTGTTGTGATGTATATTTGTTTATGGTGCACGTGAGTAGCACGCTCCTGGACAAATAATATTGTAAAATACTTTGGTATAGTGACCAGAAAATATTAATTAGCCATCTTTAAAATTATTTTCTATATAGTATTAAATTTGTACTACCCTTTTTTGTAAGAATTTTTAATTCAATATTACTTATTTACTAGAGTAGTTAATTACCATTTACCACATTGTTGTTTATTGATGATTTATTTTCAGTCCATGACATTTTCATTACACAATTTTTTTTTTCTTTTTTTTTTTTTTTTTTTTAACTACTCAGTATCTCATAACATTTATATCACAAATATATCTCACATGTTATATGCAGGACTTGAATACACCACCATTTTATTTAAGAGTTTCTCACACAAAATAAGATACTACTCATTTGATACACAAGTAAACTTTTAATACATGTAGCTGAAAGTTAATGTTAAACCTTTGTTTTATTTTTTTATCATTATTATTATTATTTGTTTTTCTTGTTATGATAAAAGATATATTACTCAAACTCAGTTTGGAGATTTGGTTGTTGAAGAAAAAAAATTAGGACCGCTAAAGGGGACCATTTTAATATTGACTGCAAAAGTGTATTTTTTTTTTACAAAGTTCATAACATAAATTAACTTTTCTATGTTAGTAAATCTTATACAAGATTGATAAAATTCTCAGATACGGATTTACAAAATTAAATTTAAAGTTAGTTGATGCATATAATATCTAAAAGTAAACTAATGTCGCTGAAACTGAAAACAAGAAGATTTTAACTACCAGGTAAATTTGACCAACATTTAGGATTCCTAGAATATTTTATTGGTTAATGCAAAATGTAAAAATGATTTTATCATCGTAAAAAGAAAAAAAAAAAAAAAAAAAAAAAAAAAAAAAAAAAAAAAAAAAAAGTGATAAATTTTTGGTGAAACAGAATTTGTCAGGTGGTGTGACACAATTCAGAGGCTCTTTCCTCTATCACGTGCCCCAGAGTCTAACGGCTATTTTCACATTTTAATTTATTTTAAATAATTTTAAAAAATAATTTAAATACGAAGTATTATTTTAAAAGGGTAATAACTACCATTGACGTCCGCTCCTTCTAACGGCTAACTTTTTAATGTCCATTATATAGCACAATTTATTTGTTACTATTAACGATCTGAAAATAACTAAGTAGACATTAAAAAAATGTAGATATATTTATTTATGGAGTACGTATTAAGATTGCATTTATGGTGTCGTACTTTAATTTTGACTTCTCCAAACAAATATGCTAAAACAAACTTTAAGAAAAAATATGAAGAATTTAAGGTGATACTACCAATTTTAAAGGTTTATGTATTAGGTATTTTTGTTTTTAAAATTTCATAGGTTTTAACTTATCATGCAAGTCTTGGACCAAATTACGTTATAAAATCAATAGGTTTCTCTTCAGTTAGTTTTATTTATGTGATCAATGTTAAAATTTGCTTGGTTTTGCAATATAAATCAATACCGATTTAAACATAAATAATGTTACATTTCAAATGTTCCAGACTTCCATCCAAATAATGAAATGCATATAAAGTAAGATTATTCTTAAAGTTGATTGTAGATAATTTTTTTAAAGTACCTATAAAGCTCAATATACCAAACAAGTGTTTCTAAAAAAAATATATATATACCAAACAAGTTTCTGATGCTCGAAAAGTTTGTTTTTTGGTAAAACATTGTTTCCGGTCATTTGGCCGTATAACTTACGGGGTTTGAAATTACCGTTACATAAAATCAAACCAAGTGATGTCTTCCTTTTTCAAATTTCGTCGCAGCTACTTCAAGGTGTTGCCACCTAGCATGAATTAAATTTAAGACATCTTATATTTTAATGATAACAATTACAAGTTTTCTTTTCTTTTTTTTAGGGCAAATTATTAAAAAAAAGTATTATATTTGCCACTGTTTCATCTTCTGGATAGTGAACTATTTTTTTTTTTCTTTTTTTTTGCTTTTTAGGGTAATTTTCTTTCAAAATCATCCTCTTTAGAGTAATATGTGACATTTTTGCCCTTCGGAAAAAAAATTGTATTAGCTAAGAGGGGCAAAAATGTTCAAAAATTTCGCAAAATATCTTAAAGATGATGAATTTGAAAAAATTACCTTCAAAAGCAAAAAAAAAATAATTCGCTACCCAGTATATGAAACAATGACAAGTATAATAATTTTTTTAATAATTTGCCTTTTTTTTTTTTTCTTACTCATAATAGTTATAGTTTGGAACTATAGACCCTCCCCTTTTTTTGATCCATAATATGAATAATGTTACAACCTTCTTATATAGAATTAGGTAAAAAAAATTCAAATTTTATGGGTCGTTGATGCTGTGAAAAGCAATACAGTAGTTATTTGTTAAGGAACATAATAAGTTGATGTAAGGAAAATGACAACAAAACACCTAATCCTTTTTGGGATTTGTTAAATTTGTTAAATTAGACATATAGGCTTAAGATGTTTTTCAAAGATATACGAGGTATGAGGTATCCAAGCCCTACACTTTGACTCTCATGACCACAATCACTTTTTCTTTCTTTATTTTATCCATTTTAATCTTCATGTTAATTATAATTTTTTTTAATTAATTATAATTTTTTTAATAAACTACCTAATGTTAGTCAAATGATATCTCTTTTTAGTTTTATGGGTTTACTTATCTTTTTTGCTTTGTGTAATTATGACAGAAAAATAAAATAAAAAATAAAACAAACTAAATTATAAGAAAAATTGAGTATAAGATACATAGGGATGAGTTGACTAGTATCAACTAAAAAAAAATCAAATATTAAATAAACAAGAGTAAATTACATAAATGGTCCTTGTGGTTTGTCAAAAATTTCAACTACCGTCCTTCAAACTCTAAAGTTGCATGAATCATCCCTATCTTTGCAAAAGAATAACATGGATGGTCCTTTGGTTGGAAGGTCGTCTGTTGTGCCGTTAAACCTTATCCACATGACAATTCATTACTTTATTATACATTTATCATTGGAAACGACGTCGTTTTGATTTTTTCCCGTTATTCTTTGCTTGTCTCCATACGACACCGTTTCATGGTTAAAAATAACGATGGCCAAAAACGACGTCGTTTTGCTATCTAATTGGGTTTATATGTGTCCTCGGTAGAGACTAACGTGACTTAAATACAAATTCTTCAAGAACACATGTGCATCGGATCATTATTTACAAAATCCATACACAAAATAATAACACTCCCAATAAACGATTCAGAGAAAGTAGAGAATGAAGATTCAAGATTAAATTTCTTGATATTGTCGCCTATTTCGAGGTTGAAAGATTAGGAAGATTACACAGAAAAATCTTCAATTGCATTTCAATATTGTAGGTTTGTGAACCTTAACTGTGGTTATTTTATTTTAATATTTGGGGTTTGTTAAAATTATAGTGTTTAGAGTTTTCCCATGGTTAGAGTTTTCCCATAGGGTTTTTATCTGGCATGGTTTTTTAATGAGACAGGATTCATGGGTGATTGGTTATTGTGATGTTTCGCCCTTTTTCATAACTGCATTTGATGATATGACTGATTTGGACTTCTCCAAGATCAAGCTTTATTTGTATGACTGCATCAGTATCTTGAAGTGGCACATTGTTTCAAGACTACATCAGTTGATGAGGACCATTAGCTACATTGAGATCTCTGTTGGCCTGTACTTATCTGATCTATGCTGCTTGGTGTTTTATGCTATGCTTGGATTTTGGTATTTGAAGTTATTTGGCTGCTATCAGATGTATTCAAGATCAACATCATGTGTTATATATGCAGCAGTGTGCAGGTGTGAGATATGTTTCAAGGACCTTTGCTGTATTGTTATGTTAGTTATGTATTGCATTTTTCCTTTCATTAGTCTTAGCATTTCTGCTTTCTTGAGCTATACTCATATGGTGATGTTTGGCGTTACATTGGTTGATTCCTTTGTAAATGTCCATGTATTCAGAGTATGGGTATGGCTTGAGATCAAGCTCACTTATATGCTAGGACTATGTTAGGGGAATGCCTGTTTTTGTTATCTTGGGTTGTTTTTTTGGTTATTGATAGTGTTGACATTAGCTGCACTTTGTTGCATTTTGGTCCTTTCTCCTTTCTAGGCAAGAGTTGAGCTAGCTAGGGGTTGTCCTAGCAGCTTTCAACCTCTTGTGCTTTGTCTTGTACATAACTTTCATTTTATTTAATCTATTTTACCTTTGGAAAAAAAAATTATAGTGTTTAGTAAAAAAAAACTTATGTCGATTAGTTTGTGGGTCTGATGTTTTCTGGTTTTTCGGGAGAGATGATTGGGTTTCAAGAATTGTATATGTATATTAGTTTGATGGTTTTGATTAATGTATGCTATTAGTTTCATTTGTTAGTGCAAATATTACGATATTTAAACTAAACGGTTTCTTCAGTTTTAATGATGACAAACATGTAACTTGTAATGCATAACGTAAAATACGCAAGTTACTTGTTTACACAAATCATCAATGCATACTTACATCAACATCTCTCGACATCTCAAGCATGCTTCAACAAAGTCGTAGATTTTCATCCCGACGTAAATCACTCAAGGTATGGACAAACAAATCTACTACTTGACAAATGATCAAATGATTATATTTTTCTAAACTTCACATTCTTAATGTGACAAAACATTTGTCCAAAAATACATTTTACGAATTATTTTTGAATTATAAAGAAATATTTTATTTGGGAAAATTATTTCAAAAATCCCAACAGCTATATTTTTACCTAAATCAGCTCCAAACTCCCCCAAATAAACTTTCACCACTAAAAACAAAATTTGGAGCGTCTCTGTCTGGGACGGTACAACGGTACCACTAAATTTAGTGGTACCGTCGGGTATTTAGTGGTAATGTCCCCCTGTAACGGTCATTTTTCTCTTTGCCTATAAATAATGGACCATTTTACACTTTCAAGCTGAATTTTCCAGTCATTATTCTCTGGTCTAATCCCTTCTTATTTAGATCACTTTCTTTGATCATTTAGAGAGTCTTAGTTTATTTTAGAGTGATCCAATCATCCATTCAAGTGATCACCTTCATTCCTCTTCTATTCCAAGAGAAGAATACAAAGTATCAAGGAGATACAAAGTGTTAGAGTCATTGAGTAGTGCACTTGCATTACTTGTTGTAAGCTTGTTGTATCTTGATATACATCAAGTAGTCATTATCTTTGTTTAGTCTTGTGAGTGTCGATCATTGTGATCTTGTTGAGATCTTGGAGATCTCTTGTAGCTAGTGAGCTTGTGTGTTGATCAAGTGTATCAAGGGTAGATCGTGTACGGTGTGTTGATTGTGTGATTAGTAAGGATCGGGTAGATCGTGAGTAGATCGGGTAGATCGTGTGTAGATCATGTGGATCTAGCTTGTGTGATTTGTGAGGATCGGGTAGATCATGGTAGATTGGTACTAGTTAAGATTAGTACTCGACATTTAGCTTAGTGTCGGAAAATAATGTAAGCGACGTTGTATGGTTTTCTCCGCCGAGAATGAACCTTGTTGATTAGTGAAGTAACTCTCGAGTTGGGTACTCGGGGAGTGGAGTAGGGCGAAGAGGAGCTTCGTGACCGAACCACTATAAATCTCCGTGTCCGGGTTTGCGTTTTCTTTACTTATCTCTCTACATTTACTTTCTCATTTATCGATTTACATTTATATCTTGCGTAGCATTTAGTCTTGAGTAGTTTGTTGCTTATATTGTGCTAGTTATGTTTTGTGTTATGGCATTTTATTTATAATATGTCTAAGTTTGTGTTGTTGTGATATGTCTTACTTGATGCTTTATATTATTACTAGTTCTTAAAAAACTTATATTGACACTTTTCATATTACATCAAACTTGATTGGTCATTTGATACAAAAGTTTTAAGTTTTTAAATGGAAACGTATTCACCCCCCCCCCCCCTCCACGGTTTCCACAATTGGTACCAGAGCCACGTCTCTCAAATTTTCAAAACAAATGGTTTTCAAAATTGAGTAAATTCCATGTATCAAATTGCCCGTGAAGTTGGATAAAATATGAAAAGTATTTACTTTTTCTAAAGTAAAATATATGAGAATATTTGATTCGTAACAGAGTGTCTTTTAAGTCATGCCGATTATGCAAATCTTTGGTCAAATTACTAAGAAAACATTGCACGTTGATGTATTTATACTTTCAAAATGGTGAACTTGATAAAATTTTGTAATGGGGTGGAAACTAATAAAACCAAGCTAAGTATACAGTGTTATACTTGATACACAAAATGACGATAAGTATTTTTGTGTGTTATGCTAAATGGTTATTTGTTTTTCTTTGGATATCATTATTTTTAGTTAATATTTTTGAGTGTTTATAGTTATCTCTAGTTGAGCTAATTATATCTATAATTACAAGCGTTTTACATGCCTTGTTGCTATGTGATAATTATTAGTTTTACGGCTTATGCATCAGCAGGACTTAGACTAGACTTCTTGCACTAAGTTGCGTAATTGATTTTGCATTGCATATAGGTATAGATCACTTTTCTTTCATATGTGTTTTCGACGTCTTGCAAGTTTTAGGATGCTTTAGTAACCTTCTTAGGAATGGAAACCAAGTTGGTCAATCATGTGCGTCGAAAGATATTGTCTTACACAATTATTTTACCAAAGGTTTAAGCATAAAAATTATATCACCTCATAATACTTAATACTTTCATCAAATCCGTAACATGATCTCTAAAACATCACATCTTCGTGTCTTGCTTGACCATGGGTTGTCTAATCAAGATAAAAGATCATATAATACATTAGTATTTAAGTAAAAGAAAATGTATTAAACTTGCATTGATCTAACACACATATAAAATGTTTTAAACATTTAGTATTTTACATATGTTGTATAAAAATAGTTAAGATAATTATTTTTATACTAATGAGGTGTTGAAAAACTAGGAATATTATTCTTAATAATATAAGTAGTTTTTCGCAAATAAAAATAAATGACAATATCAAAGTAGTAACTTAATATTTCATTAACCTCACACATACTACTAGTATTAGAATAGATGGAACACATTTCCTAAATTTTTATTTTCTTTTTAAAAGGAGTGATCGTGAGGGTCAAGAAAGATTTCGAGTACATATCAATTCATTATTCAAATTATGATTGATATCATTATCGAATCTAATTGACAAGTTTTCGAGTATGGACATGAAATTGAAGTCATTGTTTGTGTAGCTTCAAGATAACATCAAAATATGATGAAATATATTATCTTGAATCTATATACTCAATCACACTCGATTGTTATAAAAATAATGACGTCCTCTCAAGACGAAAATAATATGCATCGGATCATAACTCACACTTGTGTTGAAGATGCCATATTGAGTCTCCTGTCCAATAGTTGTGTTCCAAACATTAAACTAATATGTTTAAAAGATGCATAAAATACACAACTAAGTAGGATTGACAACTTAGATTTTTCATCCGAAATATTCAAGTAATTTACTTTGCAATGCAATTAGTAAATGTGTCATTTCCGAAAAACCAAACACGAGCAAACAAACACCATATGTAAACTTTGCTCATGAATGACTCAACGCTCAAAATCACATGTCTAGTAAAAGTGTCACACATAATATGTTATTGACTATTATGTAAGTAATCAATCTTTGAGAATATCACATGTATTTTTCTTATCAAAAGATTGACAAAGAATAACTTATATCCTATGCATCTTATTTTCCTTGTCACATGAATGGTTATATTACAAGAGAATACATTGCATATTGTTAACAAATATAGGATATTAGAAGTTGAATAATAACCCAATACAATATGTGTCATTGCGTAAACAAGTAAAATTGGTCATACACTAAAATACTTGTTTTACTAAGCATTTATAAGAGTGATAAGTTTCCTCTTAGAAAAGCATATTTGTTGAAATATACAATATGTCTCATTTCATATATAATACTCACAAGATCTATTGAGGTAAATAACCTTTACTAGATTCTTCACTCAAGATATGCTAAGGAGCATTCTTGAAACACTCTCGATGTAGTAAATTCTACATTATATCACATTAAAACATCTCTTGGATCTAAGAAAATCAAATGATGTTAAAGTAACATGTAACAACTCAACAAAAGAAGATGTCGTCCAAGAGATCTTAAAATGCATCATCTAAACCAAATAATCTCTAAATCTCAAACACGAAATTGAAACATTTTGCTTGCCTTTGTTAGGATATTGTGTAAGACGTGTCATCTTTATGCACATTTTTTTTAGAAATATGTCTAGTAGAGTCATATTAGGCCATGTAGTAGCAAAATAAGTTAATGTCATCTTTGCTACACTTCGATAGGCAAATATAGGAATTTGACTTTTTCTAACATGAGAATGACTACTGGAGAACCTATCGCACTAGAAATTCAATTTGACCTAACGGTTGATATTGCTATCAGGAGGGAAGTTGGGTTCGTGGTATAACCCGTAAAAATGATCGTGTTTAGCCTGAATTGAGAACCACTAGTGATAGTCTCATACTCATTCTCCAACTTGAAAAAGTTTCATTCCTACATTTGACTAAAGAAAGTTTACATCAGTGAACTTTGTCTCCCATTAGGATTGCATTATGAACTAGTAGGATTTAGGACTTCCTTAGCAAACCTAGATTACTTACTGATGCGTGGTTTTGCAACCTTGCAAAAGGTTTTACCTCTCAAGGGATCTTGAGAAGCTTGCAATCCCCACAAGGCAGTGTACCTGACTGATGTAGTATAGTGTAGTGGCAAGTACCGGGGGATTGATCGTTCAACTCAAATAATAGTGTTCGCTAGGGTTAAAACTAAATTAAACTAGGTCTAGAGGTGAGGGATGATTCTTTTTGTATTTTTATATTTTATAGAAAGCAAGTAAAAATCTCGGGTTTTGAAAGAATGGGCGTAATTAGTTGCTAGTCAACTAATCCAAATAATTACGAATGTATTAAAAATAAAATAAATGACACGAAAGTAAATATGGAGAAAAACAATAATAAGAGAAATATGTTTACTTAGATTTCACTACTCCCTAGCTATCTTTTACTAGTTGATTAGTTTGTTACAATTTCATGGATGGCGGATTATATTCCTTAAGACCATTCATAGGGCCGTGTACGATCTTCCCTAACTCTATAAGCTCCTACCTCTTCCTATGTCAAGCCGGCTACTAGCTCCTAACATGGCCTCCTTAGTAGTTACTTATCCATTAAATACAACCAATTAATCGTAGTACACATCCGATCATGTTTCTTAAGACGTTCAAACATGTTACCAATTGGAAGTCTGCCAGTTTTCTTAAGCCTAACATCGATATCATTCATCCACAACAATTATAAACAAACAACCAACCAATAATCAATAACTAGGTTTCATTATATTTAAGCAAACACAAAGAAAACCTAGCCTAGCATGTTAAAGTAAAGACAAGCATAAGATAGAATCAAACAACACATAGACATATTGAATGATTATTAGAAAACTTATCTTCAATCAAACATGGATGAAACAAGGATTTAGAACCCTTAAAAGTAAGGTAAAATTCGCGCTAGGGTTTCTCCAAAACTATCCCAAAGTTCTCCTCCTTATCAAATGAAAAATAGAAAATTATATATAGATTTTTAGGTCTGACGGCGTCACGTGTAAATCCTGACGCCGTCAACTCGCCGCCATAAAACTCCATGGATTGCCTAGATCCGGATCTGACGCCGTCCCTTGTTATCCACTTCTTGGCCGTCTCTTGTAATTTGAACGTGACGGCCTTGGTGACGCCGTCACGTGTTAAATCTCCAGAATATTCTGGCGCATCTCGTGTATTTAATTATCCACCTCTTTGTCCATGAGTGACGACGTCACATACAATTCCTGGCGCAGTCAGGTACCAATTTCAGCATGATTTGGAGACTTTGTCGTTTTCTTCACTTTTTCGCTCCAAAAACGTCCAAAATGCTTCCTTTTTCAAATTTCTTCTCCAAAGTACCAAAAATAATAAAAGGAACGATTTCGGGCAGTAATTGATCAAATAATCACGACTTAGGGATTAAATGACCCCCTAAAAGCGGTACACTTTTCGTCTCATCAAATACCCTTACACTTGAGATTTGCTTGTCCTCAAGCAAATGCGATTTTATTCTAATCAAAATACAAGCTAGGGGTCATTTAACACTAATATAAAAGTAATTACAACAAATAATCGTTCCACTTCAACAAAAAATAAGCACGGAAATTATATACTAGCACATCATAAATAGTGTTTAGATACTTACATCTCTCGGATGTAATAAAGTATATATCACAATATGGAAATGGAAAACATCTCTCACTACCTGTCATAGCACATAGATTACCATAGGCTTAGGAAAGGATCAAAACTCCATCACTTGGCGTAAGCACCTAAGATAAATTATCAAAGAGGTCTTTTAAAAGGGTTATAACGTGAGGTGTAGGGATATGATAAACACGGTTTTGTTGGATAAAGGCAATCTTTACTAGTGGCGAGTTAATCATCTTGGTTAATTATATGTACAATGTGGCGTTGCTAAGCCAAGACTCGACTCGACTTAAGCTAATCAAAAACTAATTAAAAACATAAAATAAACATAAAAGGAAACGGGATGGTAGTCCGTATGTTTTTTCTCTTTTTCTTTTTCTATATATATTTTTTTTCTTTTTCTTGATTTTTTCGATTTTTTTTTTCATACACTCTTGCCCTACCATCCAAAATAATACATCGTAGGGAATTTGATTCCCCTTACACTTGAACTTTTACATACTTTACAATTAACTATTCTAATGACTCGAATTAAGATAATCAAAACACTTTGAGTACTTTTTAAATATTAATGCACATATGGGGGTAATATATGATGTTCTTCCCCAATACTCCATAATACTAGTACTTTGCCCATGAGTCCCTTGAGTCCCAAAACAATATGTACAAGATATGACTCGACTTAGCAACTATGTAATCAATTAGATAATAACTAAGGGTTTTAACATGTAACAATAGTGCACTAAAGATGAGTGCATACAATGAAGACTAAGGCTATTTGGGTGTACATTTGGGGTGGATTGTAAACAAATTATTCCTTTAAGTAAAATGCTTAAAGTTAGAAACGAAAAAGATAGGCTCGGAGGGGTGTACTAGGGGTATCGTGTACTAAAAATGAGTACAACGCAAAGGTGTGGAAAAAATTAATTGACTTTATTACTCAAGTAATTATGACTTCATTGGTCAAGTAATTATAATACGGGTTTAAACACAAGGGTGATCCTAGTTCCTCTTATCATGTAGTAAATCCTAACTACACGAATGTAGTCTCACTAGCGGTTTCGGGATGCATTACTAACGCAAGTTCTAGAATCTAAGTACTACCGGTACACTCATAAGCATCTTTTCCTAACAAATCTAGGGGCGAACCTCACATATTTGGAGTGGGAAATTTTGAGTGGTACGGTTTTTCGTGCTAGTCATACAACTCCTATCCATGAGACGCTCATTAGGGCTAAAGCTTCACTCTTAAATGTTGTAAAAAAAATTAAATTTGGCGCTAAAATTACGCTAACAAGTGTTTCTCTTAGTTTTATTACACACCTACTATTAAAAAAACAAACTCAAGTGCAATTGCATTCTCTAAGGTATCATCATTTACCCTCCCCTTACACTTAGGCTGAACATTGTCCCCAATGTTCAATAAAAAGGATGTAAAAGTAATGAAGGTAAAAGAATGAAACAAATACTCCACTGATTCGTTCGGTGTGGATAATGTGATAACATGGTTAAATCCTCCTCTAATAAAATGAAAGTTGAAAGCTTCCCTCCACAAATATAAATCATCTTCTTGTCCACTATAACCTGTTAAGCCTGAGAAAACAATCAAGGCAAACCTCGCGTAAAATCGGCGGCAATCTATATATATATATATAAAGATATAATGCTTGTGGAATGAATATTTGCAGATTTTCTGGAGTTTATAAAACTAAAGAATTAACAAAAACTTTAAGGCTCCGCGGTAGAAAAACAAAACTTGCAAAATTTTTCAGATTTTTAAACCTGACGCTGTCAAAGTGCTCTGACAAAAATCTTACGTTAAGTTTCCGGAAAATTTCTGGAAAAACTTACGCCTTAATTCCTGGAATTGCTGCAAAACATCATTATGACTCGATACAAGCATTTGACTCACACGAATACTAATATGCACATTCATTTAATATTGTTGTGGTCCATGTTCAATTCCATTCTTAGGAACAAATTTAGATTTCCCTTACACTTATCTTTTGCGAAATACCTTTATATTAAGTTAAGACGAAGTTAAACAACAAGGTAAAGCATTTTCACAGTTTATTTTGTAACATGAGCCACAAACAATAAAAATAATGCATGCATACGGAAACAAATAAAATCAAACAAAAAAACAAACAAACAAACAAAAAAAGCTTGGGTTGCCTCTCAAGAAGCGCTTTTCTTTATTTACGAGTCTTGTAGCTAGACTCAAGGTCACGGGTTACGTTTTCCTTTCCCACTTTTCAAGCGATCCTCTTAACCTTTGAACTACTTCTATGCCAACTTTATATTTAGGCCCAAGGGTTAAGCAATTCTTATAGTAAAGGCTCCTCTTCTCCCAAACAAAATTCATTCCTTTATTCTTATCTTCTTCGTTAATGTCTTCGATTGCACTAATATTATCCATATCAAGTTGAGGCACATAACGAAACTCCTTCATTTTATTAGGCATCCTATAGGTGATCCTATCGATTTCATTAGAAAATTGGACCGTTCCTTCTATTTGATCGTGTTTTAACTTGGACTCCTCAATAAATGGCTTACCTAATACAACATGGGTAAGCGACAATCTATAACATTAGCCAAGTCTTCAACAACCATAAAGTCAACGACATAAGTAAAGTTCCCAACAAAGACATGCAAACCTTTAACTCTCCCAACAAAATTACAAACTCAACCGGGGTATTTGGGATCTTTCCTAGGTTCGAGTCTTGTTTTTACTATATCATTATAAACACTTGAAGACATAATGTTGATTGGGGATTCGAAATCGATGTAGGCTTGATCAATGCATTTATATCCAATCATACATGGTATCTTCACATTCTCAGGGTCACCTATCTTAATCTTAGGGTCAATATTAACAAAAGGAGGCCGAGGATTATCAATGAGATTGTTATAGTAAGCGATTTCCTCCTTAGTGGGATATAAATTGAAATAATCATCATCTAAATCCTCCTCTTCTTCTTCCTTAACATCTTCTAATTGCCAGGTCATTGGGTTCTAGTTCCTTATCTAGGTCCATGGCTATTGCTAGGTCATTAAGCGCATAATAGCTCAATATCAACTAATCTATTGAGTTCTCTAAGTTCCATGATCTCATTCTCAATCTGTTCATACAACAAAGCAACTTCGCTAGGTGAAAGGGGTGGATTCGCGTTTTCCATAGTGGCCAACGGAATAATCAATGAGGATTGTACGAACAAACACACAAAGAAAAGATAGACTAAAGAAGACCTATAAAAAAATAATAAAAATAAAAATCTTACTAGAAAGGAATCTAGCAAGTAGACCTAATAAAAAAAATTCAACCAAGACAATAACTATTCCCCGAGCTGCGGTGCCAAAAACTTGATGCGTGGTTTTGCAACCTTGCAAAAGGTTTTACCTCTCAAGGGATCTTGAGAAGCTTGCAATCCCCACCAGGCAGTGTACCTAACCGATGTAGTATAGTGTAGTGGCAAGTACCGGGGGATTGATCGTTCAACTCAAAGAATAGTGTTCGCTAGGGTTAAAACTTAATTAAAATAGATCTAGAGGTGAGGGATGATTCTTTTTATATTTTTATATTTTATGGAAAGCATGTAAAAATATCGGGTTTTGGAAGAATGGGCGGAATTAGTTGCTAGTCAACTAACCCAAATAATTACGGATGCATCAAAAATAAAATAAAATGACACGAAAGTAAATATGGAGAAAAACAATAATAAGAGAAATGTGTTTACTTATATTTCACTACTCCCTAGCTATCTTTTACTAGTTGATTAGTTTGTTACAATTGCATGGATGACGGATTATATTCCTTAATACCATTCGTAGGGACGTGTACGATCTTCCCTAACTCTATAAGCTCCTACCTCTTCCTATGTCGAGCCGACTACTAGCTCCTAAAATGGCCTCCTTAGCAGTTACTTATGCATTAAATACAACCAATTAATCGTAGTAGACATCCGATCATGTTTCTTAAGACGTTCAAGCATGTTACCAATTGGAAGTCTGTCAGTTTTCTTAAGCCTAACATCGATATCATTCATCCACAACAATTATAAACAAACAACCAACCAATAATGAATAACTAGGTTTCATTACATCTAAGCAAACACAAAGAAAACCTAGCCTAGCATGTTAAAGTAAAGGCAAGCATAAGATAGAATCAAACAACACATAGACATATTGAATGATTATTGGAAAACTTATCGTCCATCAAACATGGATGAAACAAGGGTTTGGAACCCATAAAAGTAAGGTAAATTTCGTGCTAGGGTTTCTCTAAAACTATCCAAAAGTTCTCCTCCTTAACAAATGAAAAATAGAAAACTATATATAGATTTTTGGGTCTGACGGCGTCACGTGTCCCGTGTTATCCACTTCTTGTCCGTCTCTTGTAATTTGAACGTGACGGCCTTGGTGACGCCGTCACGTGTTAAATATCTAAAACATTATGGCGCGTCTCGTGTATTTAATTATCCACGTCTTTGTCCATGAGTGACAGCGTTACATACAATTCCTGACGTCGTCAGGTACCAATTTCAGCATGATTTGGAGACTTAGTCGTTTTCTTCACTTTTTTGCTCCAAAAACGTCCAAAATGCTTCCTTTTCCAGATTTCTTCTCCAAAGTACCTAAAATGACAAAAGGAACGATTTAGGGCAGTAATTGATCAAATAATCACGACTTAAGGCTTAAATGACCCCATAAAATCAGTAATTGATCAAATTTCTTCGTCTCATCACTTGCATCCCACATATGTGTTTCTAATTGATAACATGTTCTTGTGAGATATGATTAGAAGCCTTCATGCTCACTTAATGCTCAGTAATTAATTAATTAATTATTGAATGCATGTTTATTAAAAACTTTTTGTCTTTAATTAGCTGTTTGGATATTATATCTCTAGATATACATATCTACGATACATGCTCTTAAATGCTAAATGATTATCATGTTTTGCATGATGTTTGCATTTATTCCTTATGTGCATTTTACATGATTTTCTTGTAAGTTTTGCACCCACACTGTGTCCTTTTAACACATTAGGAATTAGGTATGCCTATCACTATGAACCTTTAGAAGTCATATAGTCATACACTAGTGTCAAAACCTATAAGTTAAAGTAGTTGCAAAGTTGTTCTAATTCCCTAGTCATCACTTCGCCTTCTTCCAAGTAATACACCCTTTGTCATGGAAAGGTTAGATACAAACCTAGTAGAACTCGGAGTAGGCTTAACAACTTAAATATTTCATCCGAAATATTCAAGTAATTTTAACTTGCGATCGCAATTATTAAAAGTCATATCCGAAACATCTTATTCAAAGCCTCTTAACAACATATGTTAAAACGCTCATCCAAATGCCCAAAGCGAACATCAACCTTTGGATGACAAAGGACTCACGAGTTACTACATAAGTGATTAGTAGTTCCTTTCATCCTCGTGTGAATATAAACTCCTTAAGACCCAAGTATATTCATCTCCGTTAGTTCCTCCTATCCCCATAGGTTTGTCATTGTGTTCTGTCTTCAAGCTCACCTCATAGATAATGAGGATTGAATTTATCCATTAGCTTTAGGGTAGAAAACAAACCATCACCCTATCTTGCCAAGAGTATGTTGATACTCTCCTTCCTCCGAATCTCATTGGAAATATTAAAGTCATCTCGAACTGTCAATAATCTCGTGTCAAATCCCGTTGGATTTATTTCTCTATCTCGTCAAGAGTATGTTGATACTCTCTTTCTTCCGAATCGTGTCTTATGACTACTTGAATATTTCACTGAAAATATTGTAGTCATCTCGTGCGTCTCGTCTCATGATTCTTTAAATATTTTACTAGAAATATTGAGTTATTCTTCACATCCCTTGTATAACCACTTAAATATTTCACTGGAAATATTAAATTCATCCCTTACATCTCGTCTCATGACTTTTTAAATATTTCACTGGAAATATTAAGTCATCCTTCACATCGCTCTAATGACTACCTATATATTTCCTCGGAAATATAAAAGTCATCTCTTCTCGTCTAGTACTACCGTTCATCTCGTAAAAATAATTTATTAGGTATAAATTCTCTCCTCTTGTCGAAAAGTCTCACTAATCTATCTTCTGATTCCTCAGCCTTTTCCCTTTCACTTCCACAAGGTACTAAACACATCATATGCTTGGTTACTTCCATATCCATTATCTTCTTAACTTATCTATACTTTTCAACTTTTGCTCTACACTACGAATGCTTCCACATCCCACTCATCTTCCTCACACCTCAAGCGACTAACCGCTAGGATAAGTTGAGATAACCCTTCTTCATCAACATAGATAATCCCACTAGAACTTTATCACTAACCTCACAACCTTGAAGATTTTATCTTCTTAACCCTTAGGATATCTCCATGTGATCACATGCCTCATCATATGAATGTTCTTTGAATATTCACAATGATTGAGAAGAGCTACGTGACTTCAAAGGTGAAGTTTATTGTATGCTATCCACCACTTGTCATGACGTTACTAAGCTCATCGTTTCCGTCAACGTTTGTTTTCCTCTTTATTTTATTTTTATGCATCTTATCCGGAGATTAAGGGGGAGCGAAAACACACTCATATAGTCTTTCAACAAACATTCTCAAGAACACACTAATGTAGTTCTTATTCCTTAGAAAACTTCCCTTTAGCTGCCTAGAACTAGGCTGCACAAGAAAATTCGTGACTTCCAGGTCACGGTACCGTTAAATAGGCCATGGTACCATTAAATTTAATGGTACCGTGCGGCATTTAGTGGTACTGTGCCCCTGTTTAACGAATTTTCATTGTTTCCTTTAGATCCCTGCATCCCTAACCTCAAACCTGCAAAAATTTGCAAACTCACATACACCCTAAGATTCCCTCACTACAACATAGGACACTACCACCAACTTTTATTCGAATCCCACAACTCTTACCTATATAAGGCCTCACCATTGCAAGCTTATCTTGCATCTCATCTTCAAACCTTACATTAACATCATCATACTCAACCCTTATAACTAAACTTCACTCTTGACCGTGATAGTTAGTCTAAAAATCTTCAACCCATCGATCACTACACTCAAACTTTAAAACTATTCCTCACTTTGGACAAGTGATAGTTAGTTCAAAAACCTTCAATCCTCATAATTACACGAAACCCTTCATGCACCAAATTATCTCTAACACACAACTAGGATCATTCAAACGAGTAATCTAGAACTTCATTACCTCAACCCCGTTAGAGATCTCCACCAACAATCCTGTTAGGATTACATGCACATTTTCTTTTTCTCTTTTGAAATACATCATGCATCTCATTGTCAATGCAAATGATATATTAATGTAAACCATCTTTCCCCACCTTTCTTTAAAGGTCAAAACCAACACTTTCCCATCTTATGGAATCATTTCCATTCGCATCTAGGTGTATATCATTCTCATTTTCCTTTTTTTATCTTCTATCGAGTCTACTTTATGGCATGACTTGTCATAATAGTAATCATCTAGAGTATGTCTTATCAACAAACCATCCTTAACACCAATCATCTTAGGTAGATGATTATGTCGTTCAAAAGGTTTGTTAGAACTTGCCTTCCCAATGATAACTTGAAAAAAGTCATTTTGTGTGTCAGTCAATGAACGAATCTCGTTCTTGTTAGTGTGATTGATTGAACAATTACACCTTAGGTTGTTGGTCGGGTTGTGACACTCAAGTGTCTTTGAATTGCAATATGCATTCATCTTTTGGTGTCGCTCAACTTTCTTGGGCTTTCTTTTAGGTTGTGTCACTCACATAGTTTAACCATTGCATGTTTTGCTATATGTATTCTATCCCTATAATGTTGCTCCTATACTCTTATATATTATGTTGCACGAAGCTAACCTTGATGTAGGAAAAGCCTTTGTAAGAATTTGATCCATGGATCCGTTAGATACTAAGGTAAATAAACATGGGGATTCAATCACCATAGGGGAGCATTGAGCTAGGGGGAGCTCGGGGGTATTTGAATACATAGCTCGAAGTCGTCTTCACAAGCGGTGATAGAAGACTTCACTGGGATGATGCAAGCTCGCCTTTCTAGGGAGAAAGGATAGTAGTGTAATAAGGGGGAGTAGGGAATGACTTCAAGGGAGAGCTCGAGGCAACTACCTTTGTGCTTCGACATAAGGGGGAGAAGGGAGTGTAAACGGGTAACTTTTACATTTTACTATGTATCACGGTTTACATATTTGTCATCATCAAAAAGGGGGAGATTGTTAGTACAAATATTACGATATTTAAACTAAACAGTTTCTTCAGTTTTAATGGTGACAAACATGTAACTTGTAATGCATAACATAAAATACGCAAGTTACTTGTTTACACAAATCATCAATGCATACTTACATCAACATCTCTCGATGTCTCAAGCATGCTTCAACAAAGTCGTAGATTTCCATCCCAACAGCTATATTTTTACCTAAATCAGCTCCAAACTCCCCCAAATAAACTTTCACCGCTAAAAACAAATTTTGGAGCATCTATGTTTGGGACGGTACCATGGTACCACTAAATTTTTATGGTACCGTCGGGTATTTAGTGGTACCGTCCCCCTGTAACGGTCATTTTTCTCTTTGCCTATAAATAATGGACCATTTTACACTTTCAAGCTGATTTTTCCAGACATTATTCTCAGGTATAATCCCTTCTTATTTAGATCACTTTCTTTGATCATTTAGAGAGTATTAGTTTGTTTTAGATTGATCTAATCATCCATTCAAGTGATTACCTTCATTCCTCATCTAGTCCAAGAGAAGAACACAAAGTATCAAGAAGATACAAAGTGTTAGAGTCATTGAGTAGTGTACTTGCATTACTTGTTGTAAGCTTGTTGTATCTTGATATACATCAAGTAGTCATTATCTTTGTTTAGTTTTGTGAGTGTCATTGTGATCTTGTTGAGATCTTGGAGATCTCTTGTAGCTAGTGAGCTTGTGTGTTGATCAAGTGGATCAAGGGTAGATCGGGTAGATCGTGTATGGTGTGTTGATTGTGTGATTAGTAAGGATCGGGTAGATCGTAAGTAGATCGGGTAGATCGTGTGTAGATCATGTGGATCTAGCTTGTGTGATGTGTGAGGATCGGGTAGATCGTGGTAGATTGGTACTAGCTAAGATTAGTACTCGACATTTAGCTTAGTGTCGGAAAATAATGTAAGCGACGTTGTATGGTTTTCTCCGCCGAGAATGGAGCTTGTTGATTAGTGAAGTATCTCTCGAGTTGGGTGCTCGGGGTGTGGAGTAGGGCGAAGAGGAGCTTCGTGACCGAACCACTATAAATCGTCGTGTCCGGGTTTGCGTTTTCTTTGGTTATCTCTCTACGTTTACTTTCTCATTTATCGCTATACATTTATATCTTGCGTAGCATTTAGTCTTGAGTAGTTTGTTGCTTATATTGTTTTAGTTATGTTTTGTGTTATGGCATGTTATTTATAATATGTCTAAGTTTGTGTTGTTGTGATATGCCTTACTTGATACTTTATATTATTACTAGTTCTTAAAAGACTTGTATTGACACTTTTCATATTACATCAAGCTTGATTGGTCATTTGATACGCAAGTTTTAAATTTTTAAATGGAAACGTATTCACCCCTCCTCTACGGTTTGCACAACATTTATGGGCGTTGGTTTTATATTGTTTTTAAAAACTGATATGTGGCTGTAAGTTGTTTTCTTGTTTAATATATTGCTGATTTAATATGGATTTCAGTTTTTATGATATGTTGTTGGTGAATTTATGGATATGTGTTTTTGTTTCTTTAACATATAATTTGTCTTTTAAATGTTCATAAGTGTTGATTATCATAAGTAGTTGGTAATATTATCGCGTTTTTTATTGGATGATATATGTTCATAGGTTCGGTTCCTATACTGTTTATAAGGTAATCTAAGTGGCTGTGATTATCGGCTTCAAATGTTTTTTAGAATCTCTGTGAATGTGAAATTAGGCGAGTTTATACTTTGCTGCTAGGGTTGATGGATGTTGTTTTTCCAATAGTTTACGGATACAAGTTTTATGAAATGAGACATGTGTGAAGTAGATTATTTCTTTGTTTATGATTGATTGATGAAGACTGATAATTTTAAATTTCTTATTATGCTTTGATATCTGTTGTGAATTGTATAATATTTTCTTGCATTGCCTGATTGAATGATTAAGTAGTGAGTTGTTGATTGGTGTGTTAAAGATGCTACGGGTTTATTATTTCCATTCACATTTTTCTGTAACTGTTGTTGTTCTCTTAATTTTGTTCATTTATAATGTGTACAATTTTGGCAGCCAGTCTTGGCAGGATGAGGTATAGATTCATGTATAGCATGGTTGCACATTCACTCTCTTACATTGAACATTTACTAATTTCTTATGAGTAAGTAAAAAAAAAAAAAAAAAAAAAAAAAAAACACTTTCGACAGTAATCATACAAATTCATAAAAAAAAACACTCACACACACAACCATTTCTTTCTCTTCTTTAAGCTCGGGAGAAACATCCCACAAAAGGAAAAAAAATGATTCTCCCACATGTTCCCGCAAAAGAAGGGTGGTTTCCTATTGCCTTTTTATTTTATTTATTATTTTTTTTCCTTTCCTCGCCCATTTGCCTTTATCTACAACGTAGACTAATAACATCAAATAATTTCACATTTTGGTTATCAATATCTTAAGTTCTTTGTTTTATTTTATATCATGTTATGTAGATGTGGTATTTAATTGCTTTCTATTCGCATTATAGGATATAATGGAGCATTGGAACGAAAAAAGGTGAAAATTTGATTATGTTTTAAGAAAACTTGAAGAAATATGAGATTAAGGTTTCTACGGCGAAGAGAGACATTTGTCTCTACGCCATATATAGTGGAGAGTTTGAAGCAAAATCAATTCGTAGTTCCTACGCCGTATTTGCATACATACCTTTACGACTAGGCATTTTGAAGACTTTTTGAGCATGCATCTGGCATAGATTCTACGGCGTAGACAGGCACTTATCCCTACGTCGTAGACAATGAACATTAACAAGCATTTTTAAGATGTAGCGTATACGGTGTAGAGGCTTACTTACCTCTACTCCGTAAAGAGGTCAAGAAAGAAAACCCTATAAATACCAACCTAAACTCGTCCATAATTGATTCTACCTTTCAGAATTCGATTTAGGGTTTCAAAAGGAACGAATATGACCACTTTCAACATGAAATCCAAAGGAGAAGCCATCACAATCCATCTAAATCATTAGCCTCAGTTGGTTTGATTATCAAAACATTATGTTTACTTTTATCATTGATAATTACATTGTTTTTTACATTCATACTATGATTTTTGGCTAAACACATCATGTGTTAGCCTAGTTATGATTTTTTCCCCATTGATTTGAATGCTTTAATTTATGATTTATTGGATATCTTATTTGTTTATCAATAGATCCTTGTGTTTTGGTACGAGTTATGATCGTTTAGTTGATAATCCACTAGGAAGTATGTCACAAGCTGAAAACAAAGGTATCAGATCGACTAATGGATAACCATCCCTTCTTAGTTGTCGGGTTATGACCATTAGCTTAGCCTAAATTAAGAGTAATTCATTAAAAAGTGCAAGATAGCACTTGTTGATGATAGTGTATAGGTATTGAATGTTAAGTGATTAATATAGATAAATGGGTAGTTGGCGTTCTTAATGACTGAAATCCGAATAAGCTAATTGCTATAATCTTAGGATTAGATATATGGAGATCATAGGTTTAGACTGCAAGGAACAATTGGATTTTTATGATATTAGAGCCTCTACTAAGTTTCTGAGTTAGACATTGCGCGTAGGATTGAATCAATTGGAAGCATAGAGGATTAACTAGGTTAGCACAATTTTCTTCCTTCGGTTGATCTCTGTTTACTTTTATTTTAGTTTTTTATTTCTTATTTAATTTTTAATTAGACTTTTAAGTAAATTGATAGCGTGGATCTAAAGCAAAATCTGGGGAATTTAATTGCTTTTGTAGGATTAGTTGTTAATTTCTTATTATTGGCCTTATTAAACACTTAACAACTTGAGTGATAAGGGAGGCTATTTTTTAGTTAAGTTAAGGCTCTGAGTTATAGGTTAAAAATTGATGTGGTAGTACATTTTTCTTAGTGCGGTAGTATCCACATTACTTTGTACATAACGTTTATTTTTATTTCAGTTTATATCATTTACCGGATTAATCCCTTTTAACCAAAATTAAAAAATTAAAACACAATGATGAATTAGGCTTTAAGATGATGAAGTGTAATAATATAGCCACGCTTGTTCCATATTAGTTGAGATGTTCTAATTTTTTAGTTCACGTAGGAGTACACATGTAGGTGTAACGAGTTTGGTACCCGCGCGTTGCTGCGGAATTCTTTTGTTGCCGTTAACTACTTAACGTGAAGTTAGTTACCTAGGACTCACTTTGCAACTGATGTATAACATGAATGACCATTTATGTAAATTATTTGAGGACTAAATTAGCTGGTTATAATTGGGCATTTAAAGGGCTAACAAATATTATTCGTGTGACAGATATGTTGCTAGTATTTGGGGCTAATCAAACCCGAGATCGGGCTTTCCAGGCTGGTCTAGGACCAATCTTTAGCCCAATGATTTTGTGCAATTTATGTATGCTTTAACTCTCAACTTTAGACGTACCTATTACATATATGAACAATGTATCTTATTATTCTGCAGACTTAAACAATTTCGTTCACAAGAAGTAATCTTTATAGAAATTACAGGTTGCGAATGATTCAGTCTATTCTTCGAACGGTAAAACCAACAACAACAACAACATTCGAGCAGAAAAACCGGCAATGCTTATTCATTTGAGAAGAGTTATCATTGTCATTTCATTCATGGGCTTATTCACATTTCATATGGGTAAAAATATGAAGACATGTTTCAACAAATCAATTTAGTTTAACAAAACCTAATAAATTCCCCAAAAGACAAATGCACGTACTTAATATCGCGCATAACCAATATACAGAATATTTACATTGAGAAATCATCATGCTACATACAATAGCTAGGTAGCAAGCCTCTCGGACGAGGTTGTTAATTTTGTTTGCTTATTAGAATTGTTTATCAGATTTTTTTTTCTTTCTTTTTTGGGATAATCGTGATTTGGTTTCCGACATTTTGGCCTACTAATCTATAAGGTTTGGGCTCGTCTCCATCCAGACTCAAAACGGGTAAAGCCATCTCCTTTAGAGAGGTTGGTGTGGCCAAATCAGGGTTGTTGATATGAATATTGCATTTCAATGAAACAGATAACGAGTTTTAGCAAGTCATCTCAAACACCGACACCCTTTAACTCACTCATCAAACGCGTTGCAAAGCGGGAGCAACAGCAACAAAACCAGATGCAACGGTTCCAGTAATGTACGAAAGGATCCCATTATTCATCGGCTCTTGATCATCCACAAACACCTCTTGTGGAACCCTAAACGCCCCATGAACACAAGTAATTCCAAATCCAACCACAATAGAAGATATCATAAGTGCCCCCAATCCCGTCAAAAATATTATTAAAATCGTTGAAATAATCAATATCCCTAACGTTTCACGGTCATTAAACGTCCTATCAAACATGGTAACCGGTTGATCAGGAGTACGAAATACGTACAAAAACAACCACGCCCATAAAAGACATGCAAGGAAGAAAAGAATAAAGGGATGTGAAAGAAGAGAAAATGCAGCCACTAAGACAATAATTGCGGTGTAATTAACACGAAAGTAGGTTAAATTTTTTCTTACACGAGACATGGCTTCTTTGAGGGTGTCTGGTCGAGAAAAAGTTGAACGGTCAATGAGTTCAAACCATGGGCGCCGCTGTGAGAAAATTTGGGTGATGGAGGTGGACAGGCGGGAGAAAAATGGGCGGAGGTCGGGGTTCTTGTTGGCAGGAGGTGGGGTTGGTCGGATCAACCGTTTGGTAGTGGTTGGGGTGGTGGTTTGAGGGAGGTTTGATGGTCGCGCCGTTGTCTTGGCCTTTGCCTTAATCGTCACAGGCGCCATCATGTCCTGATGGTGCCAAATTAAAAGAGGGAGGGGAATTGATTTGCAAGATTATGAATGCAGAGATATGTCGTTAATGCAAATCATACATTGTTATTTCAGTTACAGATCTATAATCTTTGCATACGGTTTCCTTTTTTAAAAACAAATAGCCCATGGTCCATGGATTTGACATGTATCATAAGTCCCTCAAGAATATGATATGGATTTTAGAGAATAGTTCAACATTTATACGTTTTCTTAAAGTTGATAATCAGTGTATTCAGAAAATAAGTTTAGAATGTTATTTTGGTTTGGTCTAGGCCTTATTACTTGTATCCATGCGCTTCATATTCGCCCGGAGTTCCCAGAAATATAGCCATCCCTGCCTCCCTCACGTCAATCCCACGAGCTTCTTATCCATTCTTATTTCACGGCGGGATAGCAAATCAAAACAAAAAACTCACATTGAACTATTGTAACAATATATATGTTTTTTTGGTAAGCATGCTTTCCGACATTTTTACCTACTAAATCACCGGGTGTGAGAACTCATCCCAACACAGATTGTAACATTATGCTTCAATAGGCATCCACCCCCGGGTTTTATTGTTGCCAAGTCTTCTTTGAGTTGAATGAACCAGAAATTAATTTGGATTGAACATGTAAGTAGGTTGGTCTCACAATATTCCATACTTTTTCTGTTTGATGAACTAACTTGTTAAAGATCAGAATGATTGAAATGATCTCATATATGAGATTGGGACAAAGGTGCTTATTTAAATTAGATTAAACATTACTGCGTACTTGGGGATGAAAACCCCTCATTAGCACATGACCAAGAGTCTACAACTCGAACACAACTACACAAAGGACTTTATTTTTGATCCGAGACATTCATGACAAGAACTCGGACTCAAACCTACACTTACAGGCTACAAACACAAACCCGTAACACCAATCAAGGGTTAACACATACACATACTAATAGTAACCACTAAGGACAATAGCAAGACCAACACTCGAACATGATCAGTGATCAACCAACACGAAGTTGTCAAATGGTAAGGTTAAGCGAAGTCAATGAAAATGTTATCAAGGGTGATGTCATCGCACCCGGACTTTGGAACAAGTGTGACCAACACATTGTCATCATCATCAGCCTCGAGGTCTTCCAAGAGCTCGGTAAGCCCAGCACGAAAGCTGGCCTTGCTTTCCATCTTACCCTTGTGCTTGTGTGGCAACTGCGCAAAACTACCAACAAACTCAGACTGATCAGGTGAACTAGCTTCTTTGTCGTCCTCGTCATTCACATACACATCAAACTTGACGTACTTCTCAGAATCGTAAGTGATTCCATCAATGATCAAAAGCTCCTCTCGATCCTCCTTTTCCTTCTTGCTTCTTGATTTCTTTGGCCTTGGCACCAAAACCTTCATGATCTTGTCTAGCTTCACGGGGAAGCTAACATCATTTGTTTGTTTTACTGTCCCAGCAAGTTTTCTGGCAATACCGGACCTTGGTGCACGTGGGACTGGCTTGCTTTTAAGCCAGGGTACATCTACTCTCTGGTAGTCGTACCCTAGCTTTTTCGTAAGCAAGCTGTCCTTAACATACACTCGAACAAGATTCTTGTTTTCATCATAGAAAACAAAGGAGGTGTTAAGATAATCTGGATCATTGATATCTACATGTTTTCCTCCCATCATTTTCCACAATGACCACATTCTGTCGACGTTGGAATGGTGACAATAAAAGAGAGTGTCACGGCCAGCAGAGTAGAAGTTTCCAAGGTTTTCGCCGTTTTTCTCTCTGGGGTCACCCACCCACCTGTGAACAGGTACGTGTGGGTTTTGCTCGATTGACCCACTACCTGCAGATGAACTTCCAGCACGATATGGTTTTCCGAAGAAACCTTCAGGGTCAGTGGCGTTTGTCACCATATATCGGTACATGATACCGAGATTGTTCTTGACCTTTTCGATATCAGTGGTGTTCTTATCTGCGCCATCATAACCGAGATCAACAACAGCATTCAAGTGAGCTTGATTTCTTTTGGAATCGAAAAGAGCTGATTTTGGGTCCTTAAAATATTTAGGAATTGTCATTCCAGCAGGAGTATCCCAGTTCCAGAATGGCAAAGCAAACGTTGGATCATTGATCAAACTCCCTAGTATCCTTTCATAAAAGTAAAGGTACCAACGGTGGAAAGGAAAGAACAGCCACGAGTTATGAATCTGAATTTCGATGTCAGGAAACCCGCTCGAAGACTGAGTGTAAGCACCATTGCAGTAAGCACAGTGAATACGAGCTTGCTGTAAAAAGTTACGTGGATCATCTTCAGGAAGCTCCTTCATGCGTTTGATAGCAAGGTTGAACTTAGCAATGTACTTCGGGCTTAGCAAATGAGCAGCTGGTCTAATCTTGAACGCCTGGTTCTTTGGGAACTGGAAGTCCAAGATTTGACTAGAGTCGGGCGGGCAGCAATCCCCGCTGCTAGTAGGAGTACTTTCTCCTAGTTGAAACCCGGAGAGAGATTTGGTCCCACATTTGGAGATATCAGGTGCGGCTATAGGTGCAGCCGCACTTGAGGGAATAGAAGTTAGGTTCACGGCTCCAGCTAGACCACCGAGACCAAGAAGAACATTGCGACGATCAAAGGAGTTGTCAGCATTGCATGAGACTTTGTGTTTTAGTGAGTTGTTAAGGGAACATTTCTTTGAGAAAAGTGGCCAGGAAGAGATGATTGGGGAAGTTGTGGTAAAAGAAGAAGTTAATGTTTTAGTGGTGGTTTGGGGTGCGAGAGGTGCTAGTGTTGCAAAGGAAGCCATGATGTGCGTTTAAGTGTTCTAGTAGCATGGTTTATATAGACAAATAATGAACCAAGAATTATTCAAACTCCACCTAACAAAGAAAACTTTAGTAAAATTTGCCACTAAACTTGAGTAACATCTTAAGTAAAAATGTTGCCACTAAACTTTAGTAACATCTCAATGTAGAAATTATTAACATTACGTGTATCTATATGATACATATATAACAGCTAATAACGCTCCATCCGCCTCAAAATTATTATTCATCGACAAAAAAACATACATTTTAAAAAATTGCATTTATTACCATTTTAATTTTTGCAAAATCTAGAAAAAGATAGTTATATTATTTGACAATTATTAAACGTTTCATTTAATTTTGTAAATAATAATTCGATTAGGGTGATATGGTAAACATAGAGAATTACAACTTCTATTTTTATTAGTGGAATATGGAACTAACCTAACTGGGTACGACACATTGCAGCGGCAACAAACCTGGAACATATGTAATGAGTGGCAGAATTTTAACATTTAAAAAATTTTCCCTTCAAATGTGTAACTGAAATTTCTTCTCATTTCAAATTTTTCTTCTTATTAAATCTTTTCCCATATAATAGATGCATAAAATAAATCAAACATTAATCTACACTAAATAAATAAAAAAGAAAGCATAACAAAACTTGTAAGGTCACATGCCCATTGGTACGCTTACGTAGGCCGTCAAAATTACCTACAATATGTCGGGTTATACGGGCTAAAACATTGTTCATGTTCATTAACTTAGTTAACCCGGACTCTTATTAGGATCGAGTTTACCCTAATTCGAGTTTTGGGTTAACCCGTAGAAGCCGCATGAGAGATCTTTTTCCTTCGTATATTTTCTTTGTTTATCCATTTTTCTTATTCTTTTTTATGTTATATATTTAGATTAACACGAACTCGACCAACTTGTGCACATATGCTCACTTTTAGCCCAGGATTCATCTTATTAAAGTGATGCTTTCAATGTAAATATCTTGGTAAAATATAGTTATATGTTTTAGTTATAAACATTGTGATATTCATAAGAAGAATAATATGAACTCGTTAAAAATCTTTTTGACTCTAACTTTGTTATAAGTTTGCTAATTTGGTCATGAATGGTCGAGTTGGTAAGCAGTTCTTGATAAACGTTATCAAAAGTATGAGAGACCACGATGAGTTTAAACCTTGTTTTGGTGCAAACAAATTGAAGTTGCCACACCAACTTTTTGAGAAAAATAAAGTTTGAATTGAGATCATTTCATTTTCAAATCTATCATATTCTTTTTATGCATATTGTGAGAGGAAGGAATTTAGTAGGGCTCATGTTTTATTTAATAATGACCCCATTATTTAATTTACTTTTACTTAACTGGTTTAATATTACAAAAACATTACAAAACACGAGAGACAAATATTAGGGAAATATAAACCAAAATGTTTTACCTTATTTAAGTTTGTGTGAGAGCGGACTTTAGCTCCATGAACTAGTTGGTCGGAAGGTATAAGTACTCTCATAAAAATAAATAAATAAATAAAATAAAACCTATTTTAAGTCACTAAAAAAATGCTACCTGGTGTATTAGAGAAAACATAAAGAAACTATCATCAGATATTTGACATGTTTACGGATCAATCTGTATAACCAATTCTTAACCTGAAAGTCAATTTATATAATAAACATGTTAAATGAGTTAACCGTGCTCGACCCGAAGTAAAAACAACTCTGAATCACTCTTACTTTCGAGTGAGTTTTAAATCATGTGTTGTTTGAAACATTGAATCTAGCTAATTATCAACCATCCTAACTTGGATCATTGTAGTCAAATATAAGTCACGTGTTAAAACTGAATTAGGACATTAAATATAGCAACAACTTTTGTACCTACAGATTTGAATAAGTCAGCTTCACGAGGGTATATTAAACGTGTATAGTTTGCTTTGGTTAACGTCATCTTTGCAGAACACTGTACCCAACTCTGATGCCCCTCCCTCTATAGTTCGTAGCATTGCTTAATATAGTTCGATTCTTGTACCATTGGTCTTAGCTCACAAGTTTGGATCTTTATTTTCTTTCTATTTCATGATCCATGTGAGCTTTCATTGCATTACCTGTTTGATGTTACGAATCTTTTCTGCAACATTGGTACAATGCTTTAAATTTTCACGGTTTCCCCAACTCCCTTTAATCATATCATCTCGGTCATCAATACAAGCAGCTCGTTTTTTAAGACACTGGTTTTAACATTTGAAACCAGGGTGTTTGTTTAACCATTTGTATATTTCGAATCTTTTCTACAACATTTGAAACTTTGTTAAGTTTAACCTGTTTTTATTAGTGTAAATTTATCAACTTGCGCTTATTAGCTTTTTCAAAGTTTAATAAGCAGATAAGTTGGATTAATAATCTTTCGATCCGCATGCATCCGAAATTTTGTGTGCTATAGTGTTTTTATATCGTTCGTTAGTATCTAGATGGTATTAAGGATTGTGGGAACTTAATTGTGTAGTGCGTGAACGAATAACCTAGTAGTAATTTTACTCTCTAATCTTCTATGTTTTCCTGAGACATTTTATCTATTCATAATGTTATTCTTCTCACAACTTTTTCAATAGCTTTCAACCAGCAAAGATTTCCCACCAATAAACCCTAGCTATCATTCATCACAGAGTCACAGGCTTTGAGGTTCTCAAATGCTTTGGCGTTTAAACAACATAGACAAAAAGGATAGGATCAAATACATCACACAATGAAGCTCAGGACTGTGTTGAAAATGTAACAATAAAGAAAAGACTGAGATTAAGAAATTGGGTTGGATCAAATTGTATAAGTTAGTTAAAAGGTCGGATTGCATGATCGTAAAAAATAACAATTGTTTTAAGTCTCAATAATACTTCAAGAAGGGATAAAAATATTAGCATGTCCAAATGTTGTACACCGTACTATATAACCCACCACTCGTGCTAGACATTTTTGTCAACTTTTTGGAGAGGATAAATGATTTTTATTGACAAATCAATATGTTGTGTGAGTTATTCAATATTAGATAAAAGGAGGTCAAATGAAGGTTAAGTTGAAAATTTTGAATACAGGTTTCTATCTTTAAACATGACCTCTAGGTGCTGTATACACATGGAAATTTAATTCAGATCAACTAAATTACTTGTAGAAAGACCGCCTATTTGGACTAAAAGTTTTTATTATACGGATGAAAATAAGTCGCTTTAAAGCCTTTAACTCAACTGCACGCACGAGTTAGAAGACTCAAATAAGACATTTGGGCAATAAAAGTCCACATAAAAATATAACTCAAGCCCAGTAGCCCACATAAAAAGAAGTCCATCATGACCAGATATGGTGGCGGGGATACGGCAATGTCTAAAGACATTATCTATTATCTATATATATAAATAAGGTTCTAAACGACTCCATTTTACACAGGCTTTTCCCGCCATTTTTTTGGGCTATTTGGCCTGGTATTTGTGGTCCGCCGACGGTAACCCAACCCAAAAATAAGCCAACCTCTATTATTTCACACCTCCCTATCTTCTCAAATCTTCCAGAAATATCTCACACACATATACGGATACAGTAGAATCAGATCATAAACAACCAAGAGATAGGGCTCCAGTTTGGGGTTTTCTTTTTAGGGCTCTATTATTGCACTACTGTCTCCAAATCAGTTACAATGTCTCTTTATGTCTCATCATCACTTCAATTTATGGTTATTTTAATAATTTTTTTTATAATAAAAATTGTTGATAATTATAATAGGTAAAGTGGGATGAACGTTTGAGAAATTATGAGGAGGAACTGAACAAGAGGAAACAGAAATCTAAAGAATTTGAAGAAGAAACACTTTGAGTTAGTTCATTTTTCTTTTCTTTTATACTTTTGTTGTTATGTTTCTGAAACATGTTTTTTTAAAGGTTTTGGATCTTGGAATTAAAGAAATGTGAATGATAATGTTGTTTGATTTACCTAAGTTTGAGGTTATACTTTTATGGTGTGATATAAATGCGTAGCAAAATTGGAGTGTCTAATGGTTTACATGTAGAACGACCCCTAGGTAGGTGATTGGATAGTCGAGTATGTAACTTGAAAAATGGTATAATTAACCTGGCTGTTACACTTCTTACGATGTGGGTTTACACCTACACTTTGGCTCTGTTTCTTTAGCCCATGGTGAATGTTAAAGTTCATTTCACTACGCTGTAGCATGCCGCCATTTGCCACAGTGCTTACCGACCCTTTTTATAACAGTGTGTACAGACGTTCAGCACGGACCGGTAGTGTTGGACTTTCTAACAAGGAGTGTGCGGAGGCAAACATTGGATGAGCCTTCTGGAAGTGACCATGTTGGAGGTGTCACTCACAAATTTGAAGGCATTCCAAATAGTCGCCATCCCGTGCATCAGCTGACCACAACAGGCGGTAAGCGACCAATAGAAGGTGTTGTAATTTACAGTCATGTTCTTCGATTTAATTTGGGAATTCACATGGTATACCATGTTGTTCAGGAAGCGTGAATAGCTGTTGAGAAAGCATATGCTGTAGATGAAGTTGGTACGGGCATGTCTATCATGTGTTTACAAATTTTTAAAGATAAGTGAAAGTGTGGTGAGTTTTTCTATCATATTATTTTTCTTCACTCTCAAAACTAGTTAGGATATTGGGTTTGTTGCTTGAGGGTTTTCAATTTCGAAATTAACGGTTTTTGGATCAAATTTGTTTTGTAATGAACCATATCCTATTTGTCTTAGGAGTTGTGACCACCAATGGAGTCAGCCCTTCTTTGCAATTCTTCAAGAAACAAACCAACTCAAGTTATAGGTGTTTAGACCTCATTGTTTTCTGTTTGTTTTTCAGAATGTAGGGTGACGAAAGGCGAACTAGAGATTGGCTTTTTGGAATGTAGGGTGACGAAAGGCGTAACTAGAGCCGGAGTTAACTGAACAATTTTGCAACAAACGGTAAAGAACGAAAAAAAAAACCTTTAAAGCTAATAAATGATAAGGGATTAGAGCTTCCTTAAATCTATGAGTGATATATTGAATCGAAACGGGAGTATACACTATAGGACTGTCATGTTGATGCGTTTAGGGACGTTTGGTTCAGATGGTACGATTTGGTGTTTGCAAGCTTATGACTCACAATTTTAAGATTCACATATCCCTTTATCATGACAAAATGTTATTCACACTTCATTAGGATTGCTTAGCCTTTTATTATTTTGACTTATAATGCATTTGGATCATTATAACTACAGAGCTGAGAGCTACACTTTTGTGCAGGCGGGAACTGAGATTAATTCAAAGGTATAATGACTTTCCTTTCATATACGTATTCTGATTGTTTGATGTACTTGATGTATTTCTAAGATTTAAATTTGGTTCAGATGGTACTTGATGTATTTCTAAGATTTAAACTTGATGTATTTCAACCGCAAACATGTAGTTCAACCAGGTTGTTTAATTACTTATTTGTAATATAATTTAGAAGATGCCTTATGATCACAGTTGGTAAGTACTATCTGCTCTGGCCTTTTATACTTAGTTACTTAACTTATGCGTTTGTGTATTTGCCCAGCCCATCCATTGGATGTAAATAGAACACCGCAAAATGCAGCTTATAATTCGCATGCTCCTAATCATTGCACACGATCGTCAGCTATAGGTAAGTGGATCAGCAATTGATGCGTAGGGATTGCACCAGGCTTTACCTCTCAAGGGATTTTGAGAAGCTTACAACCCCCACCAGGCAGTGTACCTGATCGTTGTAGTATAGTATAGTGACAAGTACCGGGGGATTGATCGTTCAGCTAGGAATAGTGTCGCTAGGATTAGAAAACCTAAATACTAGTTCTACAGATGAGGGATGATTATTTTTGTATTTTTATATTTTTTTAGAAAGCAAGTAAAAATCTCGGGTTTGAAAGATTCGGGCGGAATTAGTTGCTAGTCAACTAACCCAATACTAAAGATGCAATCAAAATAAAATACTAGAAATGAAAATAAACTAAATTAAACTAAGGTTGTGAGCAATAAGTGGAGAAATTGTGTTTACTTAGATTTCACTACTCCCTAGATATCTTTTACACATTAATTACTTGTTATAGTTGCGTGGATGACGGATTGTATTCCTTAAAACCATTCATGGGGTGGCGCACTTAATTCCCCAATCCTATGAGTGCCTACTTCACTCCTATGTCGAGCCGGCTAAGAAGCTCCTAACATGGGATCATTAGAATTTACTCATGCATTAAATACAACCAATAAAACCTAGTGCACGTCAGTTCATGTTTCCTAAGACGTTCAAGCATGTTACCATTTGGAGATCTGCCAGTTTTCTTAAGCCTAACATCGAAATCATTCATCCAATACAACCATAAACAAGTAATCAACACATAATCAACATCTAGGTTTCATTAGATCTAAGCAAACACAATATAGATCTAGCCTAGCATGGTGAAATTAAGACAAGAACAAGATATAGACAACCAACACATAGACATATTGATTGAATTAGAAGAACACTTATCTTAATTACACATGAAAGGGTTCAAAGGCTGAAAACCCTTGAAAAACCTGTAAAATTTGTAATAGGTTCGGCCTTAGGGTTTCTCCAAACTTCTCTCTTTTTATGAATAAAAATTAGAAAACTATATATAGAAAACTGAGGCTGACGGCGTCAAGACCAAATAGGTGACGCCGTCATCTCGCCGCCAAAATACTTCTCGGACTGCCTTGATCTACATCTGACGCCGTCATGTGTTATGGTCTTCCAGGCCGTCACGTGTTTTACTCTTGACGCTCTACTTGTGACGCCTTCATGTTTATACTGGACCGTCATGCAATTTACTCTTGACGCCGTCAGAATGTTGCTCTTGACGCCGTCACCTACTGTTCCCAGCAAGGAAAATTAAAACTTTGGCGTTTTCTTCACATTCATGCTCCAAAAACGTCCGAATTACTTCCTTTTCCAGATTTCACTCCCAAAGTACCTAAAATCACAAAAGGAACGATTTAGGACAATATTTGATCAAATAAATTCAATTCCGGGCTTAAATGACCCCCTAAAAGTGGTTTATTTTTCGCCTCATCATATACCCTTACACTTGAGATTTGCTTGTCCTCAAGCAAATGCGCTTTTATTCAAGTCAAAATACAAGTTAGGGGTCATTTAACACTAATATAAAAGTAATTACAACAAATAATCGTTCCACTAAAGACCAAAGACAAGCACAGAGGTCATACACTAGCACCTCACAAATAGTGTTTAGATACTCACATCTCTCGGGTGTAATAAAGTATAAATTACATTATGGAAACGGAAGATATCTCTCACTACCTGTCATAGCAAAATAGATTACCATAGGCTTGGGAAAGGATCAAACCTCCACCACATGGCGTAAACACCTAGGATAAACTATCAAAGATGTCTTTTAAAGGGTTGTAACGTTAGGTGTAGGGATATGAAATACACGATTTTGTTGGATATAGACAGTCTTTACTGGTGGCGAGTTAACAATCTTGATTAATTACATGTACAATATGGCGTTGCTAAGCCAAGACTAGACTCGACTTAAGCTAATAAATAAAAAATAACAAAAAATATAAAATAAACATAAAATGAAACGGGATAGTAGTCCGTATGTTTTTCTCTTTTCTCTTTTTCTATTTTTTTTTTCTTTTTTTTTTTTCTTAATTTTTTCGATTTTTTTTTTTTTTTTTTTTTTTGCATACACTCTTACCCTACCATCCAAAATAATACATCATAGGGAATGGAAATTCCCCTTACATTTGAATTTTTACATACTTTACAATAAACTAATCTAATTACTCGAATTAAGAAAATCAAAACACTTGGAGTACTTTTAAGATTAACGTACATATGGGGGTAATAATATGATGTTCTTCCCCATTACTCCATAAAATAAGTACTTTACCCATGAGTCTCAATCGTCCCAAAACAATATGTACAAGGATATGACTCGACTTAGCAACCATGTAATCAATTAGATAGTTAACTTAGGGTTTAACAAATAACAATAATGCACTAAAGATGAGTGCATACACGGAAGGCTAAGGCGGTTTGTATGTATATTTAAGTGGGGTGTAACAAATTCTTCCTTTAAGTAAAATGCTTAAAGTTAGAAACGAAAAGATAGGCTCGGAGGGGTGTACTAGGGGTTTCGTGTACTAAAAATGAGTACAACGCTAAGGTGTGGGAAAAATTAATTGACTTAACTAGTCAAGTAATATGACTTAAATGGTCAAGTAATTATAATACGGGTTTAACACAAGGGTAATCCTAATGCCTCTTATCATGTAGTAAATCCTACTACACGAATGTAGTATCACTAGCGGTCTCGGGATTCATCACTAACGCAAGTTCTAGAATCTAAATGCTACCGGTACACTCATAAGCACTAATAATAAATATTTTTCCTATCAAATCTAAAGGCGAACCTCTCATATTTTGGTGGAAAATTTTTCTGAAAGTACGGTTATGTGCTAGTCATACAATCTCCTATCCATGAGACGCTTGCTATGGCTAAAGTTTCACTCCTAAATAAAAAATTTAAATTTAGCGCTAAAATTGCACTAACAAGTATTTTTCATAGTTTTATTACACATCTACTATTAAACAAAACAAACTCAAGTGAAAGTGTACATGTAAGGTATCATCATTTTACCCTCCCCTTACACTTAAGATGAACATTGTCCCCAATGTTCAAGTAAAGAATGTAAAAGTGAAATAAGTAAAAAGAATGAAATCAAATACTCCCCTGATTTGCTCGGTATAGATAATAAGGTGGCCAGGTTAGATCTTCCTTCAAGAAAATGAACAATCAAAGCTTCCCTTCCAGAACATAAATCATCTTCTTGTCATACACAACCTGTAAATTCTGAGAAAACAAACAAGGCAACCTCGTATAAAATCGGCGGCAATCTATATAAGTTACTAAATCCTAGAAAACAAAATAAGATATAATGCTTGTGGAATGAAGCTTGCAGATTTCCTGGAGATTATAAAACTTAATAATTCACAAAAACTTTAAGACTCCATTAGAAAAACAAAACCGGTAAAATTTCCAGGTTTTTGCACGTGACGCCGTCAAGAGTTAACTCGTGACGCCGTCAGAAGTGACCTGCAGAAATTCTTATGTTAAGTTTCCGGAAAATTTCTGGAAAAACTTGGTTCTACTTCCTGGAAAATCCTGCAAAACTTCATTATGACTCAATACAAGCATTTGACTCTAACAAATACGAATATACATGTTCATTTAATATTGTGGAGAATCATGATCGGTTTGTTTCTTAAAAACATATTTGGGGTTTCCACTTACACTTATCTTTTGCAAAAATACCTTTGGATGAAGTTAAGACTAGGCCAAACAATAAAGTAAAGTATTTTCACTATTTTAGTTTTGAAACATGATCTACCAACAATAAAAATAAAGCATTCATACGGAAGCAAATAACAATCAAACAAAAATAAAAATCACACAAAACATGGGTTGCCTCCCAAGAAGCGCTTGTTTTTGTTCGAGTCACGAGCCTGACTCTACCCTTATTTAACGGAAATAGGGGAGGTTTTCCCTACACTTTGAATTAAGTGCGGGTGGAAGTAGCGATACACACCCTTAGGGTGGATATATGCCACGTGAGGAAAGTGTGGTGGATGAATTATATGCTCAAATGGTTGTGCTCCTATCATCATAACCTTACCAAATTCAATTGGGTTAATTGGTGGATTAAGATTTTTCTCCTAAAAAGGGATCATTTTCTATCAACTTCAAGAGACTACTAGTTGGGGATCCATCTTGACCTAATAAACCCGGTTTAAACCCATAATGTTTCTTGTGATCAATCAAAAATGGGTGATGTAAGCATGTAAGGTCATTTTCCACTCCTATATTGGCTTCCTCTCTACAAGGCTTAGAGTCCACTATCTTTATCCTAAGACTACCCGGACTATATGGTTTGATGGGTGGATCAGAACCTATTTCAATTCCTAAATTTTCATCCAAGGATGGAAGATTAGGTAACGGTTTTGGTTGAGGCTCTGGTTCATCAAAACTAGGAACTTCCGTAGAACTAAGAGTAAGGTTATCATTATAAGTATTCAAACATATATCCTCTAGTTGTGTTTGGTCCAAGGGTTCTACCTCAATAAGGGTTCCTATAGTCTCTTTTACTTCTTCCGGGTAAGTCACGGGCGGTGTATGTGTGATTGGCCTCAGACAGTCAGATAATATTAACCAAGTAATGGTCAACAAGTCAAACAGCTTAAGCCAATACTCCGTGGAGTTTAGTGTTTCCCCAGATCGTTAGATCCCAACGAGGCGTGAAATATGAAATAAAACGACTTCGAGATCAGGTGAATTGAACAGGAAAAGGGTTTAAGTGATTGTACTACTGAAATATAAGAGTGAATAGCTTTAATAAGCTATATCAACCAATACATGAAATCAGATAAGTACAAGTGAAAGGGGACCGGAAAACGTAACGTTTAATAATTAAACGTAAACAAAAACAACTTTAACTATAGTAGGGGTTTACAAGCCTTAGGGGCTTAAATGCAAATTAAATAAACCTTGAAATATTTATTTTAATATTACTAATTATTTAAAATTTAATAAAACCTAAAAATTGTAAAAAGATATAAAATATACGTTTATATTTAAGTAAACATAAACGTATGAAATTTAAACGTGAATTCTTTAAAATATAACTTCCACAAATATGAAAATTATATTTTTGGAATCCTAAACTTATTAGAAAATTATTAGAAAATTAAAATTATTTTTATAACTATTTAATTAATTATTATCATTTAATAACTATTTTTAATTAGTTAATAATTCACTAATAAATAGAAAAATGTAAAATAAGTCTAGAAATACAAAATTAAAATTTCTAAAAGTCTAAAATATTATAAAACTTATTTTAAAACTAAAATTATATTTTTCACAGTATTTATCTATTTATTATTAATTAATTATTATTTAACTAATTATATTGATTTAAATTATTTTAAATACTAAAAAGACTTAGATAATTATGAAAAATTTTATATATCTAATTAACCATCACAGGAATCCTAAAAAATTATAAAAAGTTTATATTATGTATTTTTAATCTAATTTACTAATTATTATTCTATTTATTAATTATTTATCAATTAAACTAATTATATTATTAAAAATAGAAAATGAACAGTATAAATCCTAGAAAAATTTATAAAATTGTTTTACCTTATATAAAAGCTATAAAAATTATAAAAACTAGGTGGTACTTTATAAAATATAATTATGCTATTTAATTCTTATTTATTAATTAATTATTAAATAAACTAATATTAATTCTAAATATTACCAAATGACAAAGGAAGATTCTGGAAAAATTTATAAAATTACTTTAATATATAAGAGATTTAATAAAAATATAAAATAGCAGAAGTGCTTATAAATAAGCTAAAAAGAAAATTAAATAGATAATTTCTATTAAATAGAAGCTATCACTATAATTAAGTTTGGTTTTTTCTTGTTTTTCTTTTATAAAACTAATAAAATATTTAAAATAAGAAACTTTAATAAAGGGAAATAATTTATGAACTCAGAATAAGCACTAAGAGTGCTTATTACCCAAAATAGTTGACTTTTGTTGACTGCACAAGAAATAAGCTCAACTGAGCTTGTGTGGGGTCCACAAGGGTAAAAATTTGTTTCTCTGAGTTAAATGAACAATAATAAGCAAGTTTTACCCAAATAAGGTGACTGATTAAGCCACAAGATACAAATAAGCAGTTGGCTTATTGTGATCTGAGACAGAATGGGGACAACTTTCCAAGCTGATTTAAGGTGGGTCCCAGTGGTGCACAAGTCAGACCAAGGGTCAAGTATTGAACCTGGGTAGGAGGGGGGTTGTGAGAACCAAAATTGGGACTAGTGGGACCACTGTGGTGGTCACAATCAACCACCAGAGTGGTGGTGATGGTGGTGATGGTCTGTGTAGCAGGGCATCAGCTTGCCCTGCAGGTGTGTTCCAGGGGTATTTTAGACAATAAGAAAAAATGACAAAAATATGAAAAACATGGAAATCACAAGTTCAACTGATAGACTAAATACCCTAGCAATTTCAGACCTTAAATCATAACACATAAATCACAAATATTCATGCTATTTTGGAGATTTTCTACACATGCATATTTTGACTTTTTCTAATATTAAGCTCAGTTGACTTATATGAAGTTTGATTGATCCTAGCTGATTGTAGATGTTATAATAAGCTTAAGTGAAGCTAATTTAGGCTTAAGATATAACTGATAAGCTTATGTGAGTGATTGTGGAACTCAAATCCTCACACAGTTAACTGTGTGGGGTTGATTCATGTAATTTTGACTTATGGTGTTTAAGGTGCAAAGTTTAATGACTATATATCCTATTTCTTACTACAGCAGTACAATGAAACAAAAATAAACAACCAATAACAACTAGGTCTCAGCTAAAAAGCTTGTTCCAAACACCCTAGATCCTAACCGATTTGAAGGTTTTCCAAGAAAACAAATGATTTCAACCAACTTAATAACCCAAAACCATTTATTATACTTATATGAATCTGTTCAAACCTTAATCTCTCAGAAATAACAACAATAACTCAGAAATCCAAATCAAGTCACATAATACTTAAATATGAGATATTAAACAACTCTAAAAACTAATGAACAACTATTATATTTTTATTATTGTTTTATCAATAAAAACTATAAATAAACACAGATTAACAAAAATCAAGTAAGATTAACAATAAGTAAATTGAAAAACTTGAAAATAGATATTATAGCTTACAAATGAGTGACTGAGAGAACCAAACCAAGAACCAAGATCAATTCTGTGACTCCCATGAGTCTCTAAACCATAATCCAAAGCTGCTTCCTTTCCCAAATCACCTCTGAATCAGAATCCAAACCCAAATATTGTACAGTTGACTTTAGTTGACTGATTTTGTGTTATTGGAATTTTTTAAGCTACTCTTTATTGTAAGTTACTAAAAGCTTTGGTAAGCTTTATAGGAGCTTATATGAGCTTATTTTGTCTGTATCATCCACTAAGAACAACAATATCAAGACACATGAGAATTTTTGAAACTCAAAATTTGCATAAACTGAAATTGAGGTTTACAGTGTTATTGAATACTTGAAACAACTTGATTACAATATAAAAACACTTAACAAAGTACCTTAGAACTTAATACAATACTGGAATTTGAAAGCTTAACTAATCGACATACATAATTGAAAATTAAACTAGATAATCTTCCACAATGCTTCTCTTCCCTTCTTTATAGCCTTTTGAGACTCCCCATGCGTTTCTGACCAAATCCCACTTGAATTGAGCCATTGGATCTCTGTAATTCATCTTAACCGTTTAAAAGTATTTTTGGCGCCAAATCATTACACGTGGAATTGGAGTGGATTCAGACTAATTAAAGAATCTTGGTGTTATGTGGAGGTGTAGGGGACAACTTAGGATAACAGGGGTGGACTATGGGTGAGTTTTGTTCAATAAACAGGCTGTAAGTATGGAGGTTGAGTGAAAATGGTGGGGAAAGCATTTAATGTAAAGTGGGGTGAAATGATGATGTTGGGAAGTGATGTGGAAGTGTACAGGTGGTGGATGAGGTGGTAATACCATGGTGGTATTGGGTGAAGCAGGGGAAGAGAGGGGGATGTACAGTGTTGGTGGTTTGGGGAAGGAGGGTCAACGAGGGGGTCAAACCCCGTTTTATTATAAAGGGTGGACTGGGCTTATTTTTGGGCCAAGGAAAAAGAAAGGGTGGGCTAGGCTAGGTTTGTTTATTTGTTACACAAGGACCAAATTTGTAATTTGACAAAAATAGAGGGACTGAATTTGTAATTTTCCCAAAGTAGTTACAAGTACTATTTATGTCATTTATGAAAAACCCAAGGACCAAAGATGTGATTTTTCCATTTTCAAATACCAGGGACCTTTTCTGCTAATTCCACAAGCTCTAGGGACCTAACTTGTAATTTTCTAAATTTTGAAGGGTTTAACTTGTAACTTCTCAAAAGTTATCATAAGGTCCATTTTTGTCAATTTAGAATAGTACAAGGCTTATTTTTCATATTTTTCCATTTACAAAACTTTAGGGACTATTTTTGACATTTTCCAAACTTGGGGGACTAAAGTTGTCATTTTGCAATTTTTAACTTTAAAGGACTATACTTGACAACTTATAAATCCCTAAGGACCTTTGATGATATTTTTCATGTTTTGATTTACCAGAGACTAGTTTTGCCAATTTTTCAAAGTTCAGGGACTGAAACTGTAAATTATGTGAATAATTTTGTTTTTCATCAGTATTCAATCCTTTTGCATAAAAACACAATCCAGGGATATTTTATGTATTTTAAGGCATTCCTGTGTGTTTTTATATGTTTTTGCAGTTTAAATGTAACAGAAATGATGAGTATTTACACACTCATCAATCCCCCACACTAAACTATTGCTAGTCCCTAGCAATCTTTTTGAGAAAAATTTAGTGGATTTTTACTCTTTACCAAAAGCCATCACTTCTGGAGTAGCCAGGTGTTAGAACTGTGGCACACCTGATAACCGTGTGATTTTTAGCAAACCACCAGCTGTCAACGGATTTGATTTGTCTTTACCAGAAGCCGTTTGCTTCTGGACTAGCCAACTCTTAATGGAATAGTCAACATCTTGGTGAGCTGATTACCAATTATGGTTTTTCCACTGCCTTTACCACAAGCCATAATCTTGCGGGCTAGCCAACTCATTCGCTTTTTAGGATATGGCGAGTTGAGGTACCATACAATTTTGGGCAAATTGCAAGCCATCAATGGTTTTGAGATATCTTTACCAAGAGCCGTTTGCTCCTGGATTAGCCAATCCTTATGTGGGTTAGACATGGCGGATTGATAACCATTTATTGCATTTCTAAGTGTGAAAAAACTTTAAATTTTGATCAAATGAGGGTGCTTGATGGAACATGTGTTTGAATTCGTGAGAATCCCCCCCCCCCCCCCACACACTTAGAAATGAATATTGCCCTCAATATTCAAAACACCGGGTGTTAAACCGATACTTAGAATGTAAGAAGGAAATATTAATAACCTTTATTTTAGGCTATTTACATTTTTTTAAAGATATATACATATATACAACATGTGGGGCATCTCCCCCACACTAGGGTGGTAGAAAAGAGAAAGAAATCAAAAATATGAGTGAAAACCCATATTGCTACTGTTTTTGATTACCGAGTCGCTAGCTTGACTCGACCTCGAATTGAATTGTCCATGAGGAAACTACTGTTTTTGATTACCGAGTCGCTAGCTTGACTCGACCCCGAATTTAATTGTCCTTGGGGAAAGTTTGGAGATCCGGGACAACCATGTTTGGTATGTCCTCTCCAAAGTAGTGTTTCACACGATGGCCATTTACTTTAAAACATGGACCGTCATTTTGAGATAACTCAACGGTACCATATGGATAAACCTTAGCGATAGTAAATGGACCAGTCCAACGGGTTTTTAATTTACCCGAGAAGATCTTTAATCTAGAATTAAAGAGAAGTACTCGATCACCAACGTTAAAAACGCGGTTCTTTATTTTTGAGTCATGAATTCTCTTTGTTTTTTCTTTATAGATTAAAGAGTTCTCGTAAGCCTGATCACGTAGTTCATTTAATTCATTCATTTGAACTTTTCTGTGATCACCCGCAGTTTTGAGGTCAAAGTTGGCATGTTTCAATGCCCAGTAGGCTTTGTGCTCAAGTTCCATCGGTAGATGACATGTCTTTCCGTACACAAGCTTGTAAGGTGTACACCCAATAGGTGTTTTATAAGCTGTACGAAAAGCCCATAATGCGTCATCTAATTTATCCGACCAGGCAGCACGGTTTTCACCAACAGTCCTCTCAAGTATCCTTTTGATACCACGATTTGAAACCTCAACTTGCCCACTTGTTTGTGGGTGATACGCGGTAGAAAGACGGTGAGTTACACCATACTTTTGCATGACTTTATCAAATTTGTCATTGCAGAAATGCGTACCACGATCACTTATGATAGCATGTGGAGTTCCAAAACGGGCAAAAAGAGATTTAAGGAATTTCACTACAACTCGGGCATCATTCGTGGGTAAAGCTTTCGCTTCAACCCACTTTGATAAATAATCAACAGCCACAAGTATGTACTTGTTTCCTCTAGATGATGGAAATGGCCCCATAAAGTCAATGCCCCAGATATCAAATATTTCACATACTTGAATAGCATTTTGTGGCATCTCATTTCTTTGTGAAATGTTTCCATGACGCTGACAAGCGTCACAGGTTTTAATGAGATCCTGGGCATCTTTATAAATTGTGGGCCAAAAGAATCCGGAATCAAACACCTTTTTGGCGGTGTAATTGGGACTATGATGTCCCCCAGTGGGTCCAGCATGGCAAGCCTTGAGAATTTCAGTGGCTTCCTGTCCATATACACACCGTCGGATGACTTGATCCGCACAGATTTTGAATAAGTAGGGGTCATCCCAGAAGTAATGATTTACATTCTTAAAGAATTTATTCTTCTGTTGGGTTGACATCCCTTTCACAACAAAGTTACCCGCATGGTAGTTTGCGAAGTCGGCAAACCATGGGGTAGTAGAATCTCCACGAAAAGCAACCGCATTGAGTGTTTCGAGAGGAAATGTTTCATTTATTTCCTTTTTCTCATAACATCTTGATGAGGGTTCTCTAATCGGGACAAATGATCAGCAGCCAGGTTCTCAGCTCCTTTTTTATCACGAATAATGATATCAAATTCCTGGAGGAGGAGAACCCAACGGAGCAATCTCGGCTTTGCATCTTGTTTTGCAAATAGATATTTTAGAGCCGAATGATCCGTATACACTACGCTTTTAGTCAAGATTAAGTACGTCCGAAATTTCTCAAAAGCATACACCACAGCTAATAATTCTTTTTCTGTAGTGGTGTAATGAGTTTGAGCTTCGTTCATAGTTTTGCTTGCGTAGTGGATAGGCTGAAAGTGTTTTGTTTTGTGTTGCCCCAAGATTGCACCGATAGCAAAATCACTTGCATCGCACATAAGCTCGAAGGGTAAATCCCAGTCGGGGGCAATAAGAATGGGTGCCTCAGTAAGCTTTTTCTTTAATGTTTCAAAAGCTTCGATGCACTCTGGTGAGAAGATAAAAGGAGTATCCTTTTCAAGGAGATGAGTCATAGGCCGTGAGATTTTAGAAAAATCTTGTATAAATCGACGATAGAAACCGGCATGACCCAAGAAACTCCTAATACCTTTGACGGTAGTAGGGTGAGGCAATTTTGCAATGACATCAACCTTAGCTCTGTCAACCTCAATCCCATTCTTGGAAATCTTATGGCCGAGGACAATGCCCTCTTTGACCATAAAGTGACTATTTTCCCAATTTAGACATAGATTGGTGTCTTTACACCTTTTCAACATTTTTTCTAAATTGGTAAGACATGTTTGGAATGAATCCCCAATGACCGAAAAGTCATCCATAAAGACCTCCATGGTTTTACCGATCATGTCGGTAAATATAGCCATCATGCACCTCTGGAACGTACCTGGAGCATTACATAAGCCAAAAGGCATACGTTTATAAGCAAAGGTTCCATAAGGGCATGTAAAGGTAGTCTTTTCTTGATCTGATGGATCAATGGGGATTTGGAAGTATCATGAGAAACCATCAAGGAAACAATAGTACTCGTTTCCTGCTAATCTCTCAAGCATCTGGTCCATAAAGGGTAGCGGAAAGTGGTCTTTGCGGGTGGCGTCATTTAACTTACGATAGTCAATGCAAACACGCCATCCGGTAACCAGCCGAGTTGGAATCAACTCATTTTCCTCATTAGTGACAACAGTAATGCCACCCTTTTTTGGGACGCAATGAATGGGACTAACCCATGGACTGTCAGAGATAGGGTAAATCAATCCTGCATCAAGAAGTTTAAGAACCTCTTGTTTAATCACATCATGGATTTTTGGATTCACCCTTCTTTGATGTTGCACCGCAGGCTTGAAGTCATCCTCCATCAAGATTTTGTGTGTACAAAAATCTGGGTTAATACCCTTAATATCGGAGAGTTTCCAAGCAATTGCTTGCTTGTGTGACTTCAAGACCTTGATGAGAGCAATCTTCTCCTCAACATTTAAACCTTTAGCAATAATGACGGGTAATTTATCATCACCCTCCAAAAATGCGTATTCAAGATGAGGAGGTAAGTCCTTGAGTTCGACCTCAGGAAAATCATCAGTTTTCTCAACATATTTGATTTCCTGATTATGAAGTTGTACGGGAGGGAGTGGAGGAGAATTGTCTTGGTTTAGCAATCTCTCAAGGAGAAGAATATCTCCCTCCAGATCAATCTCAGTGTTATCAATTCCCGATGGAACTGAATCACTTTTGAGAAAAGCCTCGACCTCTTCCAAAAGGAAATCACTTCCCTCAAACGGAGTGAGAGAAGGGGAAGAGTCGAAAATGATAGGTTCAGATGATGGAGTGGTATCCCCACTCACAGAATTATGAGAATAACCAAGAAACTCTTGAGAATACTCCTCTGAAGCAATGTCTATGATATCTATTTGATTAACTGCTTCAGAATCATAATTGGAGGAGTACCTCGAGGTTTGATCGAGGTTAAATGTAACAGCTTCATTACCCATACGCAGAGTGATTTCTTGCTCAAACACATCGATAAGAGCACGGCCCGTTCTAAGGAAACCCCTCCCAACAATGAGAGGGACCCTTTGATCAGCATCGAAATCAACCACTACAAAGTTAGCGGGGAGATGAAATTCTCCTACCTTCACAAACACGTCCTCGGTAATGCCGAGAGGACGAGATATCGATCGATCTGCAAGCTCTAAAGTCATGCAGGTAGGAGTAAGACCAGGAAGAGAAAGTTTCTTCCAAACTGAATATGGCATTAGGTTGATACTTGCACCAAGATCGGCCAAGGCATAGCAATCAACCATTCCCGGAAATACACATGGTATTAGAAATTTTCCAGCATCTCCCAGCTTCTCGGGAAGCTTCTTTAAAAGAACTGCTGAGCAGTTCTCATTCAAGGGAGTCTTTGCCATTTCAAACAGTTTCTCCTTGTTGCTTAACAAGTGTTTGATTGTCGATGCAAATTTGGGCATCAGAATAATAGCATCCGCAAAGCTAATGTCAAAATGCAAATCTTGGAAGATTTGAAACAATTTATCCATCTGGTGACTAGCTTTTTCACGGAGCTTTTGCTCACTCAAGCCTGAGGGGTAAGGAATAGATGAGGTAGAAGGTTTGGACTTAGATGTCTCAACCGGAATATCTTTTGGTTAAAAAAAAACTCTAGGTTTTGGTTTTGGTTTGGGTTTCGGGACAACATGAGGCGGGACGTCTTGGGTACCCCATTATGAGTAGGAAGTACTTCGTCCTTATTTACCTCGGCGTTATTTTCCACTACCTTGAGAGAAGAAGAAGAAGGGGTAGTGGGAATAGTAGGTCCATCATATGAAACTCCGCTCCTGGTCGTGATCGCCTTTGCATCGCCCCTCGGGTTTGCGATCGTGTTGCTCGGAAGTTTTCCAGAGCCCGAGGGTTGTTCATTTAAAGATTTCTTAATTTCAGAAATCTGGCTGACCAATAACCTGTTTGTCTCTTCTTGAGTTTTCATGAACTGCTTCAACAACTCATCAGATGATGATTGTGGAGCTAGGAGAATGGCTTGTGTTTGGTTGGGGAAATTTTGGACACGGTTATTTTGATTATAACCTTGTTGTGGCTGAAAATTTCCCTGATTTGGATTACCATTTCCCTGAAAATGATTTCCGGGGTTGAAATTGTTTCTGTTAAAGTTTCCTTGATTGTGGAAACCTTGATTCTGTCCAGGATTGAAATTCCCTTGGTTTTGATAACCTTAGTTCATTCGAGATTGGTTCTGGTTTCTGTTTTGCAAATTTGGGTTTTGGTTAAACCCGGGTGGTCCCATATGTGTGTTAGCACGGTAACTTGGTTCCATTTGAGGACGGTATTGATTACCTCCCTGATTTGTAGTCTAAGGCATTGGCTTCAAAAGGACTACCATCGGTGGCAGTACAATTGTAGTAAGCATGTGGGCCACCACAAGTGACACAAACTTCCACCTTTTTTACTTCAGCATGTGAAGGGTTTTGTGTGAAAGTCACTTTTTTCTGGTTTGAGAGAACCAAAGCTTGAATGGCGTCCGTGAGTTTATCTATCTTAGCATTGATGCTAGAAGTACTCACGGGTGATGAAGTAGAAGGACCAGCACTCACTTGGGAGTTATATGGCTTTGTGCGTGTAGTGCGGACCTTGGACTTATTTTCAATGATTTCTAAAGCTTCTTTAGTGGTTTTACTCAAAAAATTACCTCCCGCGGAGGCATTGAGAGAATCTTGGTCAGATTGACTCACACCATTATAAAATGTGTCAATTTGCATTAATTCAGTGAAACCATGATGAGGACATCGACGAAGCAATTCTTTGAAACGATCCCATGCGTCGCCAAACGATTCATCAAACCTTTGAGTAAATTTGATGATTTCATTTTTAAGACTTGTCGTTCTGGACGGGGGAAAAAATTCGTTTACAAATTTGGTAACTAAATCTTCCCATGACGTTATTGAACGAGGAGGTTGTTTTTCCAGCCAAATCCGGGCTGCCCCCTCAAGAGAAAATGGGAAAAGAAGAAGTTTGACTGCTTCGGAAGGGACGTTCTTGTATTTGATGGTAGAGGTAATTTTATTAAACCATCGAATATGAGCATGAGGATCATCCCTCTCAAAACCATAAAATTGGCTTGAGGTTATGAGATTTAGTAACCCGGTTTTGAGCTCAAAGTATTCAGCCACAATGGTTGGAACAACAATAGCATCTCTGTAACCCTCAATGGGTGCTTGGAGAAGCTCATTCATCGGACGGTCTTCCGCCATGATAACTTTCTTTGGGGAAACAGCACGTACCTCAGATACGGCTGTTGGGGCAGAACGTCTACGACGTCTTCGAGGAATTCTGACAAGCTCACGGAAAGGGCTTGTTGACCTAGAAGAACGAGTGCGCATGCACTAGAGACGACTCTAAGAATACTTAGAGTGACGAGAAGTTAAAAATAGAAAAGAAATATAGACAAAAAGATGATATATAACAAAGTGTGATAATTCAAACTCACAGATACTTCAAAAAGTCGTAATACGCAGCACACCTCCCCGGCAGCGGCGCCAAATTTTGATTGGCCTCAGACAGTCAGATAATATTAACCAAGTAATGGTCAACAAGTCAAACAACTTAAGCCAATACTCCGTGGAGTTTAGTGTTTCCCCGGATCGTTAGATCCCAACGAGGCGTGAAATCTGAAATAAAACGACTTCGAGATCAGGTGAATTGAACAGGAAAAGGGTTTAAGTGATTATACTACTGAAATATAAGAGTGAATAGCTTTAATAAGCTATATCAACCAATACGTGAAATCAGATAAGTACAAGTGAAAGGGGACTGGAAAACGTAAACGTTTAATAATTAAACGTAAACAAAAACAACTTTAACTATAGTAGGGGTTTACAAGCCTTAGGGGCTTAAATGCAAATTAAATAAACCTTGAAATATTTATTTTAATATTACTAATTATTTAAAATTTAATAAAACCTAAAAATTGTAAAAAGATATAAAATCTACGTTTATATTTAAGTAAACGTAAACGTATGAAATTTAAACGTGAATTCTGTAAAATATAACTTCCAAAAACATGAAAATTATATTTTTGGAATCCTAAACTTATTAGAAAATTATTAGAAAATTAAAATTATTTTTATAACTATTTAATTAATTATTATTATTTAATAACTATTTTTAATTAGTTAATAATTCACTAATAAATAGAAAAATGTAAAATAAGTCTAGAAATACAAAATTAAAATTTCTAAAAGTCTAAAATATTATAAAACTTATTTTAAAACTAAAATTATATTTTTCACACTATTTATCTATTTATTATTAATTAATTATTATTTAACTAATTATATTGATTTAAATTATTATAAATACTAAAAAGACTTAGATAATTATGAAAAAATTTATATATCTAATTAACCATCACATGAATCCTAAAAAATTATAAAAAGTTTATATTATGTATTTTTAATCTAATTTACTAATTATTATTCTATTTATTAATTATTTATCAATTAAACTAATTATATTATTAAAAATAGAAAATGAACAGTATAAATCCTAGAAAAATTTATAAAATTGTTTTACCTTATATAAAAGCTATAAAAATTATAAAAACTAGGTGGTACTTTATAAAATATAATTATGCTATTTAATTCTTATTTATTAATTAATTATTAAATAAACTAATATTAATTCTAAATATTACCAAATGACAAAGGAAAATTCTGGAAAAATTTATAAAATTACTTTAATATATAAGAGATTTAATAAAAATATAAAATAGTAGAAGTGCTTATAAATAAGCTAAAAAGAAAATTAAATCGTTAATTTCTATTAAATAGAAGCTATCACTATAATTAAGTTTGGTTTTTTCTTGTTTTTCTTTTATAAAACTAATAAAATACTTAAAATAAGAAACTTTAATAAAGGGAAATAATTTATGAACTCAGAATAAGCACTAAGAGTGCTTATTACCCAAAACAGTTGACTTTTGTTGATTGCACAAGAAATAAGCTCAACTGAGCTTGTGTGGGGTCCACAAGAGTAAAAGTTTGTTTCTCTGAGTTAAATGAACAATAATAAGCAAGTTTTACCCAAATAAGGTGACTGATTAAGCTACGAGATACAAATAAGCAGTTGGCTTATTGTGATCTGAGACAGAATGGGGACAACTTTCCAAGCTGATTTAAGGTGGGTCCCAGTGGTGCACAAGTCAGACCAAGGGTCAAGTATTGAACCTGGGTAGGAGGGGGGTTGTGAGAACTAAAATTGGGACTAGTGGGACCACTGTGGTGGTCACAATCAACCACCAAAGTGGTGGTGATGGTGGTGATGGTCTGTGTAGCAGGGCATCAGCTTGCCCTGCAGGTGTGTTCCAGGGGTATTTTAGACAATAAGAAAAAATGACAAAAATATGAAAAACATGGAAATCACAAGTTCAACTGATAGACTAAATACCCTAGCAATTTCAGACCTTAAATCATAACACATAAATCACAAATATTCATGCTATTTTGGAGATTTTCTACACATGCATATTTTGACTTTTTCTAATATTAAGCTCAGTTGACTTATATGAAGTTTGATTGATCCTAGCTGATTGTAGATGTTATAATAAGCTTAAGTGAAGCTAATTTAGGCTTAAGATATAACTGATAAGCTTATGTGAGTGATTGTGGAACTCAAATCCTCACACAGTTAACTGTGTGGGGTTGATTCATGTAATTTTGACTTATGGTGTTTAAGGTGCAAAGTTTAATGACTATATATCCTATTTCTTACTACAGCAGTACAATGAAACAAAAATAAACAACCAATAACAACTAGGTCTCAGCTAAAAAGCTTGTTCCAAACACCCTAGATCCTAACCGATTTGAAGGTTTTCCAAGAAAACAAATGATTTCAACCAACTTAATAACCCAAAACCATTTATTATACTTATATGAATCTGTTCAAACCTTAATCTCTCAGAAATAACAACAATAACTCAGAAATCCAAATCAAGTCACATAATACTTAAATATGAGATATTAAACAACTCTAAAAACTAATGAACAACTATTATATTTTTATTATTGTTTTATCAATAAAAACTATAAATAAACACAGATTAACAAAAATCAAGTAAGATTAACAATAAGTAAATTGAAAAACTTGAAAATAGATATTATAGCTTACAAATGAGTGACTGAGAGAACCAAACCAAGAACCAAGATCAATTCTGTGACTCCCATGAGTCTCTAAACCATAATCCAAAGCTGCTTCCTTTCCCAAATCACCTCTGAATCAGAATCCAAACCCAAATATTGTACAGTTGACTTTAGTTGACTGATTTTGTGTTATTGGAATTTTTTAAGCTACTCTTTATTGTAAGTTACTAAAAGCTTTGGTAAGCTTTATAGGAGCTTATATGAGCTTATTTTGTCTGTATCATCCACTAAGAACAACAATATCAAGACACATGAGAATTTTTGAAACTCAAAATTTGCATAAACTGAAATTGAGGTTTACAGTGTTATTGAATACTTGAAACAACTTGATTACAATATAAAAACACTTAACAAAGTACCTTAGAACTTAATACAATACTGGAATTTGAAAACTTAACTAATCGACATACATAATTGAAAATTAAACTAGATAGTCTTCCACAATGCTTCTCTTCCCTTCTTTATAGCCTTTTGAGACTCCCCATGCGTTTCTGACCAAATCCCACTTGAATTGAGCCATTGGATCTCTGTAATTCATCTTAACCGTTTAAAAGTATTTTTGGCGCCAAATCATTACACGTGGAATTGGAGTGGATTCAGACTAATTAAAGAATCTTGGTGTTATGTGGAGGTGTAGGGGACAACTTAGGATAACAGGGGTGGACTATGGGTGAGTTTTGTTCAATAAACAGGCTGTAAGTATGGAGGTTGAGTGAAAATGGTGGGGAAAGCATTTAATGTAAAGTGGGGTGAAATGATGATGTTGGGAAGTGATGTGGAAGTGTACAGGTGGTGGATGAGGTGGTAATACCATGGTGGTATTGGGTGAAGCAGGGGAGGAGAGGGGGATGTACAGTGTTGGTGGTTTGGGGAAGGAGGGTCAACGAGGGGGTCAAACCCCGTTTTATTATAAAGGGTGGACTGGGCTTATTTTTGGGCCAAGGAAAAAGAAAGGGTGGGCTAGGCTAGGTTAGGTTTGGATTGGATTTGTTTTTGGGGCTTTAATAAAAATAAGGGTCCGGTTTGTTTATTTGTTACACAAGGACCAAATTTGTAATTTGACAAAAATAGAGGGACTGAATTTGTAATTTTCCCAAAGTAGTTACAAGTACTATTTATGTCATTTATGAAAAAACCAAGGACCAAAGATGTGATTTTTCCATTTTCAAATACCATGGACCTTTTCTGCCAATTCCACAAACTCCAGGGACCTAACTTGTAATTTTCTGAATTTTGAAAGTTATTCTCAAAAGTTATCATAAGGTCCATTTTTGTCAATTTAGAATAGTACAAGGCTTATTTTTCATATTTTTCCATTTACAAAACCTTAGGGACTATTTTTGACATTTTCCAAACTTGGGGGGGACTAAAGTTGTCATTTTGCAATTTTTAACTTTAAAGGACTATACTTGACAACTTATAAATCCCTAAGGAACTTTGATGATATTTTTCATGTTTTGATTTACCAGGGACTAGTTTTGCCAAATTTTCAAAGTTCAGGGACTGAAACTGTAAATTATGTGAATTGTTTTGTTTTTCATCAGTTTTCAATCCTTTTGCATAAAAACACAATCCAGGGATATTTTATGTATTTTAAGGCATTCCTGTGTGTTTTTATATGTTTTTGCAGTTTAAATGTAACAGAAATGATGAGTATTTACACACTCATCAATGTGCCTCAAATGATGGTAGGACTTGTGGGGTACTTTGTGGGCTCATGTTATTTACTTCACCATTCCTTGTGTTACGATCACCTATATCCTCAACATGTGTTTTATTATAATCTAACCCTAACATTTTCCCAAGTATCTCACGTGCTTCTCTAGGCATCTCAACTTCTATGTCCGAATCATAAGGATCATCCTCAATATTCTGACTGTTATATACAAATTGCCCAAAAGATTAATCATCTGTTTCTTGAGATTCATCATCATCGATCATAAAACCTAGGTCTTTTTGATCAATGTGATTATGTTCGGCTAAATCCTTCATCACATCAAGGTCACCTATGTGTTCATCCTGTATTATGGTAGTGCCTAACCATGACATGCAGCTAGGTGGCTCATACGAAACTATCGTAGGTGAAGGCTCATATGGTGCATAGGTTTCACTAAGTGAGGCATTTTGAGGGGCTGATGGAGCTCCTAAGGTGAATTCTTTAAAAGCATTATGCACTTGGCCTCTTTTCTCAAGGTACTCAATAAAATCAATATAAGATCCTGTCCTCCTCATTTCATTCCTCCATCTAGTTATATCCAAACTGGTGTAATTATATTTTTTCTGGTAAAACTCTAGTGTCGGACTTGGTGGATTCACGTTCTCCATAATGGTGAACGGAAGAGTCAATGGAAAGGTTTTTACAAACAAAGACACAAAGAAAAGATAGACTAGAGAAAACTAAAAATAAAAATAAAATCTTACTATAAAGGAATCTAGCAAGTAGACCTAATAAAAAGAAATCCTAACCTAGACAATAACTATTCCCCGGGCTGCGGCGCCAAAAACTTGATGCGTAGGGATTGCACCAGGCTTTACCTCTCAAGGGATCTTGAGAAGCTTACAACCCCCACCAGGCAGTGTACATGATCATTGTAGTATAGTATAGTGACAAGTACCGGGGGATTGATCGTTCAGCTAGGAATAGTGTCGTTAGGATTAGAAAACCTAAATACTAGTTCTAGAGATAAGGGATGATTATTTTTGTATTTTTATATTTTTTTAGAAAGCAAGTAAAAATCTCTGGTTTGAAGGATTTGGGCGGAATTAGTTGCTAGTCAACTAACCCAATACTAAAGATGCAATCAAAATAAAATACTAGAAATGAAAATAAGCTAAATTAAACTAAGGTTGTGAGCAATAAGTGGAGAAATTGTGTTTACTTAGATTTCACTACTCCCTAGATATCTTTTACACATTAATTACTTGTTATAGTTGCGTGGATGACGGATTGTATTCCTTAATACCATTCATGGGGTGGCGCACTTAATTCCCCAATCCTATGAGTGCCTACTTCACTCCTATGTCGAGCCGGCTAAGAAGCTCCTAACATGGGATCATTAGAATTTACTCATGCATTAAATACAACCAATAAAACCTAGTGCACGTCAGTTTATGTTTCCTAAGATGTTCAAGCATGTTACCATTTGGAGATCTGCCAGTTTTCTTAAGCCTAACATCGAAATCATTCATCCAATACAACCATAAACAAGTAATCAACACATAATCAACATCTAGGTTTCATTAGATCTAAGCAAACACAAGATAGATCTAGCCTAGCATGGTGAAATTAAGACAAGAACAAGATATAGACAACCAACACATAGACATATTGATTGAATTAGAAGAACACTTATCTTAATTACACATGAAAGGGTTCAAGGGCTGAAAACCCTTGAAAAACCTGTAAAATTTGTAATAGGTTCGGCCTTAGGGTTTCTCCAAACTTCTCTCTTTTTATGAATAAAAATTAGAAAACTATATATAGAAAACTGAGGCTGACGGCGTCAAGACCAAATAGGTGACGCCGTCATCTCACCGCCAAAATACTTCTCGGACTGCCTTGATCTACATCTGACGCCGTCATGTGTTATGGTCGTCCAGGCTGTCACGTGTTTTACTCTTGACGCTCTACTTGTGACACCTTCATGTTTGTACTGGACCGTCATGCAATTTACTCTTGACGCCGTCAGGATGTTGCTCTTGACATCGTCACCTACTGTTCCCAGCAAGGAAAATTAAGACTTTGGCGTTTTCTTCACTTTTATGCTCCAAAAACGTCCGAATTGCTTCCTTTTCCAGATTTCACTCCCAAAGTACCTAAAATCACAAAAGGAACGATTTAGGACAATATTTGATCAAATAAATTCAATTCCGGGCTTAAATGACCCCCTAAAAGTGGTTCATTTTTCGCCTCATCAGCAATCCTTATCTCCTTTCAATTAATACATTATATATACATTTTCTGAACTAGGATATAAGTATACCATAGTTGTCAGGAATTTGGCGATTCTTGAATGGCGATATTACTTTGGGTTCCATTATGTTCTGTTAGGTTAGCGCCACATGTAATGGACATAATTTTTAGCTCCCAAGTCAATGTTAACTCTGATTGTTGGAATAATTATACTAGAATCACATTAAATTGATCAAATTAGCTTAGCTGCAAACACAAGGTTTTTTCGGTGAACACATCTGTAGAAAAAAACTTAAGTAATGTCCAACAACTACAGCCGTAAAGGTTGAAAAACCCGCCATCACATATCGATGACTACAAGAAAATACTTAAGCCTCGATGTCTTTAAAGGTGCAATGACAACATCTTAATATAATGGAGACCGTGTAAAAAAAATATCTACTCTATGTGACTTATCGTCTTCAAGTGACTCTTTGATGGTTTTTTCTACAGTCTACGTTGGTCAAGCCTTAACTAAAATGGCCATCCAATCATCGATACTGAAACCCTTAAGGTAAAGCACAATCTGACGTATTTAATAACGATATTGTTTCCTGTTTTTTATACGATTGCAAGGTTGAGCGAACTTCAACAAGCATAACTACATGTAGTGATAACAAATGAGATACTATTTTTCAACCTACAAATTTACAGTCTTTAAGGATTTGTTTCGTATCCACTGAATTTTTTTGGGGCCTCTATAGCTTGCAACTGAAGTTCATGCATAGGGGCGTGACAAGTTTATTAGACAGCGGAAAATGAGGTAATACTTATGTTATTAATGTTCATCAAACTTGAATTACGAAAACATAATTTGTGTTTATAGTTAGCTGTCAGGATGCCAGCATAACAACGTCGGCTTGGGAACATCTGGAAACACATACGTTACTCAACAGCTTCATGATACATGTACGCGTGCAGAGATAACTAAAGATCTATTAGATATAGTGTTCACTGATTTACTTGGTACAATTTGTAGCGCTGAATCGACTCATATTTATGATACCATGCAACGGGGTGGATCTGGATGAGCTCAAAAAATGTCAATAGATTATGGTGTGACCAAAGAGTAAGTGGCCAAAGGTCTTATGATATAATCTTCCGCTTCTACAAGCTTCTACCAAAGAATGGTGATTCACACCAGATACTCAAGGTTCTTCAAAAGCCGGCCATGCCAATACCGGATTCAATCATCCTATTAATCAAGGTTCACGTGCTTATTTGTGTTTATGTTTTCTAATTCTTTCATATAATATGTAACCCATTGTTTAAATTATACTAAAGTGACTACTTTCTGTTGTGGCAAATGTTGCATATACTCTAATGATTATCTGATTTTTTGTTATTTCTGATGTATTTGTTTCACTTCAGGTGTGATCGCATATTTTCATTTGGGATAGGAATAAGGTACTTGAGCTACAGAAAGGTTGAATTTAGGCTCACGGACCATAAGCCTGGAAATGCAACAAAGATCATGATGATATGATTACATACATGGGGTTAGAACATGGAATTAATGGCTTAAGACTCATAGAGCGTCATCTATAATCCCCAATTGTAATAAAAAAACATAAATTATTGCCTGTTTTTTCTACCAGATGGTTCGTGGTCTTAATAATTATCAATATTTACAAGTGGTTATCACAATTTCATGTACTTTTTCCTGTGGCAAGATAAATATTTGTAAACACATATGCACTTGAGGTCAAATGCGCTACTGAATTGAATTGCCTCAAACTTTTTGGACACGCGAGTAGGTTTCAATTCAGTTCCATTCGGTATTGAAAGCATTATGGCGGATGGGTAGTGCTTCAGGTAGTCACTCTAAGTTATGCCTGAAACTAGTTTATCTTGCACATAAAACCAATGTTTGTTATTTCCTACCCATTACTATGCAAAATTAGTTTATCTTCCACATAAAACCAATGGGTAGGCAATAACCAATGCGATAAAACAACGCCCAACTGTAAGTGTACTGTCCCTAACTGTGCTTACACTTGCTTAATATATACTTCATTTACTGTTTTTTAGATGATCATGGGGCCAACAATATGAAGTTATGCTATACTTCTGAAATTCAAAAATGGGTTCGGTATCTCAGTCTCCAGTTACGATACCAGGGAATTTGTCATCCGGAACCTCATATGCTTTGATCGAAATATCGGCACGCCAATACTTAAGGTGAGATTTAAGAGTTGTTTGGATTTGCACGTTAGTTGCAATAATATAGATCGAGTTTGTTTTTAGCTATTTTCTTAATATATTTGTTTGGTCCTTATTTGAGCCAAAGCAGATTATGTGTTTCTATGTGTAAAAAATCGTGGCTGTCAATGAGACAGCGTGTTCTAACGTCCATATACTGACTATAGCTACTTTACATATAACGTAGGATATGTTGCAATGGTAGCTTCTTCTACTCTTGGAACCTCTACATGAAGTTATAGCTGTTCGCAGCCATTACCTATGGGCGAGACATTTTGTTCTTTTATGCATCTTTTACCCGTCGACATCACAGGTATCCAGAAAGACGTAGCGAGCACCTGAAAAATCGATGTCGCTGATCCTGGTATTATGCTTTGATTTCTATTTATTCACACATGACCTTCTTTTGGTATAATATTTATAGATTTTACATTTCATCCAGTCTTTATATCACTCCATTTGCAGGGTAGGTGCCAACCCAGAATGATACATAAGCAAATAGTGTATAGGTACCATTCAGAAGCTCCACCAAGAAATAGCAGCAAAAGCAAAAATAATGAATCGCAAGCTGGTGATGAATGGATTGACCAGTTCGTTAAGTTGAGCTAAACAACGACCTTCGTTTACGGATTTGTTTTAGTTGAATGTGATGCAAGTATATAAACCAACGAGTGTATGACTACTTGATATCATGTATTAATTGATTGGGAAAAAAAACAGACCCGCCCGCAACGCGGCGGCAGGCGCCATTCTCGTGCATAATAACAAGACGTAGGGGCCGTTTACTTTTAAGTTTTAACTTAAGCCCATATAGAGAAAGAAATGGAATTGGAAGGCATCGTTGGTCCCTGAACTTTCCACAAAACATCGCAAGGCACCTTAACTTTTAAAAAAATGTTGCCAGGCGTCCAAACCTTGTGATTTTGAGGCTGAATGTGTCCTTCCACCATTATTTGTTGTTTTTGTTTTGTTTTTAGTGAAGGGCATAACGGTCATTTCATATATTTAGATTATTACTCATATAAAGTTACTTTTCTTCCCCTTTTTGTTTACCAAACCTTAAAAAAAAAAAAAAAAAAAAAAAAAAAAAAAAAAAAAAAGTACTACTAGTTGAAGACTTCATAAATCTGATTGAAATCAAAGTGGGGGATGGCATGACACACACACACTACTGATGGATGTGCTTCCATGAGTATCCTAGCTACTTGATATGCTCTTTAGATTTCAATAATGAAATGGTAAAGAATTCAACATTGACTGGAATTTGTATAGAAATGCTATTTTGAAAAGATTTGGTGATGTTGACAAAACACAATTTTGTTGTAATAGTGTTAAAAGATCAAGTTTTAGTTGGATTCTTGGTGATAATTTGGAAGATTATGTGGCATATGATGGTTATTATCAAGTGAAAGATGAAAAATATTATAGTGCGCATAAGATGTTTGATGAAATGCCAATAAAGAAAATTTCTGAAGAAGGTGTTAAAGTAGCAAGTGACATGGTTGAAAATAACATTGGTAATATGGTTCTTGATGAAGTTAGTCATATTGTTCCTGGTGACTGGAATTGGAACAGGTTGAAGGGTATTCGTATTGTTCCTGGTGCAAGTGCAATGAGGTATTGGGAATTACATATTGGGTGGCTTAATCATATGGTCCAGGAGTGTGGAAAAAGGGCGACACTTGAATCATTTAATCATGATTATCTTGGTCTAGATGAATTCAATCAGGTGTGGAAACAAGGTTTGGGTGATAACATGTTAGCAAATGCGAGTTAAAAAAAAAATAGAAGAGTATGTTAAAGGGTTGGTTGTGGAAGTTCCTTCTGCTTATAAATATGTTGGTATGTGCGCACGATATGGTATAAGAGGTGACAGATATCAAAGGAGTATGGTGTTAATTGTATTTTGCGGCAGAAAGAAAATGTTTTTGGCTGGCCATACTTATGGAATAGGACTTATGAATACGTCAGTTGGCAACATTTATGGATTGCAACACCTTTATCAATAAGTTAGAAGAAACGTTGACAAATAGGGCTGAAATAGAGGCTGAGGAACAAATGTTGATACAAGTTGCCCATAAAAGTGTTGCTGATAACCGTTGGGTTTGCATAATTTGTTGTTTTTTGGGTGTTCGGCATAAGAAGAGATTTGCTGCTTTTGGTTGTCAAATTATGTTGGGTTCATATGCTTATCAAATTTATGTGAAGACCTTCTTACTAGAGCAAGTATTGGAATATGTGAAAAGGAGTCGAAGGGCTGTTGGGTATGGTTTATATCCATACTTTACTGTAAATTAAATCCAAGTCTTACTTTCAAGTTCATGAAGACGTAGCTCAAGTATGCATTTATATGATGCTTGAGGACAAGAATCTTTTGAAGGAGTGGGTATTGATATGAATATAAGAGGATAAAGAAAAGTCAAAGCGGGTTAAACTGGAAGCACGTGAGACGCACGCTGTCGGTTTTCAAAGAGTTGTTAGTTTTGGCAGGAAAAGTCGTTACAAGCTTTTCCCACCCTATAAATACCCCATTTGTAGTTTCTTTCCATTCATTCAATTCAATAAACTTGTAATCCGTCTTTCTCTTTGTTGTAACAAACAATTCATTATCCTAATAACAAATCATCATTGGTTTGAATCTCTTTTCTTTCTCATTGAGTTTCCAGTCAATGTTGAATTCTTTACCATTTCATTATTGAAATCTAAAGAGCATATCAAGTAGCTAGGATACTCATGGAAGCACATCCATCAGTAGTGTGTGTGTGTGTCATGCCATCCCCCACTTTGATTTCAATAAGATATATGAAGTCTTCAATCAGTAGTGTGTGTGTGTGTTTTTGTGAAGGTTTGGTAAACAAAAAGGGGAAGAAAAGTAGTTTTTTCCAATTCAATTTCAAACTAAAATATATAAAAATTGAATTTTTGCTTATTTATTACTTTGATTTCATAAATAAAAAAGAAATAATATGCTCTTTTTTATGTTGAGGTAAAAATATAGATAATACTAGATAGATATATAGTAGAGGGGCGGATGTAGCCAAGTGGATCAAGGCAGTGGATTGTGAATCCACCATGTGCGGGTTCAATTCCCGTCGTTCACCCAAATGAAATTTACTTTTTTTAATAAATTGTTCGCTACAAAAGGATTTTTTTAGTGAACGTGTCACAGCTTCCTCCTTTTTTTTTTTTTTTTTTTTTTTTTTTTTTTTTTTTTTGTAAAGACTAAGAAAGAAATTCTATTTTCTCTCCTATTTACTACGGCGACGAAGAATCAAATTATCACTATATTTATTCCTGTACTTTCTATACTGTAATCTACATATATAGACTCGCGAGAATCTCTGAGTGTTCAGGCATTCAATCACTATTAGATTGAGATTGGATAGATATACCTTTTATAGAAAAAAAAAAAAAAACCAAAAACAATTTTTACCCCTCGTCAAGAGTATAATATAGTCCCAACTCCTTAAGAGAGACAATCGGGAAAGGGTACGGATTATAAATCATATATGAATTTTTAAAATCCATTTATTTGATTGATTGAGTAATAATCCAAATATATGAAATGACCATTATGCCCTTCACTAAAAACAAAACAAACAACAAATAATGGTGGAGGGACGCATTCAGCCTCAAAATCACAAGGTTTGGACGCCTAGCGATATTTTTTAAAAGTTAAGGTGCCTTGCGATGTTTTATGGAAAGTTCAGGGACCAACGGTGTATTTTTGTCTATATATTAGTATTTCTTTTTTAGTTGGATTCGCTTATTTTTCTTAGGTATCACCAAGGAAAGTAAATGACTCTCTTCCCTAATAAATGGCAACGACGAAAAAAAAAAAAAAAAAAAAAAACCAACTTGCTTTTTAGTGTCACTTCTCGTAGACTTGTGTCAAAATGTAATGTGAAGATTGAGAAAGATAAAACACATAATATTTTAAATGATATTGATGAGTGGGTTAGACATTGATTTAGGCTTATGAGTTAAGTGTTTCTATCATTACCAATTATGACAGAGGCAAAAAATTGTCCATTCACACAAGGCGAAAGGTTCAATACCAATATGAAACAAGACTTGCCCGGGAAAGTGAAAACACGTAATCCAGACTCATAACGCGATACTTACACAAGCTCAAGCATCCTATATATGGATATTTTATAGATTGCTACAAACATGAAATAGCAGATTGGCATAATGAGATCTTTTGCACACTTGTTTGAGTGATTTTAAAGTGCATGGTTACTAGCTAATATTGTCAACAAGGTCACAGTTCATCCATAATACTATTACATGCAGCATATGTGACCATCATATTAGATTTGCTCCAACGATATTGGGTGCACTAACTCACATATGTTTAACTACAAAGGTTTTCTAGTGGTTGTCATAAGACAAAACTCGTTTTGGTGCAATGATGACAAAAGCCCTTGTAATATTTTAATGATAACAAATATACATTTGGGACACTTAAAATAACAAGCGATAGCTAAAAATCAAAACACTCAATAACTGGAACTTGAATGCCAGCTGACGCGTCAGCACATGGCTAGCACGTTAGTTACGGTGCATTTTGTGTTTCCGGTTTTTCCAAGTCAGTTTTCCTCTTACCCGACTAAAGTGCTTCTTTGAATACACGTTCGTACATGATATTTGAGATATTTAATTTAAAATTTAGACTTAGAAAGATGCCCAAAACAAGTCCTCTGGATTTTACAAAACGCCAACTCATAAACCATTTTACGAAGCCTCTAGCCAAGGGGAAAATGTTATTCCTCAAACCTAGGAGGTTTATACTTTCACTAGAACTTCAAAAGAAAGTATTCAAGTAACCATAATTTTTAAGTTCGTCTTTACTAGTCACGTAATGGGTTTACTTCCTCATTGGTCATTTAAGCCAATGTCACTTTACGTAAATGCTATTTTCTCATTTATGATATGTTGATTTACCTTGATGCAAAGCACTCATCTTACTTGCATCAAGATAATTAGTAAATGATTTAATTGTGGCACTAACTAAGGATTGTAAAATTTGAATATTTGAATTTGAGTTCTTGAAACGTAAACCCTCATTTGTATGTGCTTACATATCCAGCACAAACATTCTCTTACACACCTATGGTACCTTTCTCCCCTACACTGCAACATGATATACTACATTCTCTTTGTGTCTCATTTATTCCATACAATGCTATCACGGACTCTTCTTCCTCCTCACAATAAACTATTTACATCTTCCACCATCACAAATCAACCACATCACAACCTAAGTTTCAAATACGTGATATTGGAATTGGCCACATCACTCATTTTCATCTTCTTCATTCTTCACCACATTCTCTTCTCTTTATATGTGTTCTTGGGTAATACACATTACTCTCTTATACACCTACATCGCTACTACTTCTCGCACACTCTTCATTCAAATTTGAAATTTAAATCACCACTCTCACATACATATCAAACGCCCAAATACACTCACACACACATTCACTCACTCATTTCAATTTGAATTTGAAATTAATTAACCCTTCCTCACTTCTACCTTCCCCAACTCATCTCTATCTACCCACATCACCATTTCCAACCCACACTCTCTTACACACCTATAACCTATTTCTTCTGCAACACACTTCCCTCTCACAATCACTAACTAATTTGAAATTCAAATTCAAATTACAATCTCTTGACAACTCATTCCTCACACAAACTATGACGCACTTACTCACACACTCTCACCTTTCCTCTCCAACTTTAAGTTTGCCAACTCACATCTCTCTCACACATTACACACTCAATCCTCTCACATCATACAACTAATCTCTCTAACAACCAATTTTGAATTTGAAATTTGAATTTCAAATTTAGGAGGCAAGGTAATAAACAACCCTCGGGGAAAACACCAAGTTATTATCCAATACACAATGTCTAATGGTTCTTTCTCTCATATTGGACTAAAATCTAGTTATCACTTCTCAAATGTTTTTAAACACCAAAACCTTGGCTAAATAAGTTAGGCGACCTTATCCCACTTTGAGTGTTGGAATTTGATTGGAAAGATCAAAGGTGAAGTGCAATTGCGGGTTTAACAAGAGATGAGTACAAATAAACAAAACCGAGAAAATTCATGGGAGTAGCCGACGCATTGGGTGATGCGCCAGCGCATGCCCAGCGCGCAAGTCACGTCTAGTGTTTCTTGGTTTTGTCTACAAATACTCACCTTTTGTCTTTTACATTCTCACCTCTTGCCAAACATTCCTTCCTTCTATTTTCTTTTCCCTCTACTCTCTAAGTCTACTATCTTATTGTGTTATAACTTCTCTTCTATCATCTATTGAAAGAACACTTAATTTCGCCAGATTGATTCACAAGAACCTAATCCACTATTGTGAATTGTGTCGAGGGTCTTTTTCTTACCCTTTCCTTTAATGCTGAAGATGTAAGAAATCAAATTACAACTTCTACAGAAGATTAGTAAGCTTCAAGAAACAGAAGATCAGTTGTATAAGGATGTGGTGTCAGAGGAAGGGAAGCATACAAGTGAATGACTATAATAAGTTTTCGTTGGCGCATTACCTCATGTTGGTTTAATGAAACAAACCATTTTTTTATGCTAACCGTCTGCCATTTTGACACTTATGCCTAAGCTAAATAGATAATGTATACCAATTATGATGTAAACAAAATGTTTGTTTTGCGTACCAGGTATGTATTGATCTACTAAATGAAGCTTCACGTAAACAACAATACGCTTTTTTATGGACTTATATACATTACTATGAAAATATGTAAAAAAAAAATATTAGTGTTAAAGTATACCTTTAAAATATATATATATATATATGAAAGCCAAAATTTAAATACATAAATATTCAAAACTTAATATCAAAGCTAATACGAAAGCTCCGTCGCAACGCACAGTCTAAATGACTCATTTAAGGGGGTGGTTTATGAGCTTATTTGTATTTCAGCTTATATTGTATAAGCTCCAATTTTCACGCTTATATTGTATAAGCCTTATATTGAGACTTGTGAGCTTATATAAGTTTGTTATGATATAGTAAACTTATGTAAGCCCATAAGTATCAAAATAAGCCGGAAAATTGAGACTTATGACCAAAGTTGCAAAATCGTGAATCGGTAGTCGGACGATCGACCTTCCTATAGCTTGTAATCGGTCTAGACGGGATTAATCGGATTGACACTTCCGACAAGTTTTCGGTAATTTCAGCAAGTTTCAGGTATTTTTGGCAAGTTTTATGTATTTCTGGCAAGATTTTTATTAAGAAAAACATCTTGCTGTAATAGATATCCACAACGACTATAAATTATTAAAACAATTTTACAATGAGCTTGGGTATTTTCGGCAAGATTTAAAGGTTTTTTGCAAGTTTGACCACTATTAACCGTCATTGACCTCCGTTGATGACGGTTGACCGATTTGTTAATTTACAAAAATCAGAAAGGTTGGTAGCCTTATAACGCCTAAACGGTGATTAATCGGTCTTGTAGGCCTTGTTTTGCAACACTGCCTATTACGCATAAGCCGAAATAAAATAAGCTCGTAAGATCAGATATAAGCTTAAACAAGCGTATCCCATTTCCTAAATACATTGCCTAAAAAAAAAGAAAAAGAAAAAAAAAAAAAAAAGGCCACGTCACGAACAAAGGGAGGCGTAAGTTAGCAAGAACAGAGAGGGGCAACACTGAAGTGGGTGGAGAAACTGATGTAACTGGGCGGACATTTCAAAGAAGCATTTCTCATTTAAAAATACTTCAACTATAAAAACCACCTAATTCATATCCAACCAATCTTCCATTCCATTTCATTTCTCTCACATTTTACAAATGGAATCTGCAGCTGTGTTACGATCTTTTCACTGTAAGTCCTCTCTTATGCTTAATCACATGATCCTTGCTTTCTATCTGATAATTTACAGATCAAGTTATCCTTAGACTTTTTTTATTTGCTAATTGAGCTATATTTTATTACAGTTTGATGATATGATTGATTTAGCTAGGCTCTGTTTTTGTATATGCATTACCTGCATGTACTAGATGTGTTACAAAGTGTTTAGGCTCTGGTTGTGTATCTGTGTACGTGATGTAGATGGAAATCGGTGTTTTTACGGTTGATTGATTTTAGGTGTGAAGTGAATATATGTGCTCTGGTATGTTTGCCAAAAGTAACTGTTGTAGTTGGAGATCGAGCGGGAGCTATAAAATGGAGATTATTTTGCATTTGATTTTTAAGAGATTAGTATTTTTTTTTTTAAATCTCTCATAAGTTATGTCTGCAAAATAAAACTTATATATTTAGTAGCTTATTTTTTACAAAAATAAGCATAATCTTCTAATAAACATACCCTGTAAATGTTTTAGGTGTATGGAGATGCGTCGGATTGGTTGAATCTGGGAATTTGTTAATCTGAGAATTTAAATTCATGTTTAGGTGTTTTTACGATTGATTGGTTTGGTCAGCAGACATATATGTTCTGTATGTGCAAATTGTCTGGCTAAATTTGTCGGAGGTGTGTGTTTGGTTAATGTTCAGGTTTTTGATATGAACTTCGAGTGTTTAGTCTAGGCTTCTTCAAATTTCCCAAATGACCATGGATATTGGGTGTGACCCACCTCAAATACCTGCAGTTTCTAGCTCAAAACAAGTATGACATGAACATAATACTTCAAATACTAAAAAGTTCACATAGCTTTCTGAAATTGAGTATAACCAACATTAATCAAGATTGCTGCTACTACTACTACTGTCAAAATCATTTTCTCAGAATGATTTCTGAAACAAATCGAGTGATTTTTACACCATTCGGTTCTGAAACAATTCGATTATCTAACATAAATCATAGAGACAAACATAAATCGAGTGAACAAGAATGTGAAAGAAAAACAAGTAGGGGCTGATACCTTCAATTGGCCAACTTTGATCGATTTTTGACTGATTTTGACCTTTATTTATTTTTATTTTTTAGAACGGCAACCAACTATGTCACAATATATATATACAACAGATCTAACTCACATTTGGGGAGCTTCTCACACAACAAGGGGTACCATTGGGACACAAGCCCTTTGGTTTGACCGTTTTGACCTGACCAAGTAATATGGCCAATAAACCTCAAATCGCCTAGGCAGATGGCCGCCTTGGCCGATTCTACAACAGTTCATATGGCCTCCTACGCCGATTCTTACACTGCATAGATTGAATGGTTTGTTGTTTTCATTACTTGGACAAAAACATGTGGCACAACTAGGTTCTTATGGCATGGAAAGGGACTTATGGGGTTCCATCTCATATTCAATCGGCTTTTGGAGTCTCCTTGGAACATATAAATGAATGCAATTGTTTCCGAGGGTTTTGGGACTTCTATTAGTAGTAGACTAATCCCAAGATGTTAGTGCCACTATGTTACATTTGGTTTGCTAATATGTATATGTGATAATATATGCTAATGCTTAATCTCTTTAACTCTTATGGTGCGTATATGCTAATGCTTGTGCACAAGTGTACCTGCATATTTTAGTTATTTCAAACTTCTAAGATAACTGCATCTGCAAATTTTTTATTTTTCTCTTCAACAACTCTTTAAGTAAAAAAGGTATTTATTGTTTTTACTATCATTGTGTTTATATGTAAAACTTATGTTTCAGATTCTATGGGCACTGTTTCACCTTTGCCCTCTGCATTTGAGAGACCTGGTATGGTTTCTATGCCTAATGCATCATGGATCATACCAAGCAAATCTCAGAAAAAGCGGGCAGGAGCTCTTGTGTCAGCTGTGAAGTCATCTCAAGTTGCTGTTGTTGACAAGGCTAATGGTGAGTGTTTTCTTTTTGGTGCAATATCAACAATTGTGGTTAACATTAATCTGCATTGCATGAAATCAAATTCCATTATACCTTTTCTTTCAATCCTACTAGTCCGGTCGAAATGGTTTCAGAAGTAAAAGTTTCTACCTATTTAACGTATTTCATTCTGGTTGTTTACTATAATACTCATGATATTCATGTGTGGCATTTCCATCTGAAGGATCAGTGGAGAAGAGTACTTCAACAGGGGCGACTTTTCCTGATGGCTTTGAGGTCAGTGCCTCAAAATATGAACACATATACTTCAACAACAGATAGTATTACTTATCCTTGTTATGATGTGCAATTGTTTACTAAATAAATTTATTTTGATTGACATGTTTTTCTTATACCATTCAGGATCTTGTCTTGGGTGTCTGTGACGAGACACAAATTGCTGAGCTAAAATTGAAGGTAAGCTCGGATATAGATAATCTTGTTTGCATCTTACTAAGTAGTAATTATAATATAAATTTCATCTAATCAGGAATTATCTTTTTCTTATAGATTGGGGGATTTGAAATGCATCTCAAGAGAAACATTAAATCAGCAGAAACCATCATGCCTATTGCTTCACCTACACACGCACCACCAATCCCTAGTGAACCAATGGGTGAATCTGCTATTGCTACCCCACCATCACCACCTAAGCCTTCTCAAAAAACAAACCCATTTACAAACATCCCTGTTGAAAAGTCAAAGAAGTTAGCAGCATTAGAAGCTTCTGGCGCCACAGGATATGTTCTAGTCTCGTCTCCAACGGTATAATATTTCATACTCGATTCTTCTGTTTATGCAGAGAGATTTATGGGTTTGTATTTCATTATTTTTTTTTCAATTATCAGGTTGGAACATTCCGCAAAAGCAGGACACTCAAAGGGAAGAAGCAACCTACTCTCATTAAAGAGGTAGTGTATTTTTTTTTTATCTTTTTTTGTTTACTGAATGATCATATTTTGTCAACTTATGGGAGAATATACTTGAATTTAATACAAACCGCTTTGTATACAAAGATGTTCATTATTTATATATGCCAATAAGCATATGGGAGCATTAAACTATACCACTTTTCTTAGGAAATCTCAAATGTGAGTTTTTTTTTTTTTTTTTTTTTTTTTCCCCCTTCAGAGCTTTTAGGTCATTAAAAATAGTGTTTTGATTGGGTGATTGACTTTCTTTTTCTAGAAATATTAGTATTCAATTAACTTTCTCTTAAACACTCTCTCAACATTGTTGAAAAGCTTTAGCAGTGGAGGTTAGACTTATTCAAAGCTTTTTAGTCAGTATGACAATTTACCATTGGGGATGCGCTTAATTTTGATTCTTTGATTTCCATTTTTGGGGAGAGAAAGATTAGGTGATAGGATACGCCGACCTTTAGTTAGAAAGAGCCCCCCTTCTCTGTTGGCGAATCGACTTCAGCTCCGGCTTTGACTAACTCCTTCTAGGGTGTAATTCCAGTCCTCACAGTTTCCCTATCCCACTGCCAAATCTTCATTTTTCCTCACTTGAAGTAAATGGAATCTACTATCACAATGATTGAAAATGTTAAATGGCTGAATGGACGTCTTTTATTTAAACAGGGCGATGTTATAAAGGAAGGGACAACTATATGCTATTTGGACCAGTTTGGCACTGAACTTCCGGTGAAGGTGAGATACTATGCTCAACGGTTTTTTGCTTTTATTATATTAAAAAAAAAGAAAAAAAAAAAAAAAAAGAAATTTATGTCAATCTAATGGTATCTTTATTATACGATGATGCAGTCAGATGCAGCTGGAGAAGTTATTAAGGTCCTCTTTGACGATGGAGGTATCATCTCTGGTTCACTTTAATCATTACGCCAACTTACTTAAGTCATACGAACAAGTAATTACATAAAAGTATTTTGACCAATCAGTAGGAACTCGACTCAGAAAATGAGACGAGACAACTCGTGAGCTATTCGAGATCGACTCGGAAAATACTCGAAACCGATTCGACTTTAATTGAGTTGAGCTCGAGCTCGAGTTACTCGAGCATGAACTCGATTCGAGTTTGAGTTTCAGAATACACGGCTCGCGAAGCTCGCGAGCCATATCGAGCTTTGATAAAATTACATGTTTACCCCTTTATATGCATAAAATTACTTAAATATCGCTACTAAGTGTGTCTAGTCGAGCAAAATATGTCGAGTATTTATCGAGCTCAAGCTTGAAAGGTACATATATACGAGCTCGAGTTGAGTTTCGATCTTGAGTTTTAAAAAGCTAGCCGAGCGAGCTTGTAACTAAAAGCTCGATCGAGCCCGAGTTTTTGTAGTCGAGTCGAGCTCGAGCTTGGCAGTACTTGGCTCGACTCGGCTCGTTTACACCCCTAAGTAAGATAGTGTTGTAGATATATGAAAATATACTAAGAAAGAATAGAACATGTTTATTTCAAGATTGGTTCATGAAATGAAAGAGTACCTTGGTATATGGGTTGACCCAGTATCACTATTTCCTATATTGAATTAATCATAAATAATCAATGTGTTAATCATGATTACAAAAACAGTATTATTATGTAAATAATCCAAATTCTTTGAATAATACAACTCCGGAGGTTGTATAAATGTATGCACTAAAAATAGACTTTGGGGGACTTTTAACATATTTGACCCATTTGGGATAAAACACAGCCCAAATTGGTCCATTCATAAGTTGATGGGTCAAAGTTATCACCTCTAATTATATGGATTATCGGATACTTGTGTTATTGCATCATTTAAACAATATTTGTATGAAATATCTTTACAAAAAGTAATCATTACGTTGGTTTTAATAGTAAGATAGTTACCTCTTCTCGTTTAACATATCAAAGTTTTTAATTGTGCAGAGGCAGTTGGGTACGGAGATCCCATCATTGCAGTCTTGCCCTCATTTCACGATATCAAGTAATAATATACCATCACCATCTATTCAAGTAGTTTCGTGGTCAGCTTTCTTCGAGAACCCTAAGGCTTGCAGTTTGCTTTTCATTTCAAATCCTTTGTATTCTTCTAATGTTTAGCATTTTCGCCTTTGTCAATTTTGTGGGCACGGGCATTGTGTTGGCAATGCAACTTGCCATTCAAGTGCCCGTTTGGTTAAAATGACTTTAGATCTGCAACAACAAGAACATAACGATCATGAATTTCAACAACTAGAAAGTTTATAACTTGTATTTGCCATGTTTTTGTATGCCAGAGATAATATACTATATATGATCATTTTGTTGCAGATGAACTTAGTGCCTGGTGCTCGAAAAATAACATCACTTTTTGTGTCTCTTTAAAAGAGTGCTTGGGATTCCTCATTTTTTTTATGCCTATGTGCTCATTCTTAAGTACATAAGCAGTTTGGATAAACCAACCTGCTCCTTTTGCTTATCTGCTTATCTTGTGGTAACAAACAGTTTTTATAAGCAGGTTAGGACCAAGTGCTTATGTTAGATGAATAAAAATAAAGTTTTTAATCTCATATGTTACCTAAAATGAATTTGATTGCACCTTCTAAATTGTTATTCCTTTTTCAACTAATTGCATTTTTTACAGCATTCAAACACTATGTTCTGAACTACCTTTTTTCCCCCTTCAAATTGCAGTCTGTTTATAAGCGGAAGCATAAGTAGGAAAAAAAAAAAAAAAAACACACACACACACACACACACACACACACACACACAATTTCGAACACTCAAGACTCATGGGTGGGTTAGAAGTTTTAAGGTTGGTGTGTTTGAATGTAGTCGTTTCTCAATTTAAACTCCCTTTTCTAGATGTCAAGCTTAAATCTGATAAATTAGGCTCGAGGGCTTCATCTGAATCCTTCTGAAGTCCGGATGCATAACCATATACGATATCTATGGTTAATCTCTTGACAAATCAATCAAATGTTAGAATAAGTTGACTGTCAACTTGTCAATTCTAATATATTAACAAATTTGATCCAATCTTCATTATCAAGTTCATTGTAATGTTATTGGTATTATACATTCTATGAAAAATCTCCTAATAGAATGTAAAAGAATAGCTTATCATAGATTTAATATTTTTTTAAACAGTAATGATTTTAACAACAAAAGGAGGGGGACACCCCACTTACATGTTTCAAACAATAGCAACTCCAGGCTCATAGAACTAATCTAGACTATTAGAAAATAGTCTTATTAACCCGCAAGTCTTCCAAGTCAACTTCTCTCATCAATCTTGTTCTTGGAACTGCAGGAACTTCGTTGAATACACAAGCCTACAACAAAACCCACTTAATTTGTGGGCATATGAGAAAAAAGTTTGGAAAACCCTCTCCCAATGGTTCAAAAGTTTCATTGGTTGGCTTGAGGTTTTTAACTACATTTTCATCTTCACTGGCATAGCAACAGGTTTTGCGAGATACAGTGACACATGACTAGATGATAGAAGAAGCACTTTAAGCTAAAACCTGATAAATAATAACATAAACCTTATTGATAACTTGTACTTATCGGTATTAATGAAGAATTATAGAATTTATATGAGTAACATACACTCTCCAAGCTAAAATACACATAATATGATTCAAGTAATTTACCAAACAGTAGTAGTGTAAGTAAATTAGAATACCTGTCTAGTAAGAAAGACAATTATTATTCTGAGTGAATTACACTAATTGAAGAAAATGGATAAAATTACATGCTCTGTTTTAAGAACATCCCAAAACATGGACAAAAGAGTCGTGAATATAACCGCTTACTGGAACAATCCTGAAGCTCTTTCAAGTAACAACTCAAAGAAAGTATTAAAATAGTAACTAATTAACTATAGATTTAATCTCAGCTTGCTAGCTAGATTTGTTGTTGATGCTTGTTCCTACTTGTTGCTTGCTTACCCGTTATCTGTAAAGCTGTGATCACTTCTTCATTTGTTACGTTCCTAATAACCATGACCTTGTTCAGTTCTTATATGCTTAAAGCTTCAATGTCTACTCATGAAACATCACATATTTCTTTTATTTTTGTATGTATGTTATAGTTATAGAAGATATAGCTCATATGTAAGTTTGTGACACAAATTTCATTTTACAAACTTAGAAATTTTCTGTTAATCGACAAAAGTCCTGAAGTCATCTTCTGTTCTCATAATTCTTCAGATCAATCTCAGTAACCCAAAAGTCCTGAAGTCATCTTCTGTTCTCATAATTCTTGTTCTAGGATATATTCTCAATTTGTGTGGTAAATACTGCAGGAACTTTTAGTTTAATACACAAACATACAACAAAGCAAAACTTGATCATCAGACACCCAGTGAGAAAAACAGGTTGGAAAACCCTCCTCCAATGGTTCATGAGTCTTACTGAATGGCTCATGTTTCTTGTTATGATTTTCTATCGCATCCATGTTATCATAAAGTTTGTGATAGACAGTGAATAGGTGAAGAAAGCAAAATAATAAACAAAGTTCATAGAGATTGAGAACAATGAGAAACTACTCAAGGATCATATTAAAATATGAGGCTTTTTATTTTGGAGACTCAAAAACCCTCACATACCAATGGACCAATCAGAAGCCTCCATTTAGAAAAAAAATATTTAATAATTAAAAAGACGGAGGGACCATTTTTGCCAACTCACCAAACTTACCTCACCAACCCCACCCCTACCTCTCATCTTCCACACATCAGATATCACAAAAACCCACTTTCTCTCTCTAAACATCATCAAAAACCACTATAACAAATCAAAAATAACAACTTTTTAACCGTTCAAATCATCAATAAAACACAAAAATGGAATAATCATCGAGTGCACAAGCAGATCTATGAAAAAACCGGTTCAAAATGAACCTACTGAATCTCGGGATGAAGGTATGATGCTTCTGACTAATTATTTAGTTGTTTTATTAGTTGTGTTTTTTAGTGTTTACATTTGGTTGAGTTTTTCTGAGTAAAAACCTTTGTATACATGGATGCATACCAAGTGTTTGATTAAATGTATGACTGAAAAGTATCACCAGTGATATTTGAAGTTGAACTGTATACGTGTGTATCACCAGTGATATTTGAAGTTGAACAGTATATGTGTATTATCACTAGTGATATTTATATTTGACTTAACCGTGCAAATCACATAAAGCACACAGAAAATGAAACAATCGACATCTAAAACAACGAATACTTTAGTTTTTACTGTTATAGAATCATTATTAGTGTGATTTACTAGTTAATTTTTGATAATTTGTGTGGTGGTGATGATTTATGTGATAATGTGAGAGATTAAAAGTTAGGTTTAACAAAACAAATGATATATTGTGATGCTTTTGTTTGATTTGTGGTGGATTTGTATGTTTAATGATTGTGCATGTTTCAAAAGGTTTTACCGCGGTATTTGAAAACAATATTGACTGGTAGTGTATTACATGTGATATAAAAGTTAAATTATTGTTGATTGGTAGAATATCTATTGTGATAACAAATAGTTATTTGGTTGACATATGATATTGAAAACAAATGAACTATTCGTATACTAATAAAACTTATGAAAATATTTTGATGCAGATTTGAATGAGACCTGTGCAAAAAATAGCCTCATCAAACGAAAAGAATCAACAACAAGTGTAATTGTCGTTGAAGAAAGCACAACATCTCCACAACCAAATTGAAGAAGCTCAAACACTTGTGATATCACAAGTTCCTCCATCACCACAATTGATTCAACAAATAGAAGAAAGCTGACACACATGTGATATCACTAGTGATATCACCTGTGATATCACTAGTGATATCACCTGTGATATCACCTGTGATATCACCTGTGATCACATGTGATATATGATCACATGTGATATCAAAGGTTCCCCCAAAAGCATCTGGGAATAAAATGAAGGTGTTGGTTGATGAACCAATGAAGATGGCGATTGTTGAAGAACAAAAGTAAATAAAACAAGTTGATGAAAACAGTTGCGCTGCGTTGTTATGTTTTAATCTATACGGTTATAAATAAATGTGTATAGTTGACAAGTTGGAAGTCAATAGTAGGTATTTAGTTTGACTGAATCATGTTATTTGTCACAAGAGATTCAAACTCCCAGAAATGGGCCATAGTTAGCAATTGTTTAATCCATCTTGATTTGTGAATATTTGTTTGATAAAGTTTTGAGTGGTATTTAGTTTAATATGGTAATGTGAAAAGTGTCATACCTGTAGTATCACCAGTGATATTTGAAGTTGAACTGCATATATGTATTATCACTTGTGAAATTTTGTATATTTTATAGGTTTTTTTGTTTAGTTGTTAAGCTTTATTTTACAAGTGTTATTGAGTAAACCTAACATTTGAGGGAAAAAAATAGTATCACAAATGATATACAAGTCCAGGATAAAATTAGCAATGCTATTAAAATAAACCTAACAATTCAGTAAAAAAAATCAATCAATCAACAAACTAATACTTCAATTGCAGCGATTGAGAAACCGCCTCCACTTTCAACTACGCCGCCGCCCCATTGACATTTGAAACTTTTCCCTTGTTTGGACAAGTATGTCTATTATGATCAATTAAACTATAAATATTACAATTCTTCTTTTGGTTCTTACTTTTCTCAATAGCTTTCTCACGTCCACCCTTAATACGGTCATTCTTATGTCCTTTAGGAGGATTCTTTATACCCATAAAATCTTGAACAATATCACAAACTTTTCGAGGTAGAAGACTTGGCAAATCAGTCTCAACTTTTGACTTTAGCTCTCTCAGGTTGTCTACAAAAGTAGTCCAGTATCATAGACAGCTTATCAGTAATTACAACAATAAGAAATAGATTATCAAATATATCACTGGTGATACTACACATATATCAAACATATCACTGGTGATACTACACATACATCAAGAATATCACTGGTGATACTACATATATATCAAGCATATCACTGGTGATACTACACATATATCAAACATATCACTAGTGATACTACACATATACCGTCAGCAAAAACATTTATTGTGTTTGTCTATTACAGTGAAAGGCACAAAAACCATCTTGTACACAAAAAGTACGTAATTAATACCTTAGTTTAAAATCCAATAATGATCTTCATTACATACTCAGCATTAAACTCAGAAACAACACAAAAAATGCCAAGAACTCCATAAGCTTTTTTGGTAGCCGTGCAAGCATTTAAATAGAGCACCACATAAAAGACTTCAAGACACTGTAAGCTACACATTAATTAATAAATAATAAGCAATATTACACTATAATTAATAACTTATCAGTAACTTATACTCACAGCTTATCCTCACAAACTTATATTTTCATCCTCATCAAAATGTCAAAAATATTATATAAGAAAATTAAACATCTCAACATAAATAACTTATAAATAAATAGACTAACAATTATCACTGGTGATACTAAACGTATATCACTGGTGATACTAAACTAGCTTATAATCATCAACTTAAAGTATCACTGGTGATACTAAATGTATGCTGCAAAGCAGATTCAAAACCACAATTAGACACAAAAACAGCATTCAAATGCAGTTAAAAACATAAATTCAACTAACAAATTAATTAATAAGCAAAATTACAAAAGCAGATAACAAAATTATCAAATATTTTTTACTTACACATTTCATCAAACACTTGGTGTGCAGCTTGATAAGAAGAAATATTAACAACTTGATTCACATAATTATCAACTGATTCAACAACATTATCAACCGCAACAATATCAATCAAATCTGCTTTTGAAACAAACACTTATTTCAGATCAAAAGAAGCCATAAAAAATGATGATAATGATCAGAACGGTGATGGTGAACGGAGTGGTGCTGGTGATGATGATCGGAACGGTGATGATGAAAGACACGGTAATTGTCGATCGGAACTGATGGTAATCGGAGTGGTGATCGGAACATTGATGGTGATGATGAGATGCTGATCGGAACAGTGACGGTGATCGGAATAGTGATAGTGATGATGATCGGAATGGTAATATAATTGATTTATAGATAGAAAGAATGAGAGCAGATGAAACACACACACAAAGTGTGTGTAAAAAATGAAGCGAATGAAAAAAGAAGAGGCTTTATATAGTTGGGAGTATTAAGGTTAAACATATTAAATCTTAGATTAATCTAGGCCATTAGATCAAAAAGTATGGAGGGTGGGGATTTGTCCATTGGTATGTACAAAAATATGGGTATGCAATTGAATTTTCCTCTTAAAATTAAGAGTGATCATATGACTAAAAGATCAGACACAATCCTCAGTGATTCAAAACAACAACCAATCAAGTAAAACAAGTAAAACTTATTAATTATCAAATCTTCAGAATTTCTTTAGATTTGATATGCTTTAGATTTGGAAATATGCTTTTATATATTATGAAAGCACCACAACTTCAGATTACTAAAATATGATGAAATAACAATTAACAAAATACAACAAAAACATTGGTTGATTGTTTCTAATAGAAACTTCTACAGTTATGTTAATTGTTTGTAAATGATGTTTTTCAAGACTTGAGAAAACATGTCTATTATAGGTGAAACATATACTCCATGTACATGGTCATAATTCTGATAATTCATTAATAAATATACAAGTGTAATATTTGAACCAGAAGAACAAAAGAAATTTGATTTAAACAAATTATAATAATCTAAGAAAATGGATAATATTAGTATATTACATGCCTGGTCTCTAAAGGATCCCAAAACTTTGACGATAGAGTCGTGAAATATCTGAAGCTCGACTAAACAAAATATAAGTATGAAAGTAGCAACTGTAGATCAATCTCGTCTAGCTAGTAGTTTGCGGTTTAATCTTCCCAATTGGTTGCTTGCTTACCAATCTTGTGTAAAGCTCTGATCACTTCTTCATTCGTTACATTCCCAGTAACAGTGACCTTGTTCAGTTTTGTGTCAACATCATAGGCTTCAATGTCTGCTCAAAAATGATTTCATGGGTTAGTGAGTTTTTGGGTATCTTTAATCAAATTATCGTCACTATTATTTCTTTTAGAATGTTTTCGGTTACTTAACAAGCCCAAAAAGCGTTAGGACACAACATATACCCATATAGAACAGATCATGTTCTTGACAAACTCAATGAAATATATAGATGAATAAATTGTACCTTCAAATTTCTTGATGGTCTTTAAGATCTTCTTAATGCATTCTTCACAGTGTAAACCAACTTTCAGTTCTACAACCTATTTTAAGATAAACAAAATTAATTTACAAGTAAGTAACACATCACTTGGTATAAATTGCAGAAATTTGTAGTAAAACACTTACATTAGCCATTAGAGGAGTAGAGCTAGTAGACAAGTATGGGTTTCAAATTGGTGAGAGGAATTTGTGAGCAAATAAAGGCTTTTTAAAGAGGGTAAAAAGTAGGGAACTGGATGCTCACTGTCTGGATGCCAATTTCATTTCACTTTTTGGCTTCTTTTTTATAGTCTTGCGTGTTGACATCATGGTAGTGGAAGAGACTCCATTAGGCATTAGCTATTACCCACCGTACAAACATGTTTTATTGGATCTAGCATGATTTGTTAAAAAAGACGCGTGTCTAAGATTAACTGTAGATTGACGAGTTTGAAAGGCATATGCTTGAGTTTAGCGTCTTAACTCATTATGAATAGCCTTCAAAGTCGAGCTCAAGATTTATTTATTTATTTCATTTTATTTTAACAATAATTTTTTAATATTCTATACCATTTATTTTACAAATGCCTCCAGGCTTGAACCCATAACCTTTAAGTTGGTAGGCAACTCACATACCATCAGACCAAAGACCTTAGGTGTCGAGCTCAAGAAACTGTTCAAGTCAAACTATATCAAGAGCATAAAAGCAA